>CM073591.1:7050586-7195586 GCA_037074705.1 Zhengitettix transpicula | reverse complement strand
GAAATGTGTGGGGGGGTTTTTTCCGTTTTTAAGTATTTTTTTTATCTCTAGCAATTGTTGATCTCGAAGGGGAAATCGTCACGTCCTAGACTCAAAGAGGAACCACGTAACTCTTTGTTTTGACGTCACGCGCTGCTCGATGTCTCTCCCGATGCTCGTCCTCGTGGTTGCAGGTGTCTTCAAGACCGACGGCCGCCTCGTGCCGGGGACTCAGTGCGACCAGGTCTTCCTCAGCGACAGGGCGTCCTCGACCGCTCACCACGGCCGGTTCTACTCGGCGAGGTACCCGTCCAGTTACCTGGCCAACACCACCTGCGGCTACCACTTCCGCGGAAGGTCAGTGGCCGCCACCACCGTCACAGGAAACTGAGCTTGCAACTGCGCGTGACGTCACTGAACTGTTGTGCTGGCAGCGTTGTTGCTGAAAACGTCCGCGTCGTTTCGTGGCTTGTACTCTGTCAGTTTGCGTCCATTAACGTAACTTCTTCAGGGGCGAACCTGTACCAGGCATCAAGATTTAAAGCGCTCAGGAGAATATATATATATATATATATATATATATATATATCTTAAAATAATCCAGTGTTTACAGTATATCAAGTTCTGCCCAAGATTAAGCGAAGAATTTTCTCTCTGAAGCACGGATTATGTTGACGTTCGTAGGCGGGCGATGCCACACCCCCCGGGTCGTCATAATTAAACTCAGCGACATCCATAACCCCGGATTCGACTCCAATCTCTGTTGTCAACTCGTTATTTTGAAGTGACGCCATCTCCACCCCCCCCCCATCCCTAAGGGTGGTCTCCCTATCATGTCGGAAGGGGTTGTTTAAAAATCAATACGCAAACAACATCGGGAGAAATACTATCACTCTCACTGACTGACCCCAGAATATATATTAATATTCATGTGACGCAAATATCGGCCGTTTTAGCATGTTTGAAAATTTCCACCCCCCGCTCCTGGGGCGGTGGTAGACGTGTCTCACCCCCCCACGGTGTTTGTTTCCCGTTCGAAAGGAACACGTGTACGAAATTTCTCCACGTGTTTAGATTTGTATATGGAACAGTCACACATATACAATCAATTTTATTTATTACGTTTGAATAAAATTGGCGGATAATAAATAACGGTTGGTCTCTGGAAGATCCGAGGTTGTATTCTCTCTGGAATTTGAAAAAAAAACAGTTGCAACACAGTTTCCTTTGTGTGTGTGAGAAAGTTCGCCATTTTGCCAGACCCGTGGCGGATGACGGGTGAGATATCGCTAAGGACCTTTCCGACGATGTCAATATTGCCGTGGAATGAAAACGCTTGACGTTTACCGTGAAACTCGCAGTCTCTGGTACTGTAAATTATGTTTATTCTGTCTGTCTCCGTGTGCGTAATATCTCTGACTTTTCATGTTGTTTCAGGCCCGACGAGAGGGTTCGAGTCGTCTTTGAAGTCGTTTCCCTGCAGAAGGGCGACGGAAGGTGAGACGCTTCCGTAGTTAACCTATAAAACACCGAAAACAAAATATGTCACTTGTGACTAACGACATGTGTACAACAGACGGTAACATTAAGATTAATTTGTAAACGATGCATACATTTTAAAAGTGAGTAGACGTTTCGATCAACTTGTTGAGATCTTCGTCAACGCTACAGACAGGCTCAAGTGACGTAGCAAAAGTTACAAAAACTGGCAAAGATTATTTAATAAACCAATCATAAATACTGCTAAAATGAGACGTGTCTTTGTTTTACACTTAAAGAAAGTTTGCTGCACATGATATGGAGCATCTATGAGATTAACCGTCCTTATTTAGAATAATAGTGCTGCCATCATTGCAAGGAATGATTAAAATCCAAACAGTGTTCAGTAACCGGAGATTGTTTATAAGGGTGAAAATTTTACAAAAGCTTTAAGGTCCGTTAATTGTAGTTCACAAAGATCGTTTAGTCCGGCCGATATAACAAAAATATATAATTAAAAAGCGAGTAAGTTATTATATCAGCCAGACTAAACTATCTTTGGACTTCTGAGGGTTGTTGTGGAGGGTTACTTCGTAGATAAAGCTATGAAATAAACCTTTTGGATGCGGAAATAAGTTTCAAGATCGAGCAACTTCACGGTAAACAAACAAATCAGTCTTGGGGCGCCTAATGATATCGTGTGTGTGTTTGTGTGAGTGTGTCTTGTGTTTTACAATCAGCTCTTGGTGAGCCGGCGTTCTCATCAGTTGTCAGTCAGACAATCCGCCCTGCTTCAACACCTGACTGATGCCTTCAAGCGAGTATCCTACCGTCCCGTACTGTCACGTCCTGTTCTGTCTCTTCCTGCAATGTCTCGTCCTGCACTGTTTCGTCCTGCACTGTCTCTTCCTCTTCTGTCTCATTTCCTGTTCTGTCTCGTGTCCTGTACTGTCTCGTGTCCTGCACTGTCTCGTCCTGTACTGTCTCGTGTCCTGTACTGTCACGTGTGCTGTACTGTCTCGTGTCCTGCACTGTCTCGTCCTGTACTGTCTCGTGTCCTGTACTGTCACGTGTCCTGTACTGTCTCGTGTCCTGCACTGTCTCGTCCTGTACTGTCTCGTGTCCTGTACTGTCACGTGTGCTGTACTGTCTCGTCCTGCACTGTCTCGTCCTGTACTGTCTCGTGTCCGGCACTGTCTCGTGTCCTGTTCTGTTTCGTGTCCTGTACTGTCTCGTGTCCTGTACTGTCACGTGTGCTGTACTGTCTCGTCCTGCACTTTCTCGTGTGCTGTACTGTCTCTTCCTTCACTGTCTCGTCCTGTACTGTCTTGTGTCCGGTACAGACTCGTGTCCTGTTCTGTCTAGTCCTGCACTGTCTCGTCCTACACTGTTTCGTCCTGCAGTGTCTCGTCCTGTTCTGTCTTGTGTCCTGTTCTGTCTCGTGTCCTGTTCTGTCTCGTGTCCTGTTCTGTCTCGTGTCCTGTTCTGTTTCGTGTCCTGCACTGTCTCGTGTCCTGTTCTGTCTCATCCTGCACTGTCTCATCCTGCAATGTCTCGTCCTGCACTGTTTCGTCCTGCACTGTCTCTTCCTGTTCTGTCTCGTGTCCTGTACTGTCTCGTGTCCTGCACTGTCTCGTCCTGTACTGTCTCGTGTCCTGTACTGTCACGTGTGCTGTACTGTCTCGTCCTGCACTTTCTCGTGTGCTGTACTGTCTCGTCCTGCACTGTCTCGTCCTGTACTGTCTCGTGTCCGGCACTGTCTCGTGTCCTGTTCTGTTTCGTGTCCTGTACTGTCTCGTGTCCTGTACTGTCACGTGTGCTGTACTGTCTCGTCCTGCACTTTCTCGTGTGCTGTACTGTCTCGTCCTGCACTGTCTCGTCCTGTACTGTCTCGTGTCCGGCACAGACTCGTCCTGCACTGTCTCGTGTTGTTCTGTCTCGTCCTACACTGTCTCGTGTGCTGTACTGTCTCGTCCTGCACTGTGTCGTCCTGTACTGTCTCGTCCTGCAGTGTCTCGTCCTGTTCTGTCTTGTGTCCTGTTCTGTCTCGTGTCCTGTTCTGTCTCGTGTCCTGTTCTGTTTCGTGTCCTGCACTGTCTCGTGTCCTGTTCTGTCTCATCCTGCACTGTCTCATCCTGCAATGTCTCGTCCTACACTGTCTCGTCCTGCACTGTCTCGTCCTGTACTGTCTCGTGTCCGGCACAGACTCGTCCTGCACTGCCCCAATGGCAACTGATGTGAACGCCGACTCGAGCAACCAACGTTAAGTAACGGCAGAATGTTTTATACGGCGGGAATTTCACATTAGCTTCATGTTCCTTTCACGTTTTCTACTTGACAAAGATCGTTTTAATCCGGCCGATATAACAAATACAGTAAGCAACTCTTGTGACTAATTCTATAGAACAACATTATTGTAAATCCATGGGAACGTTTTCTTTTATGATTTTAGTAGACCGAAAAAATATGTTCAGAAAAATTTTATATTTATTATACGTATGTAAAATTTTTAATGGCTGAAATATTTTTGAAGATAGACGGTAGAAAAAAAAAGTAACTACGACACACACAGAGGGTGACAAGATTAAATGGCACTGTAGAGAAGGTGTTTATGATGCGAGTGATATGAATGTATGTGTCTCTATATGTGTATATATATTAATTTATAAACGGATTTAACCCGTTATTCATTATTATTTAATGCCGATTACAAACCACGCAGCTAGTTACAGTCCCCTCCGTCAGATGTCGACACTGGCTTCACACTCGCAGACGTCCTCGTAGTTACGTTTACAAGTCACAGATGGCAGGAGCGGGCAGTTTTTTTTTAAAGCGACTCGCAAGTTGCTGACGTCATTACCTCATATTTATTATTTACTTTGACAATTTAACTTAAAGCTAACTACGTCCACTACGATGGTTTTTTTTTTTACAGAAACGGACTATACGAAGGAAATCCAATATAGAAATGTCGACCGGGACCAGGAATCGGGGCCCTGGAAACTCCCGCTTTCCGGGCGGATCGTTTAGTCCGGCCAATATATATATATATTTTTAGGGCAACAGGCTACATGAGGGTAATACACATGGTGGCAACTCCCCTTTAATAGCATAGGAAGGGATTAGAAAGGGAGGATGCGGAAGGGTAGAGGAAGGTAGCCAAGGGTTAACAAGGGGGCCCGGGCTATGGTTTAAGGATCCTACCCGGCATTCGTATAAAGAAATGCAGGGAAAACCCTAGGAAAACCTGCATCGGGTAGGTCGGGCATTGGTTACTTGTCCCACGCCCTTCCGACAGCGGGAGAGGAGTTTGCTGTGGGGACGCAGCTTCCCCTTCTCCGTGCCTCGACCAGTTTAGGAGGCAGCTGGCCGACTTTTCCAATGGGAATAGCGGACAACTCTTACCGTATGCCCAAGGTCTGTGACCCCGGAACATGCACCTCTCAGAACAGGCGGAGGTGCCTCGGCTTGTGAGAACCTTAGTTCAAAAACGGAAAGGAAAAGACATCCCCAAAGGCAGCCCCTTCGTATCTCTCCTAAAAGGTTCTGCCTGCGAGAGAAAATCCCTCGCAGGTTACCTGCGAGAGAATCCTCTTGCAGGCTCCCGGCCAATATATTTTTTTTTTTTTAGGGCAACAGGCTACATGAGGGTGATCCACTTAGGGCAACTCCCCTTTAATAGCATAGGAAGGGATTTGAAAGGGGGGATGCGGAAGGGTAGAGGAAGGTAGCCAAGGGTTAACTAGGGCCCCCGGGCTATATTTTAAGGATCCTAGCCGGCATTCGCCTAAAGGAATGCAGGGAAAACCTTAGAAAAACCTGCATCGGGTAGGTCGGGCATTGGGTACTTGTCCCACACCCTTCCCTGGATAGCGGGAGAGGAGTTTGCTGTGGGGACGCAGCATTCCCTTCTCCGTGCCTCGACCAGTTTAGGAGGCAGCTGGCCGACTATTCCAATAGGAACAGAGAACAACTCTTGTCGTATGCCCAAGGTCTGTGACCCCCGAACATTCAACTCTCAGAACAGGCGGAGGTGCCTCGGCTTGTGGGAACCTTATTTCAAAAACGGAGAGGAAAAGGCATCCCCAAAGGCAGCCCCTTCGTATCTCTCCTAAAAGGTTCTGCCTGCGAGAGAACATCCCTCTCGCAGGCTTACTTAACCCGGCCAATATAACAACCTCCCAGCTTAAATATATTTTTATTTCAATTCTAACTTAACGTTTGTTGTTTGTAGACACTTTTTATTTTGTATTTTTATTATATCGACGTTTTTTGTACCTTCTTCAGGTGTTTCCCTAAAGAGGAGGTATTATGTTTATAGACTAGTTGTACCAAGTAAACAAACAAACAAATAGACTTACCAAATTATTATAATAAAATAGCTTTCGGTTTCGTTATATCGGCCAGACTAAACGATCTTTGCAGACTAGAATTACAGATAACGTAAGGATAACGTAAATCTTTCCACCCTTATTAAACACTCTCCTGTTACTCAACACTGTTCGGATCTTAATCATCGTTCCTCGAATATTGGCAGCACTGTTGCTGTTCTTCTAGACAAGGGAGGTTAATCTCAGAGGTGCTCCAACAAATTCCCTTTAAATGTAAAACAGGACAGTTTTTTATTTAAACAATATTAAATAATCTTTGACAGTTCGTATCTTGTATTCATATTCTTTGAAACTTTTACCAGGTGTTCCTTAACCTTGCCATAGCTGACAAGGATCGTTTAGTCTGGCCGGTGTAACAACGAGGTGAATTATTACAAGTATTTTTTGTTTTTAAGATAATGGATTTCCATAACGTTGTTTTTATATTATCTCTGAAATGGTCCATTTTGAGTCTGAAAAATCTCATTTAAATAGTAGTTATGATTGGTTTATGAAATAATAATCTTTGCTTGTTTTAAACTCTTTGGCTGTATCACCTGAGTCTCCCTCTAGTGTTGGCAAAGATCACAACAGTCTCTACTCGCTTTTATAATATATGTAATTAATTTCTGTTGATTGCTTGTCTTTTCCAGCTGCCTGGAGCGCCTGGACACGCTGACGGTCTTCGACGGTCCCGGCCCGCAGTTCCCCGTGATTGCGTTGCTCTGCGACGACGAGACGCAGCTGGAAGTGTTGTCCACGGGCAGCGACCTCTACGTGCAGCTGCAGGCGCGCGCGCCATGGCCCGGACAAGGCTTCCAGGCCAGGTTCCACTTCCAGAACGACTCCGCTCGATCCGCAGGTACGGAGCCATGAAGCTGTCTGTCATGGCGGGACGAAAAAAAATAAATGCGCCTGAAATAAGGGCAACAGTTGAGACAAGGACGAAAAGGCATTTCAGACACTCCTTTGACTTAATAGGTTGCACGGAAAGGCACAAGTATGGGAACTTATATGTTCATATATGAACAAAAGGCACTGAAATAACAGTGACGTGAGTGATGTTGTAGGACAGCGTTGAAGGTGAGAATTAAATTTTTCTTGGCGACCGGAAATATACCGGAAACTAAAAAGGAACAGGAAGTAGAAAAAGCTACCAAAGTATGCAGCTGAAACGTGACACAGCAAAGAAACGAGTTTTTTTAAAAAAAGGTCTTGGTCTGAAACAGCGATATATATATATATATATAATTTTAAATTAATATATAATATATTTTATATATATATATGTAAATTTTAATTTAAATATTATATATATAATATTATATTTAAATTACATATATATAAATTTAAAATTTATACATATTTTAATGTAAATATTATATATATATATATATATATCATATAAGCTATATATAATATAATATTATATATATAACCTATATATATAATATTATTTATATATATGTATATAATATATATATATAACATAACATAATATATATATATAATATTTATATATATGTATATATATATTATATATATATGTATATAATATAGATAAATATATAACATAACATAATATATATATAATATTTAATATATATACATATATATATATAATATATAATATATACTTATATATATATATATATATATATATATTATATATTATATATTAAATTATATATATATATATATATATATATATATATATATATATATATTATAATGTGTATTATATTATATTAAATATTTTATTAAATATATATATATATATAATATTATATATTATATTATATATGATATATATATATATATTATATTAATGATATATAATATATATAATATTATATATTATATTATATATGATATATATATATATATATATATATATATATATATATATATATTATATTAATGATATATGATATATATTATATTATATATATAATGATATATAACATATATTATATTAAATATTATATATATATTTAAATTATATACAATATATATTATATTAAATATTATATATATATATTTAATATATTTAAAGTATATATATACATAATATTTAAATTAAAGTATATTTTAAATTTGTATTATATATATATATATATATATATATATATATACAATATAAATTTAAAATTTACCGTGATTCAGAGAGAGATGGCATTATAATTGACGATATCGCTCGGTCGCTGTAGTAGTTTCCCTTCCGTCCGCGAAAGGCGGTAGTTTACACCTCGCCGGCGCTGCCGTCTAGCGGTGCAGTTGTGAAACTCTCTCAGGACCCCCTTTGTAGACGCGCGCGCAGATTTCAAATCATTTGCGGGTAAGGTACGTTTTGAATTTGGCATTCATATTACTATTTCTTCTTACTGTATATAATATATATATGTAACACATATATAATTATGTTAAGTGATGAATATGAGCGGCCAGGACATATGTGAAAAGTTTTTTTCCAGGAAACGAAGTCAGCCATAATGAACCAACACTAAAGCGATAATAATGTAAGTCTTGTTTCTTTGTAGTCATCAGTCTGGCAATTTTGTGACTGGAATTGCAAGTTTTTATTGCCCTTACTGTTCCTCTTTCTCCTGGCAAACCTTTACTAACCTATTTTACCAAATTCTTACAGATTCATTTATGGAACACAATAAACTGTAAATTGCATAATTAAATTGGTACATTTGTGACTTGAGTCAGTTCTTCCCTGATATTTCTGAATTATAATTTATTAATTCCATATGAGTTCAAACCAAAAAAAAAAGTAAATTTTTGTTATGTTTCTATTGAAACAAATCTCAAACACTGTCAGTACTACTATGAGAATTACAAATTTGGAGTCCATGTTTCAAGTGCATGAAATTAAAATTAAATGTAGTTTTGATAGATTACAAAAATAAATAATTCATTGTGGTATAAATATAAAAAAAACATTGAACCTTTATTTACTTGAACCTTTATAATTACTCTGTGACTACCTGATGGATGCCACAACAGTGACACAAACATTATAAATAAAACACATCCTTTTAAAGTCAGAAAAAAATTATGTTTCATCACTGTTTGTGACCTCTTCAGGTATATAAAGTTTAACACTACAAAACAAACATGTTACAATAATTAACATAAAACTTTGATGACAGAATTTGTTAACGAGCAGTTGTCGGGATTCCAACCGGGTGGATACATTGAAATAACACGACTTCACGATGAAAGTGACCACCATCCAACAAACGTCAATGTTTCCAACTGGTTGTTAATCACATACACAGGGGGAAAGCTTTGGTATAGAATTTGTTGATAACATATTAATTCTAGTATTAATAATAATAATGCACTTTCAGAGTATCAGAAAATAAAAATTAAATAACTGGTGATGGGAAATGTAGATTAAAATAAGAGGGTGAATTTTGTTTTAATTTCCTTCTTTCAAAGGTTATGTCGAATCATATTTATTGACGACTAACAAGACTGCAATAAGAGTATTAATTCATTGTTTAGTAAAATAATATTCAGCTATAGCAAACATATTTTTAAATTGAGGGGAATATTTTATTTTACGTGTCTCCGTAATTTCCTTTCTTAGGTAATTTTGTGTCCGTTTTAATTTTTACTTTAATATTGCAGCACATTTTTATTGTAACTCATATTTTGAACCATTAAATTTTACTTTATCTTCTATTTCCTCATATGACACCTCCCCTCCCATTTTACATCAATTAATTTTTTCTGCTTCATAAAATAGTTTTCATTGTCATTTTATCTATCCCCCCCCCCCTCTCTAATTTCTGATTATCTTATCTCTATTTTCATTAAAGTAGTTACTTTTTTGTAATAATGTCTCATTTCCTGACTTCATCTTGTTATTTTTATTAATTCTTAAGCTAATAGTACCTCATTCTTCTCATTTTTCTTGTTTATATCTATTTGTTATCAATTATTCTCATTAAATATAATTGTATTAATTTTTTTAATATTACCCCATGTTTCTTTTATATCAGAATTTATTAATTTATCCTTTATTATACATTTCTTATTCCAATTGGAACACAATTTAATTAACTGTTCATTTTATATCATGTAATTTATTTTCTCTCGTCTGATTTCACTCGCTATGATGTTATAATTATGTAATAGATATAATTTTACTTCATTTTCTCTTTTGATACTCATTTATCCCTTTAGTTTAAATTCGTTCAAACCCATGATCAACGTTTGTCTTGTTCCATAATTCCTGATTTTTCATTTTTCAATCACCATTGTGCATTTGTATTGTTTCTCTGCAACATTACAATGATCGTATTTAACAGATTGGGTAATAACGTTGTTGGTTGTTTCAGCCAGTGTGATAGTAACATATGTAAGGTGATTTAAAACACAACATGAATATATTTGTAGTCACTTAACCAGTATTTGTAATGTATTTGGGTGTTTGAATATAACGTAGCCATTATTTCGAATTCACCCTCTTATATGCCTTTTGAAAAAACAAAACCATAAGTCAATATGCAGTTGGAAAGCTCTAAATGCTCTGAAAGTAAACTAAATTTTTATGTTTATCCCAGAATGAATCAATTAATTTATAAAACAAGGAAAAATATAAATTTCATCTTCAGGACAAGACATGCACGTTCTTGAAGATGATGCAATTCAAATTTCATACACTTGAGTATTCTTTCAAAACACATCAGTATTGTGTGTCTAATGGTCAGGTTATAAAACAATGTTGTTGAAAGCAATTTTTTTTACTCTGTAATGTCTAATGTTTGTGTATTTTTGTCAACCAGAGCCTGACGTTCTTCCTGCGGACATGGAGAGCCACTTCGAAGCAGTTCGTAAGTAACACACAGTTACCTGTTAATGACATTATATATAACATTCTTCTCCCATTCTTAGTCTCTCTCTCTTTTTGGTGGGACTTTGTACATTACAACAGTTTACACAAATGTGTAGATTATTTATGAGGATAAGTGTTTAAACTAATTAAATGCAATAATGTTCTTCGTTTTTATAGTTAAACATTGAACCTCTATAATTACTCTGTAACTACCTGATGGAACCCACAACAGTGACACAAACATTATAAATAAAACACAGCCTTTTAAAGTCAGAAAAAAATTACGTTTCATCACTGTCTGTGACCTCTTCAGGTATATGAAGTTTAACACTACAAAACAAACATGTTACAATAATTAACATAAAAATTTGATGGCAGAATTTGTTAACGAGCAGTTGTCGGGATTCCAACCGGGTGAAAAAACATTGAAATAACACGATGTTACGATGACAGGATTGCAATGGTAGTGACCACCATCCAACAAACGTCAATGTTTCCAACTGGTTGTTAATCACATACACAGGGGGAAAGCTTTCGTACAGTATTTGTTGATAACGTAATAATTCTAATATGAATAATAATATAAATTAAATTTAATAATTCATTAATTTACATATTCTAATAATTTTAAATCATTCCATTGTAAGCCTCACTTAACACTGAAACTGTGTTTTTACTGGTAGATAGAGAGATTTATTCACCATTAGCCCTCTTAAGAGGAAATAGGATTCGTCATTCAGGTTTAAATTGTGCATTTTAACCTCAATAGTCAAGGGAGTAAGGCTCTAACTATCAACAATTATATTATTATGTAAGCAAACAAATTATATGATCAAAATTTTATGTTAATTATTGTATTACGTTTGTTTTGTAATGTGAAATTTCATATATACATGAAGAAGCCACAAATAGTGATTGAAACGTTCTAATTTTTAAATTATAACTCTTTTTCTGACTTTAAAAGGCATTGATTTTTTTATAGTTTATTCATAAATAGTCAGATATATAATGAACCTTTTTTTAAAATTTTAAATAATCTACTGGTTTGTTTTAACTTAGCAAATTTATTGCTTATTTGTTTTAACATTCCATCTATGAACAATGTCAATTGTCAATTGTATACATAATTTTTTTTACTACCTCACACATATTCTAGAGAAAGCCGACATATTGTTTATTAGACGTTACAAGAGTTTGACCTTGAAATGACTTTAAGCATCGACTGATTTTGTTCTCTAACAACATTGTTAAATGGTCCACTTAATTTTTACTGTACACGATGACTTTCTGGTACGATTATGACTTGCAAATGACATTTATAGCACTCCCGTCCCTAGCTTGAACCACACGATGTGTAAATTTACAATGAGAAAATTTTATCGTTGTCTTTGTGCTATTTCACCTTTGAAAAATTATCTTAATCGCAACAGATATTTATTTCCTTTTGACTTAAAATATATAAAAAAAAATCAAGTCAGGATACACACAACTAATAGAATAATTCACTTTGTGACTGTCTCGTCATCATCATCATAAAGTCATCGCACCCTTAACAAAAGTTCTTGGCAACTGGAAACAATTTAATATTAACAAGTCTGTATCAGTCTATCAGATTTAAATAACACTTAATTTTGTTTAAATTTTATTTTAAAAATAAACATGAGATGTAAGTACACAACAACAAAAACCCAAATTTTATTTTTTCTGAATGACATCATCATCATCATCATCATCATCACATAATTTATTTTATAAGTTGAATTATACAAAAAAAAATTCATTGCTATCCAGTTCATTTTTGTTTGACAAAATAATTCACACACGAAAAAAGTGTATTTTTTAGACTCGTAGAAGTCCACCAAACATCAAACCACAGGTGAAGGTGGAATGTGAATAAACGGGTTTAAATTTAACAAGTCAAACAGCTGCCAACTTATTAAATGTGACAAGTCGACAACGTTATAATATATACAAAGCATGACCATGGCCATGATGGACAGAGCCATGTAGGAAAATAAATTAATGAAAACGTATGTGAGTAAACCGACACAGAAACATAAATATACAATCAAGAGGAAGTACACGTACGAGAAAATAAACGATTGAGTGAATAGGTTGCTTTCGTAGTCCAGAAAGGAGAAAAGTCGTAAAGAATAAGAAATGTAAATCAGAATATACATAAATGAGAAGTAAAAAAACAACATTACGTATATGTACAAAATATAATGCATAATAGATTTACTCCCCCCCTCCCGTTCCCTGCCGAAAAAGAAAAGTCTGATAATTTTCACATACACTGAAAACTTTTGATTGATTTAATGTAGAAATAAGTTAATTGAAATCAAACAATTAGCAAAAAGTTATAACCAACATATATAAAACTATTTAATGTAATACGTGTGTCTTTTTCATCAGATCCTCAGGCGGCAATAAATATAATTGTACACGATGATTCATCTTGAGGCTGTTTTGGACTCATCTTGTCTCAAGGACTGTTTAATCCATAATGAAAGATAATTAAAATATATTAATATTTTTTTCCCTCCCTCTTTACACAATTTGGAATGTAATTTAATATCAACAACACAGTATTTCAGTCTCACTGTAGAGTCAAAGGTAATCGTCAAACTGAGTTACAGGTGGTAAATACTGTATATAATTTACATTACAAAATTATAGATAAAAAATATATATTTATCAGTAATTCAAAGATGATACTAATTAAAGGTGTGTCAATTCTTTTTTTTAAAAAAATTGAAATAGTCAGTGATATATACATACCTACATACATATACTCGTTGGCAATGGCCCTGGAATCTCTTTCGTTCTCACTGAAAGTAAATTAAAGTAATTAAAAGATTTCCAATTTATAATTAATAAAAAAATTTCGAATACGATGTGCGGATTCGACTGTACAGTTAATTAAAATTTTACGAGAATATTTTGGCCAGATTACGTCATAGCGACTCTTAAAGCCCCGTCAAGATGCCGAGCAACGAGCCGAACCTTGCTCGGATGCCACCGGAGAATCCCGAGCACGAGCAACGAGCAGAGCACGAAACCAGCCGAGCATCGTCAAGACAAGCTCCACATACAGCGTCGTCGTCAACCAACTACGAGACTCGTTGCTACAACTAAGCTCTAAGCTAGATGTGGCTCAGAGACACAGCAACACCTCCATCACTAACATCCACGGGAGTAATTACTGGATATATTCAAGCTTTCAGCCTCTTTTACGCCATTTTCAAGATTGTCAAAACACATACGTGATACTTTTTTTTTTTAAAAAAAAAAAAATGGTTCTTCTCATTATCAATGAAATTTTGTTGAATATTCAGTATAAAATTGATATAACAATTAATAATGAAACTAACCTTGTGTAATATTTCATGTAATTAGGATGTGACTGATCAAGTTGCCTCATTTAATGAATTTTTTTTAAAAAGCAATAGAATAATTATGGATTTTATGAATTTCTTAAGAAGTGCAGTGTTTGTTTTCGAATTATTATTGATGTTACTAATATGGTTCTATTAGCACAGCTGTGGCCTAGGTGAAAATTTTTGCACCCTGACCGATATATATATATATATATATACACACAGTTTTTGAGAATGGTTTCGAAGCCCCGTCCAGATGCCGAGCAACGAGCCGAACATGAGTCAGTGCGCATGCGCCACGCGGACCACGATTGCTCGCCCCCGGGCTCCGACTGTTGTCGGTTCTCTGACGAAACATAAAAGGAAAGTTCGGTGCTAGTGCGGACGCGGACCGATTTCTTTGTTTTGTATCAGAGAGTATAGTGTATCCTGTAGTCTTCGCTACGTTTGTTGCGTTACTTAAATAGTAATGGGTAATGAAATTGAGTGGTCGCAAGAATTCACACATAAATTTATTCACATAATGAGCGACAGCCTGTAATATGGGATCTAGTCTTCAGTGGATATTATTTCTGTTCATGAGCAAGCTTTCAGCCACTTCGAAACCATTCTCATCGGTCAGGGTGCAAGAATCTTCACATAGGCCACACCTGTACTAATAGGACCACATTAGTAACATCAAACATAATTCGAAAACAAACGCTGCACTTCTTAAGAAATTCATAAAATCCATAATGATTCTATTGTTTTTAGAAAAATTTCATTCATGAGGCAACTTGATCAGTCTCATGCTAATTACATGTAATATTACACGAGGTTAGTTTCATTATTAATTGTTGTATCAACTTTCTATTGAATATTCAACAAACTTTCATTGATATTGTGAAGAACCCTTTTTATGTTTTAAGAAAAGTATCAGGTATGTGTTTTCGCAATCTTGAAAATGGCGTAAAAGAGGCCGAAAGCTTGAACACATCCAGTAATTACTCCCGTGGATGTTAGTGATGGAGGTGTTGCTGTGTCTCTGAGCCACATCTAGCTTAGAGCTTAGTTGTAGCAATGAGTCTCGTAGTTGTGTGACGACGCTGTATGTGGAGCATGACTTGACAATGCTCGGCTGGTTCCTTGCTCTGCTCGTGCTCGGGAGTCTCCGGTGGCGCTAGAGCAAGGTTCGGCTCGTTGCTCGGCAGGTCTGGACGGGGGCTAAGTAACGCAACAAACGTAGCAAAGAGTACAGTATACACTATACTCTTCGATACAAGGCAAAGAAATCGGTCCGCGTCCACACTAGCACCGAACTTTCCTTTTGATGTTTCGTCAGAGAACCGACAACCGCCGGAGCCCGGGGACGAGCAATCGTGGTCCATGTGGCGCATGCGCACTGACTTATGTTCGGCTCGTTGCTCCACAGTCTGGACGGGGCTTTATACAATTGACTCAAAGATTATAAATACAAGCTTTTCCAAAGTTTGTACGATACTCGATACTTTAATTCAATTTAACCGCTGTCTTTTACTGCTTGTGAAATCTTCCTCTCTTTATTCACTTTCAATCAATTATTGTTTTTTTTTCTGTTCGTTTTGTCGGGTTCTTCTTAGAATATTTCGTTTCATCCCTAATGATTGTTTTTAGATCTTTTATATTTTTCCTGTTTTTGGGCTGTAACTGATAATTCCTTGGTCGTTTCTTGAGTTGTACCAGAAATTATTTTTGTTTTATTTTGTGGCGTTAAATTTATTTTTGTTGTTGTTGGGGGGTGTGGGGGGGGGTTGAAATTTTTTCTTGGACTAATTTTTTTAAGACTTCCTGAATTTTTCGACCGATGATAATTACAGCTAGACTTAGGATGAGATCATTCCTTATTTCCCTCCCCCCCGTGGGGGTCTTTACATATTCATGGGTTTTAATATTACAATAAAGCCTCTATATTTTACTTTTTATATAAAAAAACCTTGATCAATTTACGTGTAAAATCCCACCAGGTGTAATTGAGTCGACTGGGATTAGCTCAGATGGTGGAGCGGCCACCCGGAAAGCAGCAGCGGCTCTATTCCTGGTCCGTTCCGCATATTTTTTTTTCGAATCCTTGACACTTTCATTCAATTTAACCCTGGCTTGTAAAAGCTTTTTGTGTATAAAGTCCTGAATTAATTTATTAGGTTTTAAATTGAATAAATATTTTTTTTCCTTACTTCTAGCCTGTTAATTATTATTATTAAGAGTTTTGTTTTTAGTGTGACTTTTTTATTTTTAATAAAAGTAAAGAATCCACCCCCTTAACACTACAAAAGTAAATGGTTTTTTTTGCCACCGTGGAGAGATTTAATTCAGAATAAAATCCACCTTGAAAGGAAGTAAAAAATAATAATTTTGGAGGAACAAACCAGCCCCGACTCTGCAAATGTAAGGCTTTTAACGGGGAGTCATTTGGTCCTGACACACACAATTCCTTGTTTTTTCTTCCGCCCCCGCCCTGTCCTCCGCCCCCACCGCTGTTCCTGTATCTCTGCCTTTTCCCTCCCCTTCACAATCTCCTGTAAAAACTTATATAAAACGTTTAGCGCCAAAGTAATGTTTGTCATAAAAAAATACAACCCCTTCCCCATCTTGGTCCGAAGGAAACGACGAGGGACTTGTAGAAAAGTTTTCCAGGGACTGTTGTGAGTGACGCGTCTCCTCCTCCTCCTCCTGCTTCTCCTTCTCCACTTTATTGACGTAATCAATCAAAAAACTTTGCTCATAAGGAGGAAGCCGACAGTCTTTAGAGATCAATCAAGCTTTAGCGTGCTCCGTCGCCGTCTCACGATCCACCCCCTTGCTTAATAAACTCTCTACTAAGGTCGGGTGTAAAGACTCTAAATTACTTTACCTTATACAAAATACGCGTGTGTGTCTGTATGTTCCTTATACAAATTTACACCCGTGGGAAAAATATTGACAAAACATCGTACACGGGCTTCATCTGAACCGGGAACAAACACTGTACAGGTTAGACACGTCTACCGCCCCTAACTGAAGGGGTGGAAATTTTCGTACATGCTAAAACGGCCGATATTTGCATCGCATAAATATTTCTCGGGGTCATTAAGATAGATAGTGTTTCTCACGATGTCTGTCTATAATTTCAACCCCTTACAGTACGGGAAAGAAACAGCCTTAAGGGTGGGGGTGAAGGGGCCTTACAGGAAAATAGCTCGAATACAACCGAGATTGGAGCCAAATCCAAGGTTATGGATGTGGCTGAGCTTCATTATGACATTCAACTTGCCATTTAACCCCCATGGGCGGGGGTGGAAATTTTGGAACATGCTTAAACGGCCGATATTTGCGTCGCATAAATATTTATTGGGGTCATTAAGATAGATAGTGTTTCTCACGATGTCTGTCTATAATTTCAGCCTCTTACAGTACGGGAAAGGAACACCCTTGGGGGGGGGGGGTTGAGGGAACTTACAGGAAAAACCGCGAATACGACCGAGATTGAAGTCAAATATAAGGTTATGGATGTGGCTGAGTTTAATTATGACATTCAACTTGCCATTTAACCCCCATGGAGCGGGGGCGGACAGGGTGGAAATTTTGGAACATGGTAAAACGGTCGTTATTTGCGTCGCCTAAATGTTTATCGCGGTCAGTGAGATTAATAGTGTTCTCACGATGTTTCTTTGTGTATAATTTCAACCCCTTTCCTGGCCTGGGAGGGTAGCATCCTTTTGAAGGTTGGTGTGGAGGAGCGTTACACAAAAATAACGCTAAAAGAACCGACATTGGAGTCTAATCCGTGGTTATGGATGTGACTGAGTTTTCATTATGACATTCAACTTGCCGTTAAACCCCCAAGGGGAAAATTCTGGCACCACGTCACGACACCTAGACTGGAGAGTTACGTGATGCGCAGTAGCACGGGTGACGTCACTGCGCATCCGCGTCATCACGACGTTGTGACGTCTCTGATCGACCTCAGTTGTAAAGGAAATTGGCAGCTGGTTTCTTCATGTATATTAATTTTAAAGTAAGTAATTAACACGCAGACACACACAGATATATATATATATATATATATATATATATATATATATATATATATATATTTCTAGGGGATATCTGTGGAATTCGCAATGAAAGACGTGAAAGGATTTTACAGAAATTATTTACGTCGGCTTCCAGGGCCACCGTCCCTGGATGTTATTATTTGAACTCAGCGACGAGCATAACAGCGGATTCGACACCGATCTCAGGCGTCATCGCATTATTTTTGTCATTGCCGTTCAGTCAGGGGTTGAAATCAGAGAGTAACAACACCGAGAGTGACGCTGTGGCGTCTGAGCGACCCCGTTACACGTCAATAAGGGTCGTTTTCGCGTCTTCAATGAATGCCAACGTCTGTCCAACCGCAACGTGTGTCTGTTTATTGTGTATACGTGTACAACGTTTGCTTGAAATAGTTCCACGCATTATTAATAACTTAATTTACGATAATAATAAGATTAATGACCTATTAAGAGTTGCGTCACTGGGGAAACTTAACCATCCGGCGAGTGTCTCTCGGGATTTCGTTCCAGACTCCCCTAAAGCAGTATCTTAAAGGATCATTGACCGTATGACGTCATCAGTGTTACTGAGCTTAATCTGGTCGTGTAGTGACGTAATTGCCCGTCGTATCTCCCTAATAATTAATTGCGGATCATATTCATACTTATTTTTATTTCTTTCATCAGCAATGAAAATTTGATGTTTCTTCTTCTCGTAGCGGAAGTGTGTTGTTTATTCCTTCCCGTCGCCGTGTTGTTTTTCCTGCTGTTGTCATTGTTGTGACGTTGCAGCGGACTCTGACGACGTGGCGCCACGACCGGAAGCGACGGGGGGCGTCGCAACTGCAGGCAGCCGCAAGGCGCGAGCGATTCTGTGCCCTAGAGGCAGGTCAACTACACACATCTATCTATCTATATATATATACACGTGGTGGCACTCTCCGCAGAGAGACGCTGGTAGAGCCTGTGTGTAGACTCACGTAGATGCGCCACCAGCAACACCTGACACTGTAGTGGTTTGCATTTTTTTAATGAAATAGTTTAAAGAATGACTGGTTGAATTTAAAATTTATTATTTAATTGAAATATAGACAAAAATTAGGTGTTAAATAAATCACAGGTCTCTGCAACCACCTTTGTAGTAATACTTTATCCCCCCCCCACAAGCTTTATATATTACAAGGGGCAAGTTTTTCTTTATTTGAAGGATTGATAATGTTTTTTATTGTTGGATAATTGATTTTCTTTAAAAGATTTTGACCAATTTATGCCGTAAAAAAATTGTTAGAAGCAGAAAAATATTTTTCTTTACTCGGGAGGTTCACTATTGTGTCTGCGAAGTGACGTCGTCAAGGTTACTGTGCCTCAGGATCGTGTAGATTCGGTTGTGCGATGACGTCAACGGTTTTAGTTCGCCAACACACAGCAAATTAATACGTCATGACGTCATCAGGGTTGCTATCCCTCCGCATAACGACTCGGATGTTCAGTGACGTCATCAGTGTCGCATAATAATAATTCGTAACTGTAGTGTTACGAAACCTTCCGTATCGTGATAAGTAGGTATGCGCAGTGACGTCATCGCTGTGCCTGCGCCACAACAACGTACTAATAAATGGGACGCGCTATGACGTCATCAGCGTCACTGCCAGGACACTGTGATTAGTCGGATGCCCAATGACGTCAGAAGTGTCACTACTCGCCTTTGGCTTTCAGTCAGATGCGCAGCGACGTCGTCATGAGCGTTACTGCCTCTCAGGAACGCGTACAGTCGGTTGTGCAATGACGTCAACCCACACTAATAAATTGGATACGTAATCAGGGTTCACTGATGCGCAATGGCGGCGTCATCAGTGGTACTACTCATTCACAGGCGTCTTGATGAGTCGGTTCCGTAATGACGTCATCAGCGTTACTACTGCGACGTTCTGATAAGTCGAATGTGCGGTGACGTCATCAGCTTTACTACTTACTTTTTCTGACGCGTCGGAAGATGCGTGATGACGTCATCAGGGTTGCAAATTATTTACGTCGTGATAAGTCGAATAAGTAGTGACGTCATCAATTTCACTACGCCTCCGCATCGCGTTCAGTTGGATGTTCCTATGACGTCATCCGTGTCACTACGCCTCCGCATGCAATTGCAATAAGGCGAATTTGTAGTGACGTCATCAGCGTTACTACTTACTTATTCTGACGCGTCGGAAGATGCGTGATGACGTCACCAAGATTGCAAATTATTTACGTCGTGATAAGTCGAATAAGTAGTGACGTCATCAATTTCACTACGCCTCCGCATCGCTTTTAGTTGCATGTTCCTATGACGTCATGAGTGTCACTACGCCTCCGCATGCAATTGTAATAAGGCGAATATTGTAGTGACGTCATCAGCGTTACTACTTATTTATTCACGTCGATCTGATGCGTCGGAGATTCGTGATGACGTCATCAGCGTTGCTACTTGTTTTGGTCGATGTGAGCCGGATGCGCAGTGACGTCACCAGGGTTATTAAGCATCCCTCTCCGGATAAATCGAATTGTGCAGTGACGTCACGAGCGTCACGGCGGGTGTGAGGAAACTGTATTCTCGCAATTATACAATATAAAACCCGCGTTTTTAAATTTTACTTATTATGTAAATAAATAGCCAAGATCACAGGAACAAAAGTACGTGCTGAATCAATGTCACTCTACAACGTTCCTGCGATCCTTGTTGCTTTCGTAAGGCGATTAAAATAAAAAAAACTCACAATCTATTTTGAGTCCGCCTTGCCCCGTTTGTCGTTCTCTCGACTCTTGCAGATTCTTTTTTTAATCACCTGACGGAAGCAACAAAGGTTTTGCAGAAACGCCGTCGCGTACTTAATTTAGCACTCAACTGTTTTTTTTGACTGTCTGTCTAGGCTTTTGATTTACTTAATTAATATTTATATATTGTAACGTGTTCGCCCGTCGATACAGGTTGACAGGGAGTCGTTGCAAGAAATGAAGGGTTCCTTGTCAGCAGATTCACGCCATGGTTCCTTGGAGATGAAGGCTGACTTGGGACTTTGGAAAGGAGATCTAGGAACGATCTCGAAGGCTTAAAGGTGCAGGCAGGTTGAGGAGAGAGGATAGTGTAGGTTCAGGGAGGAATCGGAGACGCAGATGTAAAGATTTAGTACTATAATATACCACTGTAAGGATGAGGATAGGGTTGAAGGGTACAGCAGCAGTAATCCATCATGGTAGCCACGCCAAGCGCTTTTAAAGAGCTCTGCGTTAGGAGGTTTATGTAACTGGCCTTATTGTCTAAGTGGGTGCTGCTAAAGACTAAATAAGGACATGACAACGTAAACGTTTCAACCTTTATGGTTTTCAGATATTTTTTTTATCTTTAACCGGGGTCAAGACTGATGCCTGCTGGGAGTCCAAGGCTCAGTTGTCGCTCCTCCTGCTCAATAAGAATAATAATAATAATAACATCATCCTCTTACTTCCCGACCACCCACAGTAGTTTAGTGTTTGTTAACTGAAACTCAGTCACTTAGTTATTGTAATGTTAATTAATCACTCACACTAGTTGAAGTAGATAATTAGATAGGAAACTCCCAATGAGCTGCAATGAGGAGATGTAGTGTGTGTGTGTGTGTGTGTGTGTGTGTGTGTATGTGTGAAGGTAATGTAGAGCGACAGTAGATGTCAAGTGACAGTCAACCAACCAAATTCCTCGACTCGGCCACCGTAACCGCGGCCTCTGCACGAGTGAGCGCACTGTAGTGACGTCACCAAAGACAACAATGTAACAAGAGTCGTTGTTGCACGATCAAGAAGCGACCGCAGGTAAGTGGGGAAACTTTTTTCTGGAATCAACCATTTATTTGTGATTATTATTATTATTTGTAATTACACAGCCTACATATTTATTATCGGACACATAATTTTCTTCATACAAACAAAAGACCAACCCCCCCCCCCCAATTTGTCCGCCATCTTCGATTTCAGATTCCCAAACAATGAAGTACATAATTAATTCAAGCAATTATTGACCTTATGCAGAACAAATTTATATTTTAATTTAGTGCTGCGTAACGACGTTTCGGTACACGTTTGTACCATCTTCAGGTATTTTTTACTAACAGGAGGAGATCTTTACAAATGGTTTAAAAATTTAGAGGCTAATTGTAGACAGTCAACAAAGACAAACTAAGGTTAAAAAAATCAAACAACTTAGCAAATTATTATATAAAAAAAAACTAGCACTAAAACAATAAACGTGATGTTTAACTTCTTCACAAGGTCAAAAATTGATTTATTAATTAATAAAAAATAAAAATTTAATACTTCATAATCTAATTGTCAGTTTTAAAAGTTGTCGTATGATTTATTTAACGACCATTAATATTTTTTATATAATTCAAATAAAAAATTATTTTAATAATCACAAAATTGTTGTTAATGAACATCGTATCAACGTACTAAAATTTTTTAATTTATTAAAAACAATTGATGACCTTATACGGTCACTGTGTTTTTTTCAGTGACGACGTTTCGATACATTTTTTGGTATCTTCTTCAGGTACTTTTCCTACAGATAAAAAGTGCCTGTATGAAGTCATAAATTGTTTTACTAATTCAAAACAGATGTCAAATTGAAACTCTCATTATTATTATTTTTTGTTGTTGTTGTTAATTGAGATGTTATTATTGACATCGTGGGTCCTGAACCTGCCCTTGGGCCACGCCGCAGTCGAGGCAGCGTCGCTGTTGCAATCCCAGGGACGGTTCTCTTTTGAATCAAATATTATCTGTGTGTGTGTGTGTGAGGTTGTCTAATCTCAGCCGAGTAACATAACTGCTGTTGTTTATATTTCTTCAGGGGGTAGATTCGTCATTCTGCGCCCCCAGTAATTGTTTATTATTAATATTAAGTGTTATATTGTTAATGAATTAATCGAAAAGATAATGAAGTGACCAGTCGAACTCAAGTGATAAAATAATAAAAATACCAGACCACACTTGTTGCTTCCGTCAGGTGATTAAAATAAAAACGTACGAGCCTGTTTTTCATTTTTTTGTCTATTATGTGGCTACTTCTTCATGCAGTTGGCGTTCAGACGCTCTCATGTTTTCCAACAATTGCCGCCTAGTCGTATTGTTAACGTATCTATATATTTTTTATTTTTATTTTTTTATTTTGGGGTGTAGACAGGCTATTTACAGGCTAATCCACATAGTGGCAACTCCCCTCTTATAGCATAGGAAAGGGATTTGAAAGGGGGGATGCGGAAGGGTGGAGGAAGGTAGCCAAGGGTTAACTAGGGGCCCCCGGGCTATGGTTTAAGGATCCTACCCGGCATTCGCCTAAAAGTAATGCAGGACAAACCCTAGAAAAATCTGCATCAGGTAGGTCGGGCATTGGGTACTTGTCTCACACCCTTCCCTGGATGGCGGGAGAGGAGTTTGCTGTGGGGACGCAGCATTCCGTGCCTCGACCAGTTTAGGAGGAAGCTGGCCGACTATTCCAATGGGAACGGGGGACAACTCTTACCGTATGCCCCAAGGTCTACAACCTCGGAACATACACCTCTCAGAACAGGCCTCGGCTTGGGGGAACCTTAGTTCAGAAACGGAGAGAAAAAGGCATCCTTTTTTTTTTGTTTAGGGCAACAGGCTACATGAGGGTAATCCACATTGGGCAACTCCCCTTTAATAGCATAGGAAGGGATTAGAAAGGGGGGATGCGGAAGGGTAGAGGAAGATAGCCCAGGGTTAACTAGGGCCCCCGGGCTATGGTTTAAGGATCCTACCCGGCACTCGCCTAAAGAAATGCAGGGAAAACCCTAGAAAAACCTGCATCGGGTAGGTCGGGCTTTGGGTACTTGCCCCACGCCCTTCCGATAGCAGGAGAGGAGTTTGCTGTGGGGACGAAGCATTCCCTTCTCCGTGCCTCGACCAGTTTAGGAGGCAGCTGGCCGACTATTCCAATAGGAATAGCAAACAACTCTTACCGTATGCCCAAGGTCTGTGACCCCGGAACATTCACCTCTCAGAACAGGCCGAGGTGCCTCAACATATCCCCAAAGGTAGCCTCTTCGTATCTCTCCTACAAGGTTCTGCCTGCGAGAGAACAGCCCTCTCAAGCCTCTGGTCTATATTTATTTTACAAGTTCGCTCAAACTTGGTTGAAACTTTGCAAACACACACACATACACATACGAGTTGTTGCGATGATCCAGTCTGAGATTTTACTTAGTAAGTCTGTATTTCCCCCCCCCCCCTTTCTTCTTCATGGTGTGTGTCGTTGTTACGTTATTTTAATCACCTGACGAATGCAACAAGGATCGGAGAAACGTTCTCATGCGGTATTTATTTTAGTGACTTGTGTTAATTGGCTACTGTTTCAGCTGATCAGCCTTCACGTTTATTATATTGTCAACTGTTTTACTGTGAAGGGTAGTTTTTTTATTTTCTCTTGTCCTGCAACGCCGCCGCCGTGTGTGTGTGTGTGTGTGTGTGTGCGCACTTTACGAGGGCGTCTGGAGACCGCCATCTTGTCGTCCGTTGTACTTGCGAGACGTTCTTGAGAGAGTCTCTGTGTGTGTATGAGAGCTGCAATGCGACTGGTTATTTATTCAGGACGCGGCGGCTCCCTCTGGCCGTGCGTCTCACCGCAGCATCTCTGCTTTACAACTGCCACGATCCTCCCCCCCCCCCCCCGCGACGGTCCGTACGGGTTGCAATATTCTTCTTATGCTTGACGAGTCAGAGCAAGTCCGGTGATCACGATCTTCACATGACGTCAGTACTGTCAGCCACTCTCCGCGGCTTGCAAATTAAATTCATCATCCATTGCTTTAATTTCACTTCCTGCCTCTTTCCGTTTCCCTCTGTAACCCTTCCTGGTTTGCTCTATTTTCATCTGCTTTACTTCAGGAGGCCTAGTGACGTCATTGACTGAGGTATTGGCGGATACACCCCGACGCAACGTTGAGGGAATATGGCGGATATCGACAACAGCTCGTTCAGGGTAAACTTCTGACCACAGATGATGTTTTACACCTGTCCGGGATTAAAGAGACATGTTGGAAAGTCTAGTGACGTCATTTTCTGTGGTGGTGCGTTCATCCGCCATGAAACGGGAGTGGAGGCAAGATGGTGGACAGGGACAATAAGTGCTCCAAGTGAAATGACAACCCCGATGTAGCTTTTAGTCCTGACCATGAGTAAAGAGGCATGTTTGATGGTCTAGTGACGTCATTTTCTGTCGTGGTGGGTTCATCCGCCATGACACATTAATGGAGGCAAGATGGCGAACAGGGACAATTACTCGGTCCAGGTGAACGGGCGACAAAAATTAGTTTCCATGTTTGACAAGGAGTAAAGAAACATGTTCGAAAGTCTAGTGACGTCATTTTCTGTGGTGTTGGTCAATCGCCTTGACGCAGCGTTGAGGGAATATGGCGGAATGGACAGTATCTTTGTCTGGGTGTAACTCTGACCACAGATGGAGTTTTACACCTGACCAGGATGAAAGAGACATGTTGGAAGGTCTAGCGACGTCATTTTCTGAAATGGTGGGTTCATCCGCCGTGGAGGCAAGATGGCGGCCACGGACAATACTTTCTCCAGGTGAACTGGCGACCGAAATTAGAGTTTCCATGTTTGACAAGGATTAAAGATTAATGTTCGAAAGTCGAGTGGCGTCATTTTGGGTGTTGCTGGGGAAAAACCGTCGAGATGCTCGTGGAGACAAAATGGCGGAAAGGGACAAGAACATGGTCCAAGTTAAATGCCGATCACAGGTAAAGCCTTTAAACGTGATCATGATTAAAGAGGCATGTTGGAAGGTCTAGTGACGTCATTTTCTGTGTTGGTCAGTTCATCCGCCATGACACAGACGTGGAGGCAAGATGGCGGACAGGGACAATAGTTTGGTCCTGGTGAAATTACAACAACAGCTGAAAAGATTTTAGTCTTGAGTAGGAGTGAAGAAACCTGTTCGAAAGCGAGTGACGTCATTTTGGGTGTTGGTGTGGGGTTGATCCTTCGGGGTGCTCGTGAAGACAAAATGGCGGACAGGAACAGCAGCTTTGCTCCAGGTGGAATAGTGATCACAGATGAAGCTCTTAGATCCGACAAGGATTAAGGAAATAAATATGCCAAGAGGCCTAGTGACGTCATTGTCTGAGTTGTTGGTCGATCGCCTTGATGCAGCATTCAGGGAATACGGCGGACTTGGACAGTAGCTTCGTCTGGTTGTAATTCTGACCACAGATGGAGTTTTACACCTGACCATGATTAAAGAGACATGGTGGAAAGTCTAGTGACGATATTTTCTGTGGTGGTGGGTTCATCCGCCATGACACAGGCGTGGAGGCAAGATGGCGGACAGGGACAATAGCTTGGTCCTGGTGAACTGGCGACCAAAATTAGAGTTTCCATGTTTGACAATTAATTAATTAGAGAATTAAAGAGAAATGTTCGAAAGACCAGTGACGTCATTTGGGGTGTTGGTGGGGTTGATCCGTCGAGGTGCGCGTGGAGACAAAATGGCGGACAGGGACAATAACATGGCTCAGGTTAAATGTCGAACACAGATGACCTGACCTGACCATGATTAAAGAGGCATGTTAGAAGGTCTAGTGACGTCACTTTTCTAACTATGACCAGAAATGAAGTGTCCAGCCTTGACTAGAGATTAAAGAGACATGTCAGGAGGCCTGGTGACGTCAGTTTATGTGGCAGCGGCGGTGGTTGTATCCGCCATGAAGCAAGATGGCGGACAACGACGCTGGCTTTGACGACCAGAGATGAACTTTTAGACCTGACAAGGAGCCGTCAGGGTTGTTTATACGAGGACCTTCTGCATCATAGAGAAGCGCGATAAGAGGATTGCCACAACTTGTAACGTCGGTGTCTGACGTCACCCAAGACTGACTCCGCGCTTATCCGATTACCCAGCCGTGGTAAATTATTCAAAATCCCTACGCGAGGTTAACATGAAGCAGTCTCTGGCCGCCGTTGCGATTCTTCGCGCGTTTCCACCCCTCAGCCACCTCCGTGTCTGGAATTGAGAATATCGTAAAAAAAAGGGGGGGAGGATGAGGTCGGCACTCTCCAGAAACAGAGAGGAATAAGTTGTTAATGAAGCTCTCTCTCTCTCTCTGAGACAGAGTGGCTCTTAGAGAAGCTCCAGTGCCTAATGTAATATCCTTGGCGGAGGACAAAGTGCGCCGTTTCACGTCGCAGCGACGCTCTTCGGATTACTGTCAAAGATTTCAAATAAGGGATGCGACGTTGCCTCATCAAGAGGATTCAAACTTACATCTTGTGGAGATATCATTTAGTCTTCGGAGGATGCTTCCTCCTCTCTCTGATTTTTTTTAATCTTAGTTTCCCACAAGTCTGTTTTGATTGGTGAATGTTCCTGGGTCGCAGACCTTGTTCCCATTGGAACAGTCGGCCAGCTGCCTCGTAAAGTGGTCAAGACACAGAGAAGGGAAAGCTGCGTCCTCACAGCAAACCCCCTACCCCGCTATCGGAAGGACGTGACGCAAGTTCCCAAGTTCTGTGTGGGGATGCCTCCTCCTCTCTCCGTTTCTGAACTAAGGTTCCGACATGCCGAGGCCTGTTTTGAGAGGTGAATGTTCCGGCTGGTCGCAGACCTTGGGTAAATACTGTAAGAGCTGTCCGCTGTTCCCATTGAAACAGTCGGCCAGCTGCCTCCCAAACTGTTCGACGTAACGGAGAAGGGAATACTGCTTCCCACCCGCAGAAAATCCCTCT
Source organism: Zhengitettix transpicula (assembly GCA_037074705.1). Taxonomy (NCBI): domain Eukaryota; kingdom Metazoa; phylum Arthropoda; class Insecta; order Orthoptera; family Tetrigidae; genus Zhengitettix; species Zhengitettix transpicula. The sequence goes on along the minus strand of CM073591.1, from coordinate 7,167,727 downwards.
CCCGCCATCCAGCGAAGGGCGTGGGACAAGTACCAAGAGTCTGACCTACCTGATGCACGTTTTTGTAGAGTTTTCCCTGCGTTACTTATAGGCGAATGCAGGGTAGGATCCTTAAACCATAGCGCCGGGGCCGTAGTTAACCCTTGGGTACCTTCCTCTACCTTTCCGCATCCCCCCTTTCAAATCCCTTCCTATCCTATTGAAGGGGGTTGTCACCATGTGGATCACCCTCGTGAAGTCTGGTACTCTAAAAAATATGTTGGTTTTGTAGGGATTCACCGTGCGTCACTTTCAGGGGAATTTCGCGGGATTGGATTCTTTAACCGCAGCCCAAGGGGCCCTGTAGTGAGCGTCACGAACGAAGGCGGGTGATTGTTGCCTCGGTGCGCACTCGACAAGGAGGTCAAGCTATACGCGCTAACCCTGACCATCATCGTAGATGACGCTGACTATAGTTACCCCTTCTCTGTCTTGCTCTATCCTGCCCACGATTAAAATCCCTTCCGGTGCCTAATGAAGAAGATTATTATTTATGTGTAAACAAACTGTCAATGAGCAGGTTTTCGATCCGCCATTTTGAAATATACAAGGGTCTTTTTTTGGCAGCGGCGGGGAGGGACGAACACGGTCATTGGTCTCTAGCAACCCCTTGTTCAATTATTCCTCGCGGTTTAATCGCCTTCCAGAGAAAATGGCCGCTCGTGGCTCGCGGGTCGTCATCATCGTGGCGCAATTAATCACGGGCGCGCTTGATTCCTCCGCCGCCGCGTAATTGTCCTCTGCATTATCCACCCTGCACAGGCTGACTATTTATTCACGCCTCACGCGCCCTCTCAACGCCTCACAGTTGCAACTGAACTGCCTCCGACTTAAGGGTTATTTATCGTTGTGTTTACAGTCTTTGTATTTTTATTTTTGCCAAACCTTTACCCTAGGGTTTTCTGTTGTATAAACATTGCTTACAGTATCTTTAAGAGGGTATGTTCCTTATACAACCATACACCCGTGGAGCAAATTTCATCATAATTCGTACACGTGTTCCTTGCGACCAGGAAACAAACACTGTCGGGATGAGACACGTCTACCACCCCCGTAGAGGGGGACGGGGGGGCGGAAATATTTTATCATCCTAAAACGGCCGATATTTACACCGTTTAAATATTTTTTAGAGGTCAAAAATATTGATAGTGTTTCTACCGACGATATGTGTGTATAAATTCAATCCCTTCCAATATGGGAAAGGAACACCCTACGGGGTGGGGGTGGAGCGGCGATGAAAGCAAATAACGGGAAAGCAACCGAGATTGGGGTCGAATCCAGGGTTATGGATGTCGCTGAGCTTTATCGTGACATTCAATTAGCCACTTAACCATCCCCCACCCCCCTCTTCTCTTGCTAGGGGTGGAGGTGGACGGGGATGGAAATTTTGGAAACATGCAAACACGGCCGATATTTGCGAAATTTTCAGGGTTAATGAGATTGATAGTATTTCTTGGTAAATGCCAGGTGCACCAACTGGATAGTGACGAATCAATTTCCAACTCCGGGTTAATTTCAATGAATACCCGGGCAACTACAACACTCGGCTCGTCTATTTATATAATGCAGTTTTCTGACCAATTACAGACATTAATTATGTATTGAATTAAAACAACGTTTCGGTAGGTGTTTGTACCTTCATCAGGTCTTTTCTAAATATACTCAAAGTTAAAAAAACAATCCTGTAGGTCTGTGGCCTCATTAGTCCGTAGCTTGTGGCTCGGAAGAACTTCTAGATTTTCTGTTGGCTTTTTAATGTGATACTTTTTTAAAATCGAGTACATTTAGGAAATACATGATGACGTTACAAACACGTACCGAAACGTTGTTTCCATTCAATACATAATTAATGTATGTAAGCTGCGACCTCACAGCAAACCCCATCTCCCACCATCCAGGTAAGCGCGTAGGACAAGTAGCAAAAAAATGCCCGAATGCAGAAAAAAACTCTAGAAAAACCTGCATCAGGTAGGTCGGGCATTTGGTACTTGTCCCACTCCCTTCCCTGGGTGGCGGCGGGTGAGAGGGTTTGCTGTGGGGTCGCAGCATTTCCCTTCTCCGTTCCTCGACCAGTTTACGAGGCAGCTGACCGACTGTTCCAATAGGAACAGCGAAAAACTCTTACCTCTCAAAACAGGCCTCGGCTTGCGGGGACCTTAGTTCCAAGATACCAGAGAGAGAGGAGGAGGCATCCCCAAAGGCAGCCTCTTCCACACCTGGCCGGGCTCCATGCTGAATGTTTTTCATTGACGCCGCTGTGTTAATCTTTGCCAGTGACTCCGCCACACGCTCGCACCCCCCCCCCCACACGTGACCTTTCCGGGTAATGGACGAGCTCATCCTCTTGTAACAATTATTTGTCCGTCACACACGCGGGCAGACACGCGATAAAGTCCCCGACATGTCCGTCCGTCCGTCCGTCACAGAAAATTAATGGCTGTAGGGAGAAACGCCGCAATGCTTTACAGGGGGGAGGGGGGGGGGTTGTTGCGCCCTCGTGTTCAGCGTCGCTGCTGTTGCGTAACAACAACTTACATACAGACGGGCGTGAGATTACTGGAACTAATTAAAATATTTCCTAATTAATCTTTAAACAAAAAGTATACGTCATTTTTGTAATTAATTCCTGCATTGTTGACTAAACCTTAAGCGGCCGTAAAGCAGAACAATATGGCGTCACACTTGATGACGTACTAAACCCTAACTGATGATCATTTTATTGCCATAGTCATTAATTTTACAATTAAACTCATTTATAACAATTAAAAATTATTATCCGTCATAAAAAACCGCCCCATTGCTTATCTACAACATTTTAAATGCTATTTTATTATTTGTTAACTCTTTGGCTAAAAAAACCCTTAAAAATTGTGCATAATATTTTTCATTTCCCCCCTCTGGTGATATTGTTTATAAAATTATTTTGCAATAATTGTTCACGTTGTTATATCGGCCTGACTAAACGATCTTTAAAGACTAGAAATATTTGTTAAAAAAATAATGATTGCTCTTAATATCTTTGCCCCATCCCCCCTCTTCACTTCCCCCCCTGATGATGTATTTAAAATTAGTTTCAATAATTCGTCACGTTGTTATATCGGCCTGACTAAACGATCTTTAAAGACTAGGCGTATTTTGTTCAAAAAATAATGATTGCTCTTAAAATTTTGCGTTCCTCCCTCTCTATCCTCTCCCGCCCTCCCACGATAATGTTGTAATATAAAATTATTTTGCCATAATTTGTTATATCGGTCATACTAAACGATATTTAATGAGTAGCCATATTTTGTTTAAAAAAAAAACCATAAAGATTGGTCTTCATATCTTTGAGTTATCCCCGGTAATGTTGTATTGTGGCCCGGGAAACGAATTATATAAAAATGCTCTACGCAACCATGATATGTGCAATATTGGTTACCAGACTGGGGTCTCTGCTGGTCATCGATGTATATCTCGCTGGTGAATATCTCCACTTCTCAAGCAACCTCCTCTAGTCAGCATCAGCAACCTAATGCCTGTAGGCCTCCACTTCTCCCGACCTGTGGGACCAACTGTTTCCCTATTGGTCCATTTAATTTATTATGGACCAATCACAGGTCTTAGGCAAACCGACGTAGAGCGTTCCAACACCGAGACTCTCTGCACCTGCTGCTTGTTGACGGGAAAACTCCGGAGGTACAGTTACTATCCTCAGCCTGAGTGCCACCAAACGGTACTTTTTGCCGACGTTAGATAAACATGGTTACTCACGCGTTACCAACCGTTCCTCTATTGGTCCATTCAATTTATTATGGACCAATCCCAGGTCCTAGACGGTCCGACGTAGAGCGTTCCAACAGCGAGACTCTCTGCACCTGCTGCTTGTTGACGGGAAAACCCCGGAGGTACAGTTACTATCCCCAGCCTGAGTGCCACCAAACGGTAATTTTTGCCGACGTTCGATAAACATGGTTACTCACGCGTTATTAACCGTTCCTCTATTGGTCCGTTCAATTTATTATGGACCAATCCCAGGTCCTAGACGGTCCGACGTAGAGCGTTCCAACAGCGAGACTCTCTGCACCTGCTGCTTGTTGACGGGAAAACCCCGGAGGTACAGTTACTATCCCCAGCCTGAGTGCCACCAAACGGTAATTTTTGCCGACGTTCGATAAACATGGTTACTCACGCGTTATTAACCGTTCCTCTATTGGTCCGTTCAATTTATTATGGACCAATCACAGGTCCTAGACGATCCGACGTAGAGCGTTCCAACAGCGAGACTCTCTGCACCTGTTGTTTGTTGACGGGAAAACCCCGGAGGTACAGTTACTATCCTCAGCCTGAGTGCCACCAAACGGTACTTTTTGCCGACGTTAGATAAACATGGTTACTCACGCGTTACCAACCGTTCCTCTATTGGTCCATTCAATTTATTATGGACCAATCCCAGGTCCTAGACGGTCCGACGTAGAGCGTTCCAACAGCGAGACTCTCTGCACCTGCTGCTTGTTGACGGGAAAACCCCGGAGGTACAGTTACTATCCCCAGCCTGAGTGCCACCAAACGGTAATTTTTGCCGACGTTCGATAAACATGGTTACTCACGCGTTATTAACCGTTCCTCTATTGGTCCGTTCAATTTATTATGGACCAATCCCAGGTCCTAGACGGTCCGACGTAGAGCGTTCCAACAGCGAGACTCTCTGCACCTGCTGCTTGTTGACGGGAAAACCCCGGAGGTACAGTTACTATCCCCAGCCTGAGTGCCACCAAACGGTAATTTTTGCCGACGTTCGATAAACATGGTTACTCACGCGTTATTAACCGTTCCTCTATTGGTCCGTTCAATTTATTATGGACCAATCCCAGGTCCTAGACGATCCGACGTAGAGCGTTCCAACAGCGAGACTCTCTGCACCTACTGCTTGTTGACGGGAAAGCCCCGGAGGTACAGTTACTATCCTCAGCCTGAGTGCCACCAAACGGTACTTTTTGCCGACGTTAGATAAACATGGTTACTCACGCGTTACCAACCGTTCCTCTATTGGTCCATTCAATTTATTATGGACCAATCACAGGTCCTAGACGGTCCGACGTAGAGCGTTGCAACACCGAGACTCTCTGCACCTGCTGCTTGTTGACGGGAAAACCCCGGAGGTACAGTTACTATCCTCAGCCTGAGTGCCACCAAACGGTACTTTTTGCCGACGTTAGATAAACATGGTTACTCACGCGTTACCAACCGTTCCTCTATTGGTCCATTCAATTTATTATGGACCAATCACAGGTCCTAGACGGTCCGACGTAGAGCGTTGCAACACCGAGACTCTCTGCACCTGCTGCTTGTTGACGGGAAAACCCCGGAGGTACAGTTACTATCCCCAGCCTGAGTGCCACCAAACGGTAATTTTTGCCGACGTTCGATAAACATGGTTGCTCCCGCGTTTAAATAAACTGACTAAAATATCAGTAAAATCAATTAAAAGACGCCTATCCTAAATAACGCGCTATAGTATATTAAATTAGTTTCAATAATTGGTCACGTTGATATATCGGCCTGACTAAACGATCTTTAAAGATTAGTCATATTTTGTTAAGAAGCAAAAATAAAGCTGGTCTTAATATCTTTGCCCTTCCCACCCCCCCCCCCCCCATTCACGGTAATGTTGTATATTAAATTAGCAGCGATATTTGCTCACGTTGTTATATCGGCCAGACTAAACGATATTGAACGAATGTACACTTTCCCGGTGTGTGTAAATTGCTAACAACTTTTTTGGCGGTCAAGCACCAGGTTGAGAGCCACGTCTGAAGACAGCCACAGAGAATGAAACCCGCAGAAACGTCAACGTCGAGACCTCTTTCTGATGCTGGCGCTCAACCGCGGTCAACGATCTTTGTAATTCCTTCTCTTATTTTAGTTAAATAAAAATTAAAATTAAAGATGGTCTCCAGTACCACGGATTTCCCCAATAAAAGTAGTTTCTAAAATTAGTTGAAATAATTGCTGATGTTGTTACATCGGCCGGACTGAACGGTCGTGGTTAACAGGAATTAAGGAACGATGAAGCTGAATGTTAAAATATTCCACGTTAATAAACATTCTCATGGTTTTTTTTTATCTCAATCGTTCCCTGCAATGTTGGCAGCGCTGTCGTTCTAGACAATGGAAGGTTGACCCCCACGTATTAACAACAAGTAATTTTCTTTTAACTCTTCAACAGGGAAAATTCTCATTTAAACGGCATTTATGATGCTTTCATCTTTCCTAGTCTTGTATTCATAATCTTTGAAACCTTGGTTGTATGTTGTTATTTTTTAATTATAGTTCACAAAGATCGTTTAGTCTGGCCGATATAACAAACTGAGCAATTTTTTTTTGGCTTTAATACTACGGATTTCAATAATGTTGTTTATAGAATCTCAGAGATGCTCTACATCGAGTCCGACGATTTTTGTTTTTAAACGTAAAACAAAGACAGTTCTCATTTAAACATTATCTATGATTAGTTGTTTTTTTTAGGGTAACAGGCAGGCTACATGAGGGTAATCCACATGGTGGCAACTCCCCTTTAATAGCATAGGAAGGGATTTGAAAGGGGCGATGAGGAAAGGTAGAGGATGGTAGCCAAGGGTTAACTAGGGGGTCCCCGGGCTATGGTTTAAGGATCCTACCCGGCGGCATACGCCTAAAGAAATGTAGGGAAAACCCTAGAAAAATCTGCATCTGGTAGGTCGGGCATTGGGTACTTGTCCCACGCCCTTCCCTGGATGGCGGGAGAGGAGTTTGCTGTGAGGACGCAGCTTACCCTTCTCTGTGCCTCCACCAGTTTAGGAGGCAGCTGGCCGACTATTCCAATGTGAATAGCGGACAACTCTTACCGTATGCCCCAAGGTCTGTGACCCCCCTGGAACATACAGCCTCTTAGAACAGGCCTCGGATAGTGGGAACCTTAGTTCAAAAACGGAGAGGAAAAGGCATCCCCAAGGGTAGCCCCTTCGTATCTCTCCTACAAGGTTCTGCCTGCGAGTGAATAGCCCTCGCAGGCCTCATATCATCGATTGGTTTATTAAATAAAACTTTGTTAGGTTTAATTCTTTGCATCTTTGGCTGCGAGTCTGACAAAGATCACAATAGTTGGTCGAAACGTCTCTGCGCAGTTTTAATTATTGGATTTGTTTTATTATTCAGAACTAATTTATTTTCCTGTCTTTTTACACGGTTGAAGTTTAATTGCCTGTGTTAATTGACTTGTGTCGCCTGCGGTTAATAAAAAATTAATGAGATATTTGTAAATTTCTTCTTTAATAATTAACCGTCGGGATCACCCGCCGCCATGTTGAGGATGACGTAATCCTTTGCGTCGGCGTTGCTCTGTGACTGCTGCACGTAGTAGCGGAGTGACGTAATTCTCGTCGCGGAGGCGGAAGAGACGGTCGTTTGTTTGTTTGTTTGTTCCACGCCGAGGGCTTCAGTTCCATGAATTGTTAAACGCTTCCCCGTTCTTGACCTGCTGCATCTCTTGGCAAAATAAAAAGGGGGACGGCCATTATCAAGATTCCACCCCCTAACGGCGGTTCAGAGAAACGTCGGTTTCCGTCGCTGGTCCCGTGCCTTATCGCGAGCGCCACCTACACTAATTAATTAGCCCCCGCGGCGAGTGGAAACGCGTCATCGCCAATTATTTTTACGACTACGGAGACGCCGCTACTGGGCAGGCGATTCCTTCCGAGGTGCGATGATGCTGGTCTTATCCTTCCCAGACGGACAACATTCAAATGTGGCAGCCACGTGCAGAGAACGTTTCCTTGTCCCTTCCTTCAGGTGCTGAGAAGAAGGGCCTAGAGCGACACAACTGCAACTCGTCGGCTGGCAACACTCAAAAGCACCTGAAGAAAGGAACAAGGGATTCCAGAAACGCGCTGCAGTGTACGAGGGTGGTGGTGTGAAAAGTGTCCGACCTCAAGGAATAAAGATGGCAGCACTAGTAAATAAAAAGCTAGTGAATTTCGTTGTTCATCTGTCGACAGTTACTCACTTCGGCCATTTTGGACGCGCAGTTGTTGTGTAACAGTCGTTTATGAGTGGGTTGATGTGAGTGTTCTTCTTTTGTGAAAATGGAGAAAATCGAGTATCGAGCTGTTATTAAATATTTTTGTTTTTGAAAGGGAATACGCCTACAACAAATCAGAGATGACACTGCACAATCATTTACCACAGTGAACGTAAGAGCTTGGGAGACGATGAAAGTTTTTTTTAGGGTAACAGGCTTCTTGAGGGTAATCCACATGGTGGCAACTCCCCTTTAATAGCATAGGATGGGATTTGAAAGGGGGGATGCGGAAGGGTAGAGGAAGGTATCCAAGGGTTAACTAGGTCCCCCGGGCTATGGTTTAAGGATCCTACCCCGGGGAAATTTGCCTAAAAATAATGCAGGACAAACCTTAGAAAAACCAGCATCAGGTAGGTCGAGCATTGGGTACTTGTCCCACGTCCTTCCCTGGATAGCGAGAGAGGAGTTTCCTGTGAGGACGCAGCATTCCCTTCTCCGTGCCTCGACCAGTTTAGGAGGCAGCTGGCCGACTATTCCAAAGGGAATAGCGGACAACTCTTACCCCTGTACGCCCCAAGGTCTGTGACCCCGGAATATTCACCTCTCAAAACAGGCCTCGGCACGTGGCAACCTTAGTTCAAAAACGGAGAGGAAAAGGCATCCCTTTCGTATCTCTCGTACAAGGTTCTGCCTGCGAGAGAACATCCCTCGCAGGTATTGCCTGCGAGAGAATAGCCCTCGCAGGCTTCTCACAATCCGACGATGAACGTTGACGATCTGCGACTAAAGTTCACCAGATGGCGCTACACGAAGTTTGAGAGAGAGACAGCAGAGGTCATGTCAACATTTAGGCATGAGAAAGTTTCTCAGCGCGTTGGCTGCCGCGTTTCAAAATTTCAGACGCTCTGTTGGCGAAGTTAATTACTGTAGATGAAACGTGGACACATCATTGCAGACAGTGGACTGGGAAAGTGATGGCGACGGTCATGGAGTTATTTTAAAGGGAGAAACCATTACAGGAGCATCGTTACTTGACAAGCTAAAGGCTTGAACTACTCGACCATCCAGATCTAGCCCCTCTTGTTCCCTCATCTAAGGACAGAGATGAAGAGGCAGTCACCTTCGTCAACACTTACTTTGCAGAGTACGTTTTGGACCCTGGGTCACAGAGATGGCAGCAGCATCGCTGGGAGAAGCTACAAGGAGACTGTGTCTTCTATCAGTGTTGGGTAGGAAACTTCTCAAGACCACCCTCGTATATTGCCACTTCTTTTGTCTAATATTAAAAAGAAAATTCTAGTGGAAAACAAATTAATAACGAAAAAATAACCAGCCGAAACCTTCCACAGATTAATCACGCTGGGTTTTTTACTTCCTTTAAAAAAGGGAACAAAAGAAGGGATAAAACCCTTGGTTAAGCGGTAGAGAAATAATAAATCACGGGGTTGGGTTTTCCACAGTTTTTTTTTTTTTTTTGGTGAGGATTTTTTCGCCTTGAAGGGGGGCGGAGAGATATTTTATTGGAACGATGCGACGCTGGCGCCGCGGTCGATGGGTGGGTGGCGGGGGGGGGGAGGCGTGGGAGGGGGTTGAAGGGTTGAACAGCGTGTTTTTGGCTCAGGTTTCTGTTCTTCATCGCCGCCACGACACCCGCAAGACCGATGAGGGCCTTCAATGGGAGTCGTAAATCACCGGCGCTGAGCTGAGTTCAATGGCGGCGGTCAAGAAACGCCTCAAACACGTCACCATCAGGACATTTTGCTGCTGCTGTTCTCATATCAGATCCGCCAAACTGGTATCACGTTCATTTTCTTTCATGGGGGAAAAAGAAACAAAATAAATATTCTGAATTGTCCGAAGGGTTGTTGTCCCGTTGGGGTTGACTCGCAGAAAGCTCGGACAAGCATGTTTTAACCTCAAGTGCGTGTTGTTTCTTATCTGCGTCACAATCTCTTAGGAACCAGCAGATGTCTCTGTAGTGCAGTGTTGCCTACATGTAGCTACACCTGGGGGCGCGGACGTCTGTGTGGTGACGCATTCACTTTTCTGATTGTTGTTTTTTTTTGGAGGGGGAGGGGGGCCGAGGGGCTATTTAACCATATCTGAATGTTGAAATAATAAAAAAAAATCTTTTTGCGCTAATTTAAATTCCTGCTACATGGGGCGAACGAAACGTTCCCTTAACACCCCCGTATGAGGGAAGCATCACGTGGTGTTTAATATCAAAGATAACCTGTCAGTCTACAAACATATCATCTTCAATTTGAAACACATATTTGATATGGTCGAAATGCTACGATTTTAGTCGTTGCCCCTCAGCCCCAAGGAACAATTCCAGAGACGCTTCACATTGAATCAAACATCACTGCAATTAATGTAGAAACGGACAACTGTGAAACTCAACAATTGTCACTTTCCTTTATTGTTACTCTGAACCTTCAGCTCTCCCATTGTTGCGGTTCCTTCGTTGTTGAGTTTTTGTCAAGTGACGAGTGCGGTTGTGTCGCTCTAGGCTCTTTTTTTATCACCTGAAGAAACAGACAAAGAATTCCCTCATATTATTACGCTGAACCTTCTGCTTTCCCATTGTTGCGGTGTCTTCGCTGTTAGGTTTTGTCAAAGGACGAGTGCGGTTGTGTCGCTCTAGGCTTTTTTTTATCACCTGAAGAAAGAGACAAAGGATTCCTCATATTATTACGCTGAACCTTCTGCTCTCCCGTTGTTGCGGTGTCTTCGCTGTTGAGTTATGCCAAAGGACGAGTGCGGTTGTGTCGCTCTAGGCTCTTTTTTTATCACCTGAAGAAAGAGACAATGGATTCCTCATATTATTACGCTGAACCTTCAGATCTCTCATTGTTGCGGTGTCTTCGTTGTTGAGTTTTGTCAAGTGACGAGTGCGGTTGTGTCGCTCTAGGCTCTTTTCATCACCTGAAGAAAGGAACAAAGGATTCCTTAAATGTTGCAGTGTGCTGTTTATATCCTCACTTATTGTATCTGTATTTATCTTTCTTATTATTAATTTTCAATTAGACATAAAATTTTTTATTCTTAATTTTTTTTTACCTTGACAAGTAGGAATTTTTTTTATGACGAGGGTTGCTTGATAAGTCTGGTAAATGTTTTATGAAAGACCGGGATATTTTTTCCGTGCCTTTGTTGGTAAATATGATCCTTTAAAAGATATTCCTTGAAAGGCAGTCGTAGTTTATCGTTGGCAGCCTTCTGTAGTGTTAGATGTGGAGTCAGGCGGAGGCAGCGTCGTTGAACACTTTGATCTGAAGGGGTTGGACAGATCAAAACCTCATGCGGAGTCAGCACCAGCATTGAAGAACATTTACTTCTGGATTAATGAGTTTAAACGCGATCGCTGAAGCACAGGCGATGAAAGTCACTCCAACGGAGGGTCACCACTCAGGAAAACATCGTAATTGGAAAGTCGCAGGCTAAAAGTGCCAGTGGGACACGATAAAGCTTTCGGCGCGATGGCGGCCGCGAACTGTTGACGATGGACCGACCAAAAAATCGGATGCGGGGGAAAAAAACAAACATGTCAACGCAGAATCGTCCAGCAACGCCTGGGCGGAACCCCACGAGACTTGGATCCATCACTACACTCCAGAGACATAAGAAAGCAATCACAACAATGGGAGTGGGGGGAAGCTGCTGAAGACCGATTTGTCAGCTGGGAAGGTGGTGGCCCTCTGTCTTCAGGGTTTAATTTTCATAGATATCTCGGAAAAGGGGCACGACCGTAAGTGGGCTCTATGATGCTGCTCTGTTGGATCGTTGGAGTCGGGTGCTGATTGAGAATATTGTAAGTCCTGTTCCACCAGCGCGCTCAGGAGCAGTCTCGATGGCGAAAATTGAATTGGTTCCTCGTCCACCCTATCCCCACGTGTGACTTCTTCTTGTTCCAGAACTCGGAACATTTGGCTTTGGTGGAAAGAAATTTTCATCAAACGAGGCCGTGACGGAGTGTTTTGCAAGACTATGTGATGGGAACCGCTGGTGTAGGACGTCCTTACTGTCTGTGAACAGCTTCCTTATCCAAGTGACAGTTAATTACTGGTCCTGTATTTATATTGGTTGATTCTGTGCTTCCCATGATTTCGAGTTCTCCAATAGACACGCGTCTGACGTCACGAGCCTCGCCTGTGCCGCGGGACGGCCTAACTGTCCCCCGCCCCGCCCCGCCCCGAACCATTATTACTGAAACGTTCCTTTGTGAGACGCGGAAGCTTTTGACACTCGGTGATTGGTGTCGCTCCTGTGCTTTGATGACGCTTTATGAGCGCCGTGCGCTTCAAGTTCTTTGGTCGCTTAATTAGCAGGGCTCCATCCCGACGCCACAGGGGGGTCGAAACGTTGGATTCCACTCCTTTTACCGGAACATAATGTCCACGACACTCCGCAACCCCCTGGAGCCACTCTTCAGCGTGAAAAATTTAACCTCTCAAGTGCAAAAGGTAAATGATGACACTTGTATTTATAGGCGAACAAAGAACGGTGCCGTAAACGTTGTGACTCCGGCCTTGAATCACAGAAGGACCCACAGGTGGCACGTACAGTGTGTAATGGTCCGCTGTGACAACTTAACCCCCCTCTAGTGCGCCCCTAGTGTCGGGGACGCAGGTGACGCGGCTCCAGTAGCACAAGAAGGGATTTTTGAAAGTGGGGATTCGGAAAGGGAAAGTAAAGCAGCTTTCAGGGTCCTACCACCGCCGGCTGACAAATTCGTCTTAAGGTGTTGCAGGGGGGGGGAAAGAAACCACACCCCACAAAGAACAGTTCCGTAAACGTTGTGGCCTTGAATCACAGAAGGACCTCGTACGCGTCCACAGGTGTCACGCGCAGTGCGCAATGGTCCACTGTGAAAACTTAACCCCTCTAATGTGCCCCTAGTATCGGGGACGCACGTGACGCGGTTCCTGTAGCACATGAGGGGATTTTTGAAAGTGGGGATTCGGAAAGGGAAAGCAAAGCAGCTTTCGGAGTCCTACCGCCACCGCCGGGCAAATTCGTCTTAAAGTGTTGCAGGGGGTGGGGGGAAGAAACCACACCCTTGGACCAGCCTGTCGCGGTTCTTATCCCACGTGGTTCCTTACAATGAATGACTGGGGAGTCGTTTTCCCCGAGCGGTTCAGGAGGCGGCAGCTGGCCGACTGTTTCAATGGTAACTCCCGTGGGGCGGACACCCGCTGAAACCCCCGGACATCCCTCAACAACCCTCTAGTGCCCCTTAGTGCAGCCTTCAGAGACATCTGTTGGCTTCTCTCTAAGAGATTGTGATGCAGATATGAAACAACATTCATGCCCTGTCCGAGCTTTCTGTCAGTCAACCCCAAAGGGCAGATTTTTGCTACCCATCAGAATACACTTATTTTTTGTGTCTTTTAATATTATTTTTGCAAGAAAGATAATTTAATGCCTCATTATCAAGGCTATTCTAATTACACGAAGATCATAATTATCCAATTATTGAAGAATTAATGAAAAATCAGACATAATTAAATATAAAATTTTTTTGTCTGACTGAAAATAATGAATAAGCAAGACAGCCAACTACAGACAAAAAAGGGGAGCATAAATACCACAGAACGTTTCTGGGGACCCTTGTTCCTTTCGTCAGGTGCTGAGAAGAGCCTAGAGCGACACAACTGCACATGTCAGTTTGACAACACTCAAAAGCTTCACTAGGTCATCAGACGTTCATGACTGCTCAACGATTCCTGCAGAGGATACAAATGCCCCCTTTGAACTCTTGTTACTTCACCCTGCGCCTTTCTTTGTCTCGCACGACCTCGTCGGCTGCTTCCTTCATCGCTCAACGTCGGCGTCGTCGATGCCGAGTCGTTTGTTTCTCTCGTAACTTCGTTCCACAATCTCTCTGGAAGGAGGAGGAGGAGGCCGTGTCCAAACTGTGTAACGATCTCACCGATCCTTGCTTGCTCTCTGCGTCGCAGTCGCAAGATGGCCGCGCAAGGAGCTTCGAAACGTGTTAGAAAATACTACTGCATTTTGTTTTAAAGAGTTGCTGAATAATATTATTAAAAAGAATTCTTTACAAATTAATGACGAAAAAAAATGAATGTCCGTCTGTCCCGTATATGTTCCAGTTATCAGATTCTGAGGAAACTTCTGTGAGTTGTTGAGCGCGCACGCCCTGAGCGAAGGCTTCTGTTGGCCTTTCGAAGCGTTAGAAAAAAACTCCCAGCGAGGGAGAAATTTTAGGGCTACCTCTGGTGGGGGATGCCTCCTCCTGCTTTCCCTCCGTTTCTCAACTAAGGTTCCCACAAGAGCCGGGGCGTGTTTTTGATAGACATTGGGCGTTCCTTTCTCTGAAATAACTTATTAAAATATTTTATTACCCAAGATTTCCGGATCCCAGGGTTTGTCCATGAAACGGACTCGTGTAAGTTAATCTTTGAAATGGTCTCCGTTTCATGGACCTCACTTAAAACCCCCAACGTGTAGTGTCTCAGATGCGGCGAAGGTTCTCTGTGGGGGATGCCTCCTCCTCCCTCCATTTCTGAATTAAGGTTCCGACATGCCGAGAGGTGAATGTTCCGGCGGGTCGCAGACCTTGGGTAAATACGGTAAGAGCTGTCTGCTGTTCCTATTGAAACAGTCGGCCAGCTGCCTCCTAAACTGGTCGAGGCACGGAGAAGAGAATGCTGCGCCCCCACAGCGAACTCCTCTTTCGCTATATAGGGAAGGGCGTGGGACAAGTACCAAGAGCCCGACCTACATGATGCAGGGTTTTCTAGGGGGTTTGTCCTGCATTACTTTTAGGCGAATTCCGGGTTGGATCCTTAAACCATAGCCCGGGGGACCCTAGTTAACCCTTGGCTACATTCCTCTACCCTACCACATCCCCCCTTTCAAATCCCTTTCCCATGTTATAAGAGGGGACTTGCCACCATGTGGATTACCCTCATGCAGCGTGTCTACACCCAAAAAAAAGATGCCTTCTCCTCTCTCCGTTTTTGAACTAAGGTTTCCACAAGCCGAGGCCTGTTTTGAGAGGAGCAAGTTCTGGGGGTCACAGACCTTGGGGCATACAGTGAGAGTTGTTCACTGTTCCCGTTGGAACAGTCGGCCAGCTGCCTCCTAAACTGGTCATCGTAACGGAGAAGGGAATGCTGCGTCCCGCCATCCAGGGAAGGGCGTGAGACAAGTACCAAGAGCCCGACCTTCCGGATGCAGGGTTTTCTACGGGTTTTGTCGTGCATCACTTTTAGGTAAATGCCGGGTAGGATCCTTATAGTATAGCCCACGGTGGGCCCCTAGTTAACCCTTGGCTACCTTCCTCTTCTACTTCCGCATCCCCGTGTTTCAAATCCCTTCCTATGCTATTAAAGGTGAGTTGCCTACCTTCGTGAAGTGAAACCTGCCTTATCTTTTTCCCTTCGTGCTGTCAGCGGTTCCCACCGTAGTCAAACTTCCAACTCAAACTCATGTTTTGAAACATGGCAACACCGTGAAGGATTCTTTGTAATTGAACGTCCCCCCCACCCCCCATGTTGATACAAATAAACCATTAAAATGGCAAAGTCGAAGGGAAAAAAATTCTGTATATATGGTGACGTCACAACGCGCGAGGAGTCGTGGCTCAGGGGTTTTATAATATGTTATTTTAATTTGAATCGTTTATCCGTATCAAAACAGCTCGAATGGAAAATTAAGTTCCATTGGTCCCTCAGCAGCGTTGCAATTTTAAACGCTTAATGAGCTTACTACGGCTACGTACTGAGCCAGGCGCGCGTGACGTCACTGCGCATGCGCAAGCGGCGCGGCAGAGGGCGACCAGCGCGACGCCCTGGCAGTGGGCGCCATGTGCTCGCCCGCGCCGCAGGTCCTGCTCCTCCTCGTCGCGCTGGTCGCAGCCAAGGACCTGCCAGACTCCAGAGGTGAGGCCTTCAACTCTCTAATCCAGGTTCCAGATTAAATTGTTTTCACGGTAATTCGGCTGAAGTGACGTCACCTAGACTTAATAAGTTACGTTGCATTTATCAGCGTTCTGCATCCTTGCACTTTGGCTCCCGCCAGAGATAATGCAACGATTACTGACCCTTGACGAACTCTGTGTGGACGTTACAACACTCTCTTGACCAGAAATTTCTCCTCTTAATTTTGACTTTTTCCCGGTCTTTCCAGAGCACTTACCACTGTTTTATCTCCACGTGTTACGTAGGTTTCCCAATCAAGAAACTTTTCCCCGTCAGGAATGTCTCTGGAATGCACGGATAATTTAGCAATTTCACGTATTAAATATGATTAAACAATATTTCCCCCTCTCTCTCTCACCCACGTAACGTCACAAAATGTTTCGTTTTTGGGGGGTTTCAAGTTTCTAGAAACTTCTGATTGGAATATCTCTGGAATCTAGTTTATAGACCTGACACTGCCGCACACGGCATCTGTGGAAATTGATCTAGACTTTACAATAGAGCGCTCTCTGTGGAACGCGCCGTCCATTTTGTTTAAAGTGTATTAAACAATCACTGTGACGTTTCAACACCAGCGCCACGGATCCACAGCGGGCACAGAAAAGTTTTACCCCTGTTAATAAAAAATTCTATCAGGAATCCAGTTCTAGAAACCTTTTTTTTCCCTCTCCCAGTTAGGAAAGTCGTTGGGAGTCCAGAGATGCATCAGCGATTTCAAGTATTAAATAATGATTAATTATTTATAATATTATAACGGCCTTAATTCAGAATTTATAAATCAAAATTTATTTATCTCTCTGTGAACCTCTTTGGTTGTATATAATTAACGAAAGATTAAATTGAATTTATATAATCCAAATATAGGTTTCCTAATCCAGGTTTTGTTTCAGTTAGGAATGTCTCTGGAATCCACAGATAATTTAGCAATTTTTACAGGTACTAAATATGGTTAAAAATGATTTGTTTTTTTAGGGGTTGTTTTGATTCTAGAAACTTTTGATTGGTTTCCGTCTCAGGAATACCTCTGGAATCCAGAGATACTCAGCGAATACATATACATTGAATATGGTTTTTTTTAAAAAAAAAATATGCATATTTTCCCCTCCTCACAATATCGCAAATTGATTTTTTTTGTTTTTGGGTGGCGGGGTTTCTATTCTAGAAACTTTTGGTTTCTTTCCGTTAAGGACTGTCTCTGGAACGCTGAGATACTCACCAAATACGTGTATTAAACGTAATTACTAATATTATTTACCGGAATTACGCAAAATATTTTCCTCACAGGGGATTTAATTCTAGGAACGTTATTCCGTCAGGTGTGACTCTGCAATCCAGAGATACTCCTGCAACTACGGCTATTAAATACGGTTTTAAAAAAATATTTTTTTTCTTCATAAATTCGCTAAACGTTTTCGCTTTTGGCTTCAACTCTAGAAACTTTCCCGTTAAGAACGTTCTAGAAATCCAGAGATACTTAACACGTTTTAAATACTGTTACAACGATATTTTGCACCTCTGTTACGCAAAATATTTTCCTCAGAAGGATTTAATTCTAGAAACTTTATTCCGTTACATAAGTGACTTTAAACCAGAGACACTCCTGCAACTACACGTTTTAAATATGGTTTACTATTATTAATTTTTTCAATATTTGCTATAAGTTTTTTCCTTTTGGGCTTCAACTCTAGAAACTTACGCGTTAATAACGTTGAAATCCAGAGATACTTAACAACCACGCGTATAAAACAGTGTTACGAATATGTTGCACGGGTATTACACAAAATGTTTTCTCACACGGGTCTAACTCTAGAAACTTTCATGGAATCCAGAGACACTCCTGCAACTACGCGTATTGAATGCGATTAAACGTAGTTTCGTAAATAATTTCGCGAAATATATTTTTCCTCTTTGCTACTAGAAACTTTTTTTTGATTGTGTTCCGCCAAGTGCGTATTTTGATTCCAGAGATATTTCGCAACGTCACAACAACCTAAGTAAATAAATTACGATTAAATTTACAGTGTTTTATTCGGCATAAATAATTTCTTCTTACGTTTCCCCTGAAGGTGTAAGTTGTGAGGTTTTATCGTTTATTTTAATTGATGTAACGGAACGACTGAACAGGTCAAAGCTCGAGGTGAAACAAAAGAAAAAAATAGACAAAAACCAAACACGGACGGTTATTATTTTATATGCTCGCAGGACTCTTGTCCCTTTACTTCCGTGTTAACACGCACGCACGTTTATCTACTTTCGCGCTGACACAGAGATTCCACTTCACACGGTATGAGGGTGTTTTTTTTTACGGTACCAGGCTACATGAGGGTGATCCACGTAGTGGCAACTCCCCTTTAATAGCATAGGAAGGGATTTGAAAGGGGGGATGCGGAAGGGTAGAGGAAGGCAGCCAAGGGTTAACTAGGGGCCCCCGGGCTATGGTTTAAGGATCCTACCCGGCAATTCACCTAAAAGTAATGCAGTTAAAACCCTACAAAAACCTGCATCATGTAGGTGGGACCATGGGTACTTGTCCCACGCCCTTCCCTGGATAGCGGGAGAGGGGGTTAGCTGTGGGGACGCAGCATTCCCTTCTCCGTGCCTCGACCAGTTCAGGAGGCAGCTGGCTGACTATTATAATGGGAGCAGCGGACAACTCTTACTGTATGTCCAAAGTCTGTGACCCCGGAACATACACCTCTCAGAACAGGCCTCGGCTTCTGGGAACCTTAGTTCAAAAAAAACCAGAGAGATGTGAAGGCATCCCCCAAAGCCAGCCTCCGCCAGAGGTCCCTGGAAAGGTTCACCTGCGAGAGAATTCTCTGGCAGGTAGCTTCGATATCAGGGTGTATATATATGTATATATATATATATATATATATATATATATATATATATATATATCTTGGCTACCTTCCTACGAGAGGTCTGCGAGGTCTGTTCTCTCGCAGGCAGAACCTTGTAGGAGAGATACGAAGGAGTTACCTTTGGGGGATGCCTTTTCCTCTCCGTTTTTGAACTAAGGTTCCCACAAGCCGAGGCCTGTTCTGAGAGGTGTATGTTCCGGGGTCACAGACCTTGGGGCATACGGTAAGAGTTGTCAGCTGTTCCCATTGGAACAGTCGGCCGGCTGCCTCCTAAACTGGTCGAGGTACGGAGAAGGGAATGCTGCGTCCCCACAGCAAACACCTCTTCCGCCATCCAGGGAAGGGCGTGGGACAAGTATTCAATGTCCGACCTACCTGATGCAGGTTTTTCTAAGGTTTTCCCTGCATCACTTTTAGGCGAATTGCATCGGGGTAGGATCCTTAAACCATAGCCCGGGAGCCCTTAGTTAACCCTTGGCTACCTTCCTCTACCCTTACGCATCCCCACTTTCAAATCCCTTCGTATGCTATTAAAGGAGAGTTGCCACTGTGTGGATTACCCTCATGTAGCCTGTTACCCTATATATATATATATATATATATATATATATTGTAATAAACAAACGTTGGTCGAAATAAAAAAAATTAATATTTTATATTTTAACAAACAAATTATATTAAAAATTATCAGAATTTACAATTATACAATTTAATAAAAAACATATCTCCTTCTCTCGTGGGTCTTTACTGGGTTTGATAACGACAGAACACTTAAATAATCAAAGAACCCAACATTTATCCTTAAATTAAACAGAAATATTTAATCGTCTAGACATCGACGAAACTTATTAACGAACTTAGAATTACCAGATTGATTCTAAATTTAAAAGAGTTTATTTTATTACCACACAAGAAGAGAACGATACCTGACTGCATCTTTTAATTACGTTTACACATGTTAATACCATGAAATTTCAACTCACGATTCCTCAGGAACATTTGGCTCGTTCATTGCACACACACTTTATATACAACACTGACTCTAACACATATAACTGGTTCTCCATACTCGGTGAAGGACGTCCAGTTGCTGGTGGATGCTGTGTCCTGGTCTCCTACCATCCAAGACAGTGGGCAAGTTTTGATATTACTACAGATTGAACCTCTGCATATGAAAATGTTTATAGTTGAATAATTTTCTATTTCTCTCGCAGGCTCCTTTCTTTCTCCATTCCCTCCGCTCTGACACTCATCTCCTAACTAACTCAACTCACGATGCTCACAGCACCCCTCTCCCACGCTGACTGAATCACAATAGCTTATCTCTCCCTTATATACTACTAATCTCGTTGTTTTCCCTTTGTTCCAAGACCCACGTCGCAACTTCGCGGTGACAGAATCTCCATTACTGAGATGTACATTCTGCAGCGGCAGTTCCTTAGCAAATAGCCAGCCCCTCCGTCATGTCACATCGAGACAGGACCCGTAATTACTTTGCACTTGCATCCTCACCCTCAATTACTCTGGACTTGTCTTCTCACCCTCACACGACTTGCGCTGACCCCTCCTTACAAATCCTAAGTAAATACGCCACTGGTCAAGCCATTAATCAGAGACAATGCCTTTCCTAAACCGATACGTCTTGTGACAGGCCACCCTGCATGTGCCCTGCTTTGCTTTACAAATCCTAAGTACACATTGCAAATTCCTGTGCCGGCCAAGACCATTAATGCGAAACAAATATCTTGCCGCTCTGTCTTGTCACATAGAGACAGGACCCGTAATTACTTTGCACTTGTATCCTCACCCTCAATTACTCTGGACTTGTCTTCTCACCCTCACATGACTTGCGCTTGTTTGAAACAATGCGTTCCCTCAATGCATTACAATATATATATATATATACGTCCGATACCCTCAACTGCGATTGTGAAACTCTTTGGATAAATAAATTGACAACCGCTCGATTATGACAATAAACAAAACAATAAATACACGCGGGCAATGACGGACGGTCTGACTGCAGTTCAAAGTGACTAAAGATCTCTGTAATATTCATATGTCAAAGTAATTCTTTGTCTAGTTTTTAATAAATAAAAAGATTTTCTTAATACTTTGTATTCCCCATAATGTTGTATATTAAAATATTAGCAATCATTTCTGACGTTGTTATATCGGCCAGACTAAACGACCTGAAATGAGTAGCCGTATTTTTTTTTTAAAAAAAAACAACTTAAAGATTGGTTTAATCTTCCTAGGGGTTTTTTTTTTCCTGTCGATCCCCAGCGTTTGCGTCTGATCTGCGGAAGGTCCGTTCCCCGTGCACCTCTGGTCCAATGTGGACGCCTCCGCCCTCACAATCGCTGCAATATAATTCATGTTAAGCCGTGTTGTTGTTTTCCCAACTGTTGGCAACATGTTTTGCCCCCCCCCTCCCCCCACGCCCCCAGCGCGCGCTCTTGCATGTGTGTGTGTGTGAGCTCCGGTAATTGAGGTTTTCAGTTAGTGCGGAAATTGGGTCGCGGGCCACGAGGTGGCTGATGATGGCGGGCCAATGAGAGACGCGCGCGCTGCCTGTCGGGGGGGGGGGGGAAATAGCTGAAGCGGCGAAAACTTTCAGCGTCGGCGTTTAGCGAGGCAAATGTTTTCAATTTCCACCCCCAACATCGTCCCCCCCCCACCCCCCGCGGTCACAAAAGGTAATGAGAAAGAACCGCCGACTGTCGGATTATTAAAACGACTCAAAATGAGGTGAAAGTCAAAAACACCGGGTCAACTCCCGTAGAGGCTCCTCAAACATTTAAATCTACAAATTTCAAGATGGCCGACGTGAGCCTGAGCGGAAAAATTAACTGGCATAAAAAATTTACGACTGAATGAAAATTAATAATAAGGAAGACGGCTAAATACAGACACAAACACACGTCAGTACCTGGAAGCCTTGTTCCTTTCTTCAGGTGTAGAAAAAAAATACCGCAAGAGAACTGCACAACTCAGTTAACATAACTCAAAAGCCTTTAACTAGTACAGTTGCCTCTCTCTGCAGGCTCTTGCGGGTTTTTTTTTCTACACCTCAAGAAAGGAACAAGCCTCCCAGTAACTTTTTTTTCGGTGTAGACAGATTACATGAGGGTAACCCACTTGGTGGCAACTCCCCTCTTATAGCATAGGAAAAGGATTTGAAAGGGGGGATGCGGAAGGGTAGAGGAAGGTAGCCAAGGGTCAACTAGGGGCCCCGGGGCTATAGTTTAAGGATCCTACCCCGCGGCATTCGTCTAAAGAAATGCAGGACAAACCCTAGAAAAACCTGCATCAGGTAGGTCGGGCATTGGCTACTTGTCCCACGCCCTTCCGATAGCGGGAGAGGAGTTTGCTGTGGGGACGCAGCATTTCCCTTCTCCGTGCCTCGACCAGTTTAGGAGGCAGCTGGCCGACTGTTCCAATGGGAACAGCGGACAACTCTTACCGTGTGCCCCAAGGTCTGTGAGGAACATACAACTCTCAGAACAGGCCTCGGCTTGTGGGAACCTTAGTTCAAAAACGGAGAGGAAAAGGCATCCTTTTTTTTTAAAATTTTTTTTTTTAGGGCAACAGGCTACTTGAGGGTAATCCACTTAGGGCAACTCCCCTTTAATAGCATAGGAAGGGATTAGAAAGGGGGGATGCGGAAGGGTAGAGGAAGGTAGCCAAGGGTTAACTAGGGCCCCCGGGCTGTATTTTAAGGATCCTACCCGGCATTCGCCTAAAGGAATGCAGGGAAAACCTTAGAAAAACCTGCATCGGGTAGGTCGGGCATTGGGTACTTGTCCCACGCCCTTCCGATAGCGGGAGAGGGGTTTGCTGTGGGGACGCAGCTTACCCCTCGCCATGCCTTGGCCAGTTTAGGAGGCAGCTGGCCGACTATTCCAATGGGAATAGCGGACAACTCTTTCCGTATGCCCAAGGTCTGCGACCCCGGAACATACACCTCTCAAAACAGACCGAGGTGCCTCGGCATGTGGGAACCTTAATTAAAAAAAACCAGAGAGATGTGAGAGCATCCCCAAAGGTAGCCCCCGCCAGAGCTTTCTGGGAAGGTTCACCTGCGAGAAATCCTCTCGCAGGTTTCCTTGGAAAAGGCATCCCCTAAGGTAGCCCCTTCGTATCTCTCCTACAAGGTTCTGCCTGCGAGAGAAATGCAGCTTGTCGTATTTCTAGTGCTGATATCTACAAAATGGCTGCCAGTGACGTCATTAGTCACGGAGTAAAGGTCGTGGAGGATTTAATTCTCTTTGCAACGGGTGATCTGCTTTTAAAAGAATCCAATTCAAAATGGCCGCAGATACACGCATGTTGCTGTCTGCACACGCGGGGCTGACGTCATGGCGCTGAGTGACGTCACTTGTCTGTGAGGCAGAGAATATTAACATGTCTAAGAGTATCGTCGTTCTAAGAGTCCAGCGTTCCAAAGGGTATCTACGTTCTGTGGCAAGGAATAAAGAACAGTAATCAGAACTGGGGACTTTAGTTCCTTACAAAGCAACACAGATACTCTTTGAAACCCCCCTGCGGGCAAAGAGAAACTTGTCTTTTATATTAAAATTGTCTGAGAGTATTGCTTTTTCTAACGTGGAAGAAAGAGTCCGGCGTTTCAAAGAGCATCTATATACTTGTTCCTTGCAGACGCCCTTGCGTTGCCATGGAGACGAAGGAATTGAAGGTAACTGGTGTCACTGACGTTGCGTCATCAAGTAGCAGGTTGTCTCTGCCTCTTGCCGCGGGGGGGGGGGGGAAACACTGGAATTAAATAATTATCCTTACAGAGGCAAAGAGCGTCCTCGTGGATGTGTGTGTGTGTGTGCCCCTACGGCGAGACAAGTGGCCCTGTGTTCTTTTAGCTAAACTTCCCCCCCCCACCCCCCTCCCCCTAGTGTTCCTCTCACAGAGGCAGAGAGTTTTCACAAGCTCGAGCTTGTTTCCCCCACTCCAGAGCATTAAAAGGAGGATGAAGGAGGTAACATGCAATCGTATTCCCAATGAAACTTTTAAAAGCCTCCAGGCCTGGACTCTGCCTGCGTAGTCCTTGTATATTCTTTGTTCTTAACCTTTATATCTCCTTTTTCGCTACGTCCGTCTCTCTCAGTCTCCCTTCATCTACTTGCTTTCAGTTCTCAGTTTAATTCTCAGTGATGACGTAGTTCATTAATTGTTATTTATTAATTTAATAAATCTATTAATGACCGTGTGCAAACACAATTTTTTTTTTAAAAAAAGAAAAAATAGTAACGACGTTTCGATACCTATTTTTTTTTGTATCTACTTCAGATATTTTCCAAATTAAAATAATAAACTAGCAAAACTATACGATTAACAAATTAATTGTTTTATTAATGCAAAGCCATTTATTTATTGTTATTTTTGTTTAAATCGTTTTTTTCTTTGTCACAATTTCGGTTTATTTATTTATTTTTCCTTCGTCTTTCAAAAATTCTTTCGTATGTTTATTTGTTATACTTTTCTTTGTCTGTTTATTTACTTATTTATTTAGTGTATTTATTTATTTATCTTCTTCTTCTTTCAAAAGTGTTCTTCATTTGTTATTCTTCTGTTATTTAACTGACTTGTTTATTTTTGTTCTTCTTTTTAAAATTGTTAAATGTTAAAATAAACACGTAAAATGCAGAAATAAATAGATGAAATAAATAAACAAAAGTATTAAAAAATATATAACAATTTTAAAACAACAACAACAAAAAATCAAGCATATAGATTAGATAAATAAACAAAAAGGAGAATAACAAATAAAGCAATTTTGAAAGAAGAAGAAAAATAAATACATACATAAAATAAATAAATAAATAATTAAACAAAAGTGTAACAGAAATTTATCTGGAAAGAAGAAGAAAAATAAATAAATAAACAAGAGTAGAACAAATAAAATAATTAGGAAAGAAGAATAAAAATAACTAAATACATAAAATAAATAAATAAACAGAAGAATAATAAATAAAAGAATTTTTAAAGAAGAAGAAAAATAAATAAATACATAAAACAAATAAATAATTAAACAGAAGAATAATAAATAAAATAATTTGGAAAGAAGAAGAAAAATAAATAAGCAGAAGAATAACAAATTAAGCAATTTTAAAAGAAGAAGCAAAATAAATACATACATAAAATAAATAAATAATTAAACAAAAGGATAACCAAAATTTATCTGGAAAGAAGAAGAAAAATAAATAAATAAACAAGAGTAGAACAAATAAAATAATTACGAAATAAGAAGAAAATAAAGAAAGAAAGAAACTGAAGAATAGCAAATAAATTATTAGGAAATATGAAGAAAATTAAATAAATGCATAAAATAAATAAATAAACAAAAGAATAACAAATAAAATAATTAAGAAGGAAAGAATAAAAATAAATAAATACATAAAATAAAGAAATAAACAGAAGAATATCAAAGAAAACAATTTTGAAAGAAGAGGAAAAATAAATCAATACATAAAATAAATAAATAAAAGTGTAACAACTAAAATAATTAGGAAAGAAGAAGAAAAATAAATAAATAAATCAGTTAATTTGTTAATCGTTTACCTGTGTTAGTTTATTATGTAAATTTGGAAAATATCTGAAGATACCAAAAAAACAGGGTATCGAAACGTCGTTACAAAATAAATAAAAAATGAAAAATGACTGCTCAAGGTTGTCAATTGTTTTATTAAGTGAATAATAATAATAATAATAATAACTCTGAGGTGTTTGTTCCACATACAAGCAACATTCACACAAACAAAGTCTGTTTTTATTTATTAAAAGACAAGTGAGGGAAGGTTTAATTTTCCATAGAAGGTCTTATTATTATTAACAACTGTGACCAAGGATGATTGAGAGCCGGGAATTAAGGAAAATTGAAGATAAAAGAAATGAATGCAGCGATGTCCTTGGTTTCATTACTTCTAGAGGGCAGCGAGTCAGAGATTTGCAACTTTAATTAGATTCCTGGGTCAAGTCGCGCAAAGAGATTCGCGAAGAAATCAGCATACTTTTAAGTTCCCCGTGACGGAGACTTCTTCTTCTTCTCCTTCTGCGGAGTTGTGATCGTCTGTTAATTCTCCGCCTGAGTAATAAACAGTGTCTCTGCCGTACTCCAGAGGCAACAAGAGCTTGGGGGTGGTGGGGCAGGGCAGAGAGTTTACAAACTAGTTTCCCGAACCTCTCTGGGTTGTTTTTCAATATCGTCCAAGTGGCAGATTAAACCCCCCGTGCTTTGTGCAGTGTAATTATAACTTTGTTTTATATCTTTGGTTTAAGCTCATTTACGATTCCCCCCCGCCCCCTCGACCTCGACCTTCCATCAGAGGTTTGTGGTGCGGGCGAAGGAGGCTGCAGAGAGTTCACGCAAAACAATTGCCCTTCCAAGCGTGATAAACCTCTCTGGTTCTGTTATATCTGTAAGACGGAAGGAAACAAAGAACGTGAACAAC
The DNA here is from genome assembly GCA_037074705.1 of Zhengitettix transpicula. Taxonomy (NCBI): domain Eukaryota; kingdom Metazoa; phylum Arthropoda; class Insecta; order Orthoptera; family Tetrigidae; genus Zhengitettix; species Zhengitettix transpicula. The sequence continues at coordinate 7,141,374 of CM073591.1, read as the reverse complement.
ACAAGCAGCAGAGACTAGAATTAGAACAAAATATGAGTAGAACGTTTCGATCTCAGATACGTCTGCGAGGGTTGCTCTCTCGCAGGCAGAACCTTGTAGGAGAGACACAAAGGGGCTACCTTCGGGGGATGCCTCCTCCTCTCTCTGGATTTTTTTGAACTAAGGTTCAAACATGCCGAGGCCTGTTCTGAGAGGTGAATGTTCCGGGGTCGCAGACCTTGGGGCATACGGTAAGAGTTGTCCGCTATTCCCATTGGAACAGTCGGCCAGCTGCCTCCTAAACTGGTCGAGGGCACGGAGAAGGGAATGCTGCGACCCCACAGCAAACTTCTCTCCCGTCATCGGAAGGGCGTGGGACAAGTACCCAATGCCCGACCTACCTGATGCAGGTGTTTCTAGGGTTTGTTCTGCATCTTTTTAAGGTGAATTGCCCCGGGGTAGGATCCTTAAAATATAGCGTGGGGCCCCTAGTTAACCCTTGGCTACCTTCCTACACCCTACCGCATCCCCCCTTTCAAATCCCTTTCCTATGCTATAAGAGGGGAGTTGCCAAAAAAAAAAGGATGCCTCATCCTCTCTCTGGATTTTTTTGAACTAAGGTTCACACATGCCGAGGCCTGTTCTGAGAGGTTGCATGTTCCGGGGTCACAGACCTTGGGGCATAGGGTAAGAATTGTCCGCTATTCCCATTGGAACAGTCCGCCAGTTGCCTCCTAAACTGGTCTAGGAACGGAGAAGGAAATGCTGCGTCCCCACAGCAAACCCTCTCTCCCACTATCCAGGGAAGGGCGTGGGACAAGTACCCAATGCCCGACCTACCTGATGCAGGTTTTTCTAGGGTTTTCGCTGCATTTCTTTAGGCGAATGCCGGGTAGGATCCTTAAACCATAGCCCGGGGACCCCTAGTTAACCTTTGGCTACCTTCCTCATCCCCTCTTTCAGTCCCTTTCGTATGCTATAAGAGGAGCGATGCCACCACGTGGATTAGCCTCATGTAGCCTGTTACCCTAAAAAAAAAGGGAACGTTTCGGTCAACTGTTGTGATCTTTGTCAACACTAGGAGACGGAATCAAGTCATACGGCAACACATTACAAAATAATTGAAACTAGCAAGTATTTTTTAAATAAACCGTCAAAGATACTGTTTAAATGCGAAGCGTCTTCGTTTTTCATCGAAATAAATTTTTTTCTGAATTGACGTGGAGCACTTCAGAGATTGTATAAACAACAATGAGGCAGTCCGTAGTTGTAAAACAAAAATTTTGTTGTACTGTTACATGGGCCTGACTAAACGATCATTGTTAAGTAGAATTAATTATAATTATGCATTGAACATCATTGGGTTTTGTTGTACGGGTCGTTAGTCACTCGTCTTTACATTCCAGAGATAATGTAATCTGACGGAAATATTTTTTCGTTCAGGAATTAACGAACGTTTAACCGAAGTTACAGAGAACATGAGTACAAGATATCAACTATCAAAGGTTATTTAACAAACCACAAATAACAAATACTGTTTAAATGACAAGTGTCTTTGTTTTTAATATTTAAAACAAAATTTTCTGTACTTCAAGTGGAGCATCTCTGAGAGATTAACCAACCTTAACAGTGCTGCCAACGTTGCAGGGAATGATTTAACATCCAAACAGTCTTTTAGTAACGGGGAAATTTTTTCTTTTAGGGTAACAGGAGGCTGCATGAGGCTAATCCACAAGGTGGCAACTCCCCTTTAATAGCATAGGAAGGGATTTGAAAGGGGGGATGCGGAAGGGTGGAGGAAGGTAGCCAAGGGTTAACTAGGGGGCCCCCGGGCTATTGTTCAAGGATCCTACCCCGGGGCAATTCGCCTTAAAAAGATGCACGACAAACCCTAGAAAAACCTGCATCAGGTAGGTCGGGCATTGGGTACTTGTCCCACGCCCTTTCCTGGATGGCGGGAGAGGAGTTTTCTGTGGGGACGCAGCATTCCCTTTTCCGTGCCTCGACCAGTTTAGGAGGCAGCTGGCCGACTATTCCAATGGGAAAAGCGAACAAGTCTTACCGTATCCCCCAAGGTCTTCGACCCCGGGACATTCACCTCTCAGAACAGGCCTCGGTTTGTGGGATCCTTAGTTCAAAAAACCAGAGAGAGGAGGAGGCATCCCCAAAGGTAGCCCCCGCCAGAGCTCTCTGGGAAAGTTCACCTGCGAGGAAATTCTCTCGCAGGCTTCCTTAAGGTCTGTTATTTTGGCTTCGACTTCTTTTTAACCAATTATTTTTACTTTGAACTACGTTTCATGTTTTTATAATTTAACATCCGACTTATTATTTTATTACGAACAAAAAAAAACGTTTCAAACCCTGTTTCCTGTCATTACTAATTATTTTTACGTCGACTCCAATAAATAAAATACTGTGTGTTGTTTGTGCGTGCGGCTTCCTTATACAAATCTGCAAGGCGTACACGTGTTCTGTGGGACCAGGAAAGAAACACTGTGTGGGGGTGCGACGCGTCCACCCCCCCCCCCCCGCTCCGCCAGGAGACGCGGGGGGGGGGGGGGTTGGAAATTTTCAAACACGCTCAAACCGCCGATGTTCGCTTCGAATAAGTTATTATTTCTCGGTCATTGATAATTATAGTGTTCCTCCCGATGTTGTATGTGTATAATTTCCTCACTGCCCCCCCCCAACCCCCCGAATTTTTGCATTTGAGTGGGAAGCAGCCTCAGCGGTGAGGGTGGAGGAGCGTTATATAAAAATAAAAAGGCAAAATGACCGAGATTTGATTCGAATCCAGGGGGGGGAGGTTATGGATGTCGCTGAGTTTCAATTATGACAACGCCGGGCAACGCCGAGTGGTCCAGATACTTTTAAACACTCTCAAGTGCTTTGTACTACGTAATTATTTGCCTTACAACTGTTGTTATCGCAGGCCCAACCCCCTTGCAGTTTTACCGCGCCAGGTGAAGAGTCTCTGGCCTCGCCCGTGACGTCAGCACAGCTCCTGTGAGGTGTCGGGAGCTGCTGCTGTGTCACGCAAGTCTTGGTGGTGGTGGTTGCAGCAGCCCCCGGCCGCCAGGGCTCTCTCCCTCTATATATTGATTCGTCAAGCAAGGTCCCTCTCACACACACACACACACACTAGCACGACGCCATAAGCGCCACAACCATGGGACCTGCATCCTGCGTGACGTCACGGGCCACCTCGGTCTCAACAGCAGGTGTTGAACTCCCCGTGTGTGTTGTGTCTGCGGGAGCGGGGGGGGAGGGGTAAAAATAACACGTGTTGCGGCGGGTCCGGGGGTTAAGTGACGTCACACGCGCCAAGCAGGGATCCGACGATCGCCTTTAATGTGATTAATTAAAAATCACGGTCAGGCAGCTGTGGAAGGAAAAACGTCCCGGACGGAACAAACAGCACCATAAAGATTCTGAAGCCGATGTGAATAAACAACCTTCCACAGCTCCCTGGCCGGTGACTGATTATAATTACACGTCCATGCACTATTGCAAAGATAATATAAATACCACAACAGGTGCTAAGAGGAGCCTAGAGTGACACAACTGCAGTTGACAAAACTAAAGAAAAAAGGACTTTTGAGTTTTTTTCAAGCGACTAGTGCAGTTGTGTCACTATAGGCGACAATTATAAACTAGGATATCTCACAACAGCTTCATGATCCTTAATTACAGTTAACAAATAAACAATTGCCGACCTTATACGGACACTCTTTATTTTTTTATTTAAATTATGTTTCGTTTTGTTGTACTTTAGCTTGTCCTTGTTTACTTCGTCCAAGTATCTAATTATTTGTAATCACCTCCTCTGTATGGGAAAATACCCGAAGAAGCAAAAAAAAGGGTATCGAAACGTCGTCACAATATATATTATTAAAAATAAAAAAAGGTGTCTGTATGACTTTCATGAATTGTTTTACTAATTTCAAAACTACTGTCGTCATAAAACTATTAAGACCAATGTTTGTTTGTTTTTTTAAAAAACAAATATGGCTACTTATATTAAAGATCGTTTAGTCTGGCCGATATAACAAGTTGTGGGCGATTATTACGACTAATTTTATATACAACACTTCCCAGGGGGTAAAGCAGAGATATTAAGAGCAATCTTCATTTTGTTTGATGTTTTTAAAACAAAATATGGCTACTTATATTAAAGATCGTTTAGTCTGGCCAATATAACAAGTTGTGGGCAATTATTACGACTAATTTTATATACAACACTACCCAGGGGGTAAAGCAGAGATATTAAGAGCAATCTTTATGTTTGTTTGTTTGTTTTTTATACAAAAATATGGCTACTTATATTAAAGATCGTTTAGTCTGGCCGATATAACAACATGAGCGATTATTGCGACTAATTTTATAAACAACATTAAAAATTATTAAGACAATATTTTTTTATTAAAAATTAAACAAAGAATTGCCAAGTATGAGAACTCCAGAGATATTTATTCAGTGTTGTAGAATCCACTACTCACTTTGAACAGTTGCTTGTCTGACTGAAGGGTCACTTAGTTCTTTATGCTTTCAAAGATATTAGAGCCGAGTCCAAGGATCCTCTTTAACAAAGCGCATTGCATTGTCTAATCTTTGCCTCCTTATTGGCCACAGCCAGGGAACAACAACTCCTATCCACCTGCACAGAATAAGGATTCACTCGCGTATTTTCCCTACTTGAAGGATCCGACAGTGGAATTTAATCTCTGACTCTCACACACACACACAGAGACAGAGACCAAGTAAGTCAACTTTTGAAGCGTAAAGTGTGCGTTGAAGATGGCAGAGAAATCGAACAGAAACGTAATACGGAGGAAGTGACGCGGGATTGAATTTTTTTTTTCTCCTCTTCCCTCGTCAGGCGGTAGGAAACGAAGTTGAGTTGGCTCAAGAGAGCGAATAAGAAGCTGAGGAAGTTTACGCAGAGGTTTAGTTGGGGGCGAAGAAGGGGAGAAGCGTTTAAATGAAGTTTCTCCAAGGGAGGGGGAAAAGTGGACCCGCGTGACGTTTCGAAGTCCGTTGTCTTGCGATTGGCGAAGTTTTCTTTAAGGGGAAAACAAATCAGCCGAGTAAACAAGACTCACATCCGGGGGTTGGAGGTCGGGCAGGCTCGGGGTCGAGTATGTAGTTGTAACATCATATATTCTTTATAAAAATACATTATTGTAACAGCCACGTGGTGGCAACTCCCCTTTAATAGCATGGAAAGGGATTAGAAAGCGGGGATGCCGGAAGGTAGCCAAAGGTTAACTAGGGGGCACGCGGGCTGCAGTTTAAGGAACCTACCTGTCGATTCGTCTAACAGTGATGCAAGGGGAAACCCTGGAAAACCCTGCATCAGGTAGGTCGGGCATTGGGTACTTGTCCCATGCCAGTTTCCTGGATGTCGGGAGAGGGGGGTTTGCTGTGGGGACGAGCACACGACCAGTTTAGGAGGCAGCTGGCCGACTGTTCCAATGGAAACAGGGAACATACACCTCTCAGAACAGGCCTCGGCTTGTGGGAACCTTAGTTCAAATAACCAGAGAGAGGAGTAGGCAACCCCGAAAGGCAGCCCTTTTCATCTCTCCTACAAGGTTCTGCCTACGAGAGAACATCCCTCGCAGACCTATCTTTGATCGAAACGTTCTTGTTTTTAGGGCAACAGGCTACATGAGGCTAATCCACATGGTGGCAACTCCCCTTTAATAGCATAGGAAGGGATTAGAAAGGGGGGATGCGGAAGGGTAGAGGAAGGTAGCCAAGGGTTAAGTAGGGACCCCCGGGCCATATTTTAAGGATCCTACCCGGCATTCGCCTAAAGAAATGCAGGAAAAACCCTAGAAAAACCTGCATCAGGTAGGTCGGGCATTGGGTACTTGTCCCACGCCCTTCCGATAGCCGAAGAGGAGTTTGCTGTGGGGACGCAGCATTCCCTTCTCCGTACCATGACCAGTTTAGGAGGCAGCTGGCCGAATATTCAAATCGGAATAACGGACAACTCTTACAGTATGCCAAAGGTCTGTGACCCCGGAACATAAACCTCTCAAAAAAGTCCTCGGCTTGTGGGAACCTTAGTTTAAAAACGGAGAGAGGAGGAGGCATCCCCCAAATGTAGCCCCTTCCTGTCTCTCCCACAAGGTTCTGCCTGCGAGAAAGCTTCTTGTGTTAATCACGTTCTTTGTGCACAAGGGCAGCGACCCCACAACATACACCACTCACAACAGGCCTCGGCTTGTGGGAATCTTGGTTTTAAAAAAAATCAGAGAGAGCAGGAGGCATCCCCAGAGCTCTCCGGGATGTTTCACTTGCGAGGGAACAGCTGTCACGGGCTTCCTTGCAACTTAATAAATACCTGGTCCTTTAGTATTCCAAATCCAGACTCTGAGGACAACGACGCGAGGGTCCGTAATTGTAAAACAGTTAAGAAACCACGTGATAGAGTCTCAAAATCCATTGAACTGTAAAGTAGTGACACACACACACACACGATACTATACAATTGACTCAGTTCCTTCAGAGGCTACCTTAAGGTTCACTAAAAGAGGGAGGGGGGGGAGAAATACACCTGTACAACGAAACGTGATCATGTAACATGGCGGCGGAAATGTATTTTACAAACGTACAGATGCAGTAAAAGACCTACCACATTATTCTTCTAATAAATAAAATTGCCTGTATGTGTGTGTGTATGTTCCTTATACACAACTACACCCTTGGAGAGAAATTCACACAAATTTCGTACACGTGTTCCTTGTAAACCAGGAAACAAACACTGTGGGGGTGAGACACGGGTCAGTGAGATTGATAGTGTTCCTCCTGATGTTGTTTGTGTGGCCTGGGAGGGGAGCACCTTTAGGGGTGTGGGGGTTTGTTACATAGGAATAACCGCGAAAACAACCGAGATTGGAGTCAAATTGCGGGTTATGGACAGCGCTGAGTTTAATTATGACAACCCGGGCAACTGCGCACACGGTGGCTCAGATGCTACTGTAATAACATACTTTGACTTGGAGGAGAGACGTGAGGGTGATGTGGTGGATGCGCTCAGATCCAGAGTTTCCCGTCTTTACTCCCATTGGAACAGTCGGCCAGCTGCCTCAGGGCAATGCTGCATCGCCTACAGGGGGGAAGCCTGAGCTGCAGAAGGCCCGTTGTATGCTATAGAGAGAATGCGAGGAGTATAATCGTACGCCGAAGGTCCTGATTAGCCTCTCGGCTGCCTTCAGCCATCGTCAACCCTTCTTAAGCTATTAGAAGGGGATTCCAGATGGTAAACGAGGAAACATTTCTATAGTCCGTTTTAAATTACAAGACCGATGGCGGTTAGTTCCCGCGGAGGGAGCGTGACCACGTGTCAATCAGTCACATACGACGGTTGGAATGAAGCAGCGTTGCAGTGTTGTTCTACTCCTCCTTCTCCGCGACCTGCATAACACGTGTGTCGTAGACGGACACAGCCGGAGACTAACCTACGTTCAGGTCGGCCGATGGGAAATCATGTAGTGTTATGTTGGTACCGATTAGAGGAACGTCAACTGGATTCAGTCATTGGATAATGTCTTTGGATTGATATGTATAACTTCTTATTTGTTGTTAATCCCTCAGTCCGCGTTATTTTACGGGTCATCTGAGACTCGTTGTGCAATGTCTCTGATTTTTTTTTTATTTTAGTTTATGAGCCTGTTGACGACGCGTGGGCACGTGTAATAAAGTACAAGAGCCAATAAATAAATACCTCTGGTCTGCGAGAGTGGAGCAGTGGGGGGAGGAGGGGAGGGGGGGGGAGGGGGGAGGCGCACTCACAAGGGGGAACGGAAGCTTTTATCGACGCTGCTGCCCTCTGCGTCAAAACGCTCGGAATTTCAACATCGAAACATAAAATAAAAACACTCACGTGGGAGTTTGGGGATGAAATTTCACAGTAGATTGTGAGATTCCTGCGACGTGGCAACCATGTGCGAGCCAAGCCATCAAGCACTGGCGCAGGCTGATCAACGCCCGGCGCGATTCCTCTCAATCAGCCCATCCCCACCTTTCCTCTGCACTGTTCTGTGTACATCTTCATGCACGAGGGTGGTTCAGTGAGCAATGCCTCCTACTTCCCACCCCCCCCCCCCCTAAACATTCTTGCTCTAAATCCACCGCAGTGACATCTTCCTAAGTCAACAGGTGGCAGCACCCTTAAATCTTCCCTTCTTCGTTTATTTTTTCTTGCCTACATTCCTTCTGTGTTTCTTGTTCTCTCTGTTTATTTTCGTCTTCCCTTTATCCTTATTCCTTTCCTTCCTTCACAATTTCCTTTATTAATATTCCCACCTATCTTCCAGTCCTTCTTATTTATTTTCTTCTTTCTTCCTTCCGTCATCTCTTTATGTAATTATAGGTGGCAGCTCTGCATCCTTAAATATTTTCTTCTTTGTTTATCTTATACTGCCTACATTTCTTCTGTGTTTCTTATTCTCTCTGTTTATTTTCGTCTTCCCTTTTTCCTTATTCCTTTCTTTCCTTTTTCACAATTTCCTTTATAAATCTTCCCACCTTTCTTTCAATCCTTCTTACTTATTTTCTTCTTTCTTTCTTCCTTCATATCTTTATGTAATTATAGGTGGCAGCACTGCTCCCTTAAATCATTCCTTCTTTGTTTCTTTTATCCTGCTTACATTTCTTCAGTGTTTGTTGTTCTCTCTGTTTATTTTTGTCTTCGCTTTTTCCTTATTCCCTTCTTTCCTTCTTCCCAATTTCCTTTATAAATCTTCCCACCTTTCTTTCAATCCTTCTTACTTATTTCTTTCTTTCTTTCTTTCTTTCTATCTTACTTTCTTCCTTCATCTCTTTATGTAATTATAGGTGGCAGCACTACTCCCTTAAATCTTTCCTTATTTGTTCCTTTTATCTTGTCAACATTCCTTCTGTGTTTCTTGTTCTATCTGTTTATTTTCGTTTTCTCTTTTTCCTTATTCCTTACCTTCCTACACAATTTCATTTATAATTCTTACCAGCTATCTTCCAATCCTTCTTACTTAGTTTCTTCTTCCTTTCTTTATATCTTCCTAAATATCTTTATTTTATTATAGGTTTTTTTTATCCTGTCTACATTTCTTCTGCGTTTCTTCGTCTCCCTGTTTATTTTCGACTTGCTTTTTCCCTTCTTCCTTTCTTTCCTTCCTTCACTATATTTGTAAATCTTCCGACCTTTCTTTCAAACCTTCTTCCTAATTTTCTCTTTCCTTACTTCATCTGTTTATGTAATTATAGGTGGCAGCACTACCCCTTAAAACTTTCCTTCTTTGTTTCTTTTAACCTGTCTACATTCCTTCTGTGTTTCTTCATCTCTCTGTTTATTTTCGCCCTGGTTCTATACTTCGTCCTTACCTTCCTTCCTTCACTATATTTATAAGTCTTTCCACCTTTCTTTCAACCTCTTCTTTTTTATTTTCTCCTTTCATGCTTACTTCACCTTTTATTGTAACTATTTTCATCTTCCATTCCTGCTTCTGTATTTGTTTCATTCATTCATTCATTATTTACTTTTTACGGGGGCGGTTCAGTAAGTAATGTCTCCCAATTTTTGTGTTCTCCTTAAATAAGTTTATGTTGAAAATTTTCAATTTGGCCGCGATTCCTCAGACATTCTTGCTCTAAATGCACTACAGTAACAACTTCCTAAGTCAACTGGTTGGCGGCACTGCGCACGCTCTTGCAGAATAATGACTGACATTGATGTACGTATTAGACAGCGTTCTTTTGTGAATGAGTTCCTAAAATTGCGGAATGTGAAAGGCCCCATCATGAAAAGGGGCTGTGTGGTGACGCAACAGCCGTCGATGGCAGCACTGTTGCATTCGTCTTTGTTACGAAGCGCAACTCAATGGCAAACACCTCCGTCGATGGCTCAGGAAGCAAGACCACGCTTTTTACCGCAGCAGTGCGACCCACGGCCTTGTTAAAAGGTGGACGGAAATGCAGCCGGCCTGTTTGTTATCCGCCAAAGTGTTTCTTTTAAATCCTGTTATTCTTATCGTTGTAATTGTTTCGGTTTTATTATTTATAGTAGTTTTAAACTTAATCCTGATGATGTCGCAAAGTAATCGACGAAACGTTGTTAATTAAAAGTTATTTTCTTTCTTACTTGACATTGGCTGATGTTTCTTTATTTATCTTCCTTATTATTAATTTTCTTCTGCATTTCATAGTCTTTGGTAGTTCTGTATAAAAGAACATGACGGCCAAAATGGCAGGTAAAAGGGATCCGAGGACTAAGTTGAGGAGGCGAGCGTGTGACTAGAGGGCTGTGGAGATGCGCGGGCGGAGCGACTATTTATCTCTGAAATCGATAAGGCAGAGATGTGATTTTTTATTAAAAAAAAAAAGAGGCGAAGGGACGAGATATTGGACACGTGATGATGGGGTTGGGAGGTGATGATGTGACGAGGAGCAGATTGCCAGGTGTTGGGCACCAGGGAGACGTTCAGCGTTGCTGCAGCACTAAGAAACTGTCACTCCGGAAACACTGAGAATAAAATGTAATTGTCCGCACTCGACCTACCTGATGCAGTTTTTTTTCTAGGGTTTGTCCTGCATTACTTAGAGGCGGTTGCCTCGGGGTAGGATCCTTAAACCATAACCCGGGGGGACCCTGGTTAACCCGTGGCTACCTTCCTCTACCCTTCCGCATCCCCCCTTTCAAATCCATTCCCTATGCTATAAGACGAGAGTTGCCGCATTGTGGATTAGCCTCATGCAGCCTTTTAGCCTAAAAAAAGTCGATCTGAATAAAAAAAGCTGTTCTGTCGTAGGCAGAACCTTCAAGCAGAGACAGGAAGAAGCTACCTTTGGGGGATGCCTCCTCCTCTCTCCGTTTATGAACTAAGGTTCCCACAAGCCGAGGCCTGTTTTGAGATGTGTGAATGTTCCGGGGTCAGAGACCTTGGGGCATACGGTAAGAGTTGTTCTCTGTTCCCATTGGAACAGTCGGCCAGCTGCCTCCCAAACTGGTCGAGGCACGGAGTAGGGAATGCTGCGTCCCCACAGCAAACTCCTCTCCCGCCATCCAGGGAAGGGGCGTGGGACAAGTACCCAATGCCCGATCTACCTGATGCAGGTTTTCTAGGGTTTTCCCTGCATTACTTTTAGGCGAATGCCGGGTAGGATCCTTAAACCATAACCCGGGTCCCCTAGTTAACCCTTGGCTACCTTCCTCCACCCTTCCGCATCCCCCCCGTTCAAATCCCTTCCGATGCTATTAAAGGGGAGTTGCCACCATGTAGATTACCCTCATGTTGCCTGGTACCCCCCGAAAAAAACATTACGTGCGTAGGTGCGGTTAATTGTCTAGAATCACCGGCCCTGACGAGTGAACGTTTCTCGCCCCCTATTCGCCCACGTCCTGGCATCGTGCACGTCGCTTAAAACCGGCAACAGCGTGATTTCGCTGGTCGTTATGGGCGGCATGTGCGTAGGTCTGGATAAAAATCTCGTGTTTGTAGCGTTCCGGTATTAACACGTTCAGTGCATGATTTATTTAACTAATTTTCTTTTTAATACAGTACGGGAAAAATAACCCCCACCCCAAAAAAAAATGGTCGACATATTCGAGCTTATTACGGAAAAAAGGTAAATTGTGATGGAAAAGCGGATCTGGGAGTCGAATATTTCTGAAATAAACGTCATATATATTTATGTCCAGTGTAACCTAAAAAACTAAACCGCCGAATAGTATAAATAATTTTTTTCAGGCTATCAGGCTGCATGAGGCTAATCCACGTGGTGGCAACTCCCCTTTAATAGCATAGGAAGGGAATTGAAAGGGGGGATGCGGAAGGGTAGAGGAAGGCAGCCAAGGGTTAACCAGGGTCCCCCCGGGCTATGGTTTAAGGATCTTACCCTGCAATTCGCATAAATATAATGCACGGAAAACCCTAGAAAACTTGCATCAGGTAGGTCGGGCATTTGGTACTTGTCCCACGCCCTTCCCTGCATAGCTGCGGACGCAGCATTACCTTCTCCGTTCCAATACCAATTTAGGCGGCAGCTGGTCGACTGTTCCAATGGGAATAGCGGACAACTCTTACCGTATGCCCCAAGGTCTGTGACCCCCCCCCCAGAACATTCACCTCTCAAAACAGGCCTCGGCATGTGGGAACCTTAGTTCATAAACGGAGAGAGGAGGAGGCATCCCCAAAGGTAACCCCTTCCTGTCTCTCCAACAAGGTTCTGCCTGCGAGAGAACAGCCCTCGCTGACCGTGTTTAACCGATTTCATCTTTGCCGTTTAAATTTTTTTTTTTTCGCTCCCTACCGTGAGGGAAAAACCCAGAGAGAATAAAGCGTCGGAAATCGAAACGTCATAAAACATGGACTGTTGTTGGTGTGTCAGTTGACTTGTAACGATGACGTCAGAGGATTTTTCCAGATTGACTGCGACTGAGTGTTGCGTGCAGATGTGCCGTTGTGCAACTCGCGGCTCACACGGAGGAAGGAAACCGGATCCTGCGGATCGAACATAGAAAATTATGTCGAGTGTATCCCGAAAACGTGCTACCGAATGGCTTAAATAATATTATCTTTGCTGCTTATATATATATATATATATATATATATATATATATATATATATAGCGCCTGAAACAAAATATTTACAGAATTGAATTTCTGAATTCGACTTTGTGATTTAAGTCCAAACCCCGACGTTGCATGGATTTTTTTCCTTCCCCAGATTGACGCTAGGCTGAAAACATGTTCATGTTGTATCTTCAGGTACGTCGTATTTACGCAGTTTTATGTGTGCGTGTGTGTGTGTGTGTGTGTGTGCGGGTTTGGCAACGGCGCAGCGACGATTACGCGGCCCACGAGGTAGAGAGAAGATCCTCCAGGAGCCGGCAGCTGGACACTTCTGGAGCAGGCAATCAGCTAATGGACGCCTCTGGGGGGCTTGGGAACAGACTGGAATGAAATTTATCATATAAATCCTCTGGTGTCGTGCAGAACCTCCGCGCGGAGCCTGATTTGCGGCGTTTCACTTTAAATTTCTCTCTCTCTCTCTCTCTCTCTCTCTCTCTCTCTCTCTCTCTCTCTCTCTCTCTCTCTCTCCCCCTGTGTGCGTCTCTCTCTCCCCCTCTGTCTCTCTCTCTGTCTCTCTCTCTGTCTCTCTCTGTCTCTCTCTCCCTGTGTGTGTCTCTCTCTCTCCCCTCTCTCTCTCCCCCCTCTCTCTCCCCCATGTGTCTCTCTCTCCCCCTGTGTGTGTCTCTCTCTCCCCCCTCTGTCTCTCTTTCTGTCTCTCTCTCCCTGTGTGTCTCTCTCTCCCCCTCTCTCTCCCCCCTCTGTCTCTCTCTGTCTCTCTCTGTGTATGTCTTTCTCTCTCTCTCTATCTCTCTCTGTGCCTTTGTCTAAAGACCGCGGGAATTTTTCTGTTTTTCCCTGCGACTATTTATCTTCATTTCTCCGAGGGTTTTTCTTTGTTCCCCCCTCTCCCTCCCTCCCTCTCTCTCTCTCTCTCTCTCTGTACCATTCCCGTGACTCCCCGCGGGGAAACCGATTTATCCTAATATACGCTTAATATCGCCGTCACTCTTTTATTTTTCTGGTCGTCCTGCCGCCCCGGTGGGAAGAACATTACAGCAGCGCTCTGTCTGTCTGTCTGTCTGTCTGTCCTTCTGAGGCAGTGTCGCAAAATGTTTCTTGAGGTTGGAACAATGCGTACAACGTTGCCGGGTCACTCATACCCTGAGGGGCTTTTTTTTGTAACAAAAATTAATCATGTCGGCCTACATATATTAACGAGCGAATAAAATACTTGTAACGCTGTCACGCACTGTCACGTGACTACGGCCTGTCATGTCACGGCCTGTCACGCTCAGTCAGACATCACGCCGCGTCCAGTCTAGTACCAAGTACTCTAGAGACAGTGACGTGGAATATTCCAGAGATGCTGCTGTCACGTGTGTGGGGGGATTCTAAATATCACACTCGAGGCTCATGTGTTAAATAACAGTGACAGGCCCTGCCTGCGAGAGTAAGGCACGTGACTGAGTAGGGCTGAGATTCAGCCTCGTGATGATGACTCGTGTATTGTAGCTGATTGTTTGAAACCCCCCAAAAGTGCGTTAAATCCTCCACAGCTTTCGTCCTATGAGAAATTAGTGCAGCAGCGGCCATTGTGGAGCCATCAGGAGTCACGCCTTCATAATGCTGAGGTTTCAACAGTAAATAATAACACTTGAGGGTGATTAAGTGACATAATCCTCTGTTCTACGGTGACCAGGGATCCTCAGGCGCCTGTAGTGACGTCGGGAACACAATACAGATGGTGGCGTGGCGTGACGTCAGAGCGTGGATCACGTGACAGCGCGTGACATGGCAGTGTGACAGTGACGTGACCGTGATAGAGGAGTGTCTCTGTAAGGCAACATTGGGGCAGGCAGCGTCGCACACTTTTTAGAACTTGACGTTAAGTCACGTGACGTGACGTTACAGGACGTGACAGTGATGGCGGCTTCTCTCCTCCTTTACAGTTGTTTTAATTGCTGTGGCTGTGCCTTGAAGGTGTCTATAGAGACTGCAGGGGGGGAGGGGATAGGGTTAGTGGACGAGGGCCCCCAGTTATTAACGTAGAAATAATAATACCTCACGTGACAGACGTGGAGTTAACCGTGTAATATATATATATATATATATATATATATATATATATACAACCCTTTACGGCAGCGTGTTAAAATTACGTTTGCAGTGTTGGTAAAACGTTCTCGTATACTCGACGCCCGTCACGTTAATAGCGGCACCGCTATCAGTGACGTCATCCACCGTCACATCGAGGCTCCGCCCCTTACGCCAGTATCACGTGACAGCGCGTGACATGGCAGTGTGACAGTGACGTGACCGTGATAGAGGAGTGTCTCTGGGCAAGATTGGGCAGCGTCGCACACTTATCAGGACTTGACGTTACATCACGTGACATGACGTGACAGTGATGGCGGCCGCGTGTCCCCCAGCAAGGCTCTTGAGTTACTTGAATCACTTCGACGAAAGCAAACGTTGATTGCGGGCACGTTGTTACTTGCGGGTATTTAAATAAACACTTTAATCGTTACACGTGTAACAGAGACGTTTTTTTCTTGACAATCTTTAAGCTTCTTTTACGTCTCGTGAGCATCGCGTTGTTAATCTCCTCGTGAACGGCCTCACCTCGTGTGACGTAACCCTCTGTGTTCTACGGGGAGACAACGTGACCAGGGACACTCAGGCGCCTGTAGTGACGTCGGGAGCAGAACACAAGAGTGAGAAACGTGACATGGCGTGACGTGACAGCGTAGTGACACGTGATAGAGGTGTGTGTGCTCTGGTCCGTAAGCCAACATTGGGGCAGGAGGCAGCGTCGCACACGCACACACACACACACACACTTTGAGAGGATTGTCACGTGACAGCACGTGACAGTGACGACGGCAGCGGCGGCGTGCTGCAACGCTTTCGATTCGACGGCACAAGGAACAGCTTCCAGGTTACATCGACTCCATCTTTGGATGAAAAAAACGACGGCACACACACACACACACACTGTAATATAATCGTTGTTCGTCCTGACGTCAGGACATCTTCAGGTATTTTGTAAATCTCTGAGGGAAAGAAACAACACCTGCTTCCGATGATCCGAGAAGTACGTTTAGATGTAATTACGTTGTCGTCGTTGTCGTGCGGCCCCGCGAGGTGGCTCCGTGTCGACCCCTGAAGACGTCCTAATTTAAGGACGAAACGTTCCTGTACTACCTTTATTTAAAAGATATTTTGTTCCGAGTTATTCGGCCCTGTAGTATTGGCAGCCATTGTTGTGTCGACGACGAGTGTTAAATCCGACAACACCGCGCAATCTGCGTCCCCTTAATGAGTGTCACCGTGCGCCAACGCCCCCGCGTGTCATTACTCGTGCTCCACGTCCGCCGCCGATAATTAATCCAAGTGTCTCTCGCGCTCTATTTACTGCGAAATTAATATCCCCTCGCAGCCGCAGTTTCACTTCGTTTGACAGGGCAAATATGGAGCGTCACAGGTCGATTGTCAGGGGGGTGGGGGTGGGGGGGTTGCATCGGCTGCTCCCTACGTGACGTCATCGAAGGACCAGGAACAATATTTCTCTTTCCAACACAGTCTCCGTCCAGCTTTTAAAACAAGGGCCTGTATTCCACTGCTGGGGTAAAAAGTGTGGTCTTGCTTCCTGAGCCATCGACGCCACCAGCGCTGCCATCGTCCACTGTTGCGTCACCACGCACACGGTTGCATTCACTGGCGTCTCACCTCTTCCGTGCGATTTGAAGAACTCAATCACAAAAGAGAACGCTATCTAATACGTATGTCAATGTCTGTCATTTTGCTGTGAGAGAGTTGCGCAGTGCTGCCAACAACCAGTTGACTTAGGAAGTTGTTCCCGCAGTGGATTGGAGCAAGAATATTTGAGGAATCGCGGCCAAATTCAAAATTTTCAGATAACAAACTTATTTAAGAAGAAAAAAATGGGAATCATTACTTATTGAACCACCTTCGTAATACGTAAATAATTGAATAATTGAAATAGAGAGTCAGGAATGGAACATGAAAATAATTACTTAAAGAGATGAAGTAAGCATGAAAAGGAGAAAATAAGAAAGAAGGGTTGAAAGAAAGGTGGCAAGATTTACAAATATAGTGAAGGAAGGAAGGAAAGGACGAAGGAAAAAACCAGGACCAAAATAAACAGACAGATGAAGAAACACAGAAGGAATGTAGGCAGGATAAATGAAACAAAGAAGGAAAGATTTAAGGATGCAGTGCTGCCACCTATAATAAGACAAAGAGATGAAGGTATAAATAAAGAAAGAAAGGAGAAAATAAGTAAGAAGGATTGTAAGATAGGTGGGAAGATTTATAAAAGAAACTGTGAAGGAAAGGCAGGAATAAGGAAAAAGGGAAGACGAAAATAAACAGAGAGAAATAGAAACACAGAAGGAAAGATTTAAGGGTGCAGTGCTGCCACCTATAATTACATAAAAAGAATAATGAAGAAAGAAAGAAAGGAAGACGAAAATAAGTAAGAAGGATTGAAAGAACGGTGGGGTGATTTATAAAGGAAAGTGTTAAGGAAAAAAAGGAATAAGGAAAAAGTGAAGTAGAAAATAAACCACAGAGAACAAGAAACACAGAAGGAATGTAGGCAGATTAAAAGAAACAAAGAAGGAAAGATTTAAGTCTGCAGTTCTGCCACCTATAATTACACAAAGAGATGAAGGAAGAAAGGAAGAAGAAAATAAGTAAGAAGGATACGAATAAAGGTCGGGATATTTATAAAGGAAACTGTGAAGGAAGGAAAGGAATATGGAAAAAGGGAAGACGAAGATAAACAGAGAGAAGAAGAAAAACTGAAGAAATGTGGCAGATTAAAAGAAGCAAAGAAGGAAAGATTTAAGTCTGCAGTTCTGCCACCTATAATTACACAAAGAGATGAAGGAAGAAAGGAAGAAGAAAATAAGTAAAAAGGATATGAAGAAAGGTGGGAAAATTTATAAAGGAAACTGTGAAGGAAGGAAAGGAATATGGAAAAAGGGAAGACGAAGATAAACAGAGAGAAGAAGAAAAACTGAATAAATGTGGCAGATTAAAAGAAACAATGAAGGAAAGATTTAAGGGGGAAGTTCTGCCACCTATAATTACTCAAAGAGATGAAGGAAGAAAGAAAGGAGAAAATAAGTAAGAAGGATTGTAAGATAGGTGGGAAGATTTATAAAGGAAACTGTGAAGGAAAGGCGGGAATAAGGAAAAAGGGAAGACGAAAATAAACAGAGAGAAATAGAAACACAGAAGGAAAGATTTAAGGGTGCAGTGCTGCCACCTATAATTACATAAAGAGAATAATGAAGAAAGAAAGAAAGGAAGACGAAAATAAGTAAGAAGGATTGAAAGAAAGGTGGGGTGATTTATAAAGGAAAGTGTTAAGGAAAAAAAGGAATAAGGAAAAAGTGAAGTAGAAAATAAACCACAGAGAACAAGAAACACAGAAGGAATGTAGGCAGATTAAAAGAAACAAAGAAGGAAAGATTTAAGTCTGCAGTTCTGCCATCTATAATTACACAAAGAGATGAAGGAAGAAATAAAGAAGAAAATAAGTAAGAAGGATACGAAGAAAGGTGGGGATATTTATAAAGGAAACTGTGAAGGAAGGAAAGGAATAAGGAAAAAGGGAAGACGAAAATAAACAGAGAGAAGGAGAAAAACTGAAGAAATGTGGCAGATTAAAAGAAACAAAGAAGGAAAGATTTAAGGGTGAAGTTCTGCCACCTATAATTACTCAAAGAGATGAAGGAAGAAAGGAAGAAGAAAATAAGTAAGAAGTATTGGAAGATAGCTGGGAAGATTTATAAAGGAAACTGTGAAGGAAATAAAGGAAAAAGGAAAGACGAAAGTAAACAGAGAGAGGAAGAAATGTATGAAGGTTAAGAGAAACAACGAGGTTGCAGTAGGAAGTTGTTCCTGCAGTGGATTGGAGCAAAGTCAACATTGTCACATGACTGATAACATGGAGGCATAGCTTACTGAACCACCCTCGTGTCACTATAAAGGCCAAACGCGCCTCGTAGGTCACCAAATGACCGCGAGGAGTTCACACACACACACACACATTCGCCCTGTTTTATTTAACATATTTCGTGAGCGACTGTTGCGTGACGCAGTGTTGCCACGCCTCAATTAAGCAAAGTCCACTCCATCAGCGACGGTGGCGAAGCCCGACCCCAGCAGGGCCTCGCGTGAGCCTGGACGACGTGGATGCTGGAGACCATCTGAGGCCCTGCGTCATGACGTCACGGCCAGGTTCAGGTGGCCTGTACCTAGAGACACGTCGTGGCAATTAGGGAAAAACCCCCAAGATTTTCCAATTCGAAAAGACTCGGGTGGGAAAAAAGCTTCTGTAAGCACAAAAAAAGCACGAAATATTGGCACCTCTTTTCAGTTTTTCGCTGATAGCAGCCGAATGAAGCGTTCTAGTGAAAATAACGTCCAGTGATGAATTGTAGAGGATGAAATTCTGCATGTGATGGTGGACTCGAGGAAGGAATCAGGTCCAAGGAAGTGGGAGAAATCCTGCGTCAAAGTCACGACATTTCCCCTAAGAGAATGCAGCTTGTCGTATTCCTAGTGCTGACATCTGCAGCCGCACGATTTAATTAACAAACTCATGTATTTTTATTTCAATCCTTTGCCAAGTTCATATATTTTCATTTAAAATCTTTGACAGACTCATTTTTGGAAAAACTCAATTTTAATGCAAATTCCTTCACAAATTAATATATTTCCATTTAAAGTCTTTGACAAATTTATATATTTTCATTTAAATTTTTTATTTATTTTAATTCTTTGTTAAACGCATTATTTCATAAAAATTCTTTGACAATCTTGCATTTCATTTCACTCTTTTGTGAATTATATTTTTATTTAATTTCTTTGCCAAGTTCATATATTTTCTTTTAAATTCTATGACAAACTCTTATTTTCATATATATATATATATATATAAATCCTTGGAAAAACTCAATTTGAATTCGAATTCTTTGACAAATTTATTTAGGTTTATTTAAATTATTTGAAAAATAATATTTTTATTTAAATTCTTAGATTAAAATTACTTTTATAACAATACTTTGACATATTAATATATTTCCATTTAAAATCTTTGGCAAATTAATATATTTTCATTTAAAACCTTTGTAAAATTCATGTTTCATCTTAAATTCTTCTGTAAACAATTTTTTTTATTTTAAATCTTTTCAAATCTATGTATTTTTATTTAAATTTATATTTTCATTGATATTCTTTGAACATTACATTTTTTTCCATTTACGTTATTTACATGCATACAAATTCTTTGAGAAACTACATTCATTTAATTTTTTTTTCTGCGTCACATATTTCAATTCTTCATCTTGAGGCCGAGGTCCTGCAGAGTGTGGGAGAGGCTCGAGGGTTGTCTCTGGTTTCTACCGATTTTTTCTTCTTCACGTAATTGTTAGGAAGGAACCACGGTCAAAGATCTGTCCCTCTGCCATGCGGAGCGGAGCTTCCGTTTCCTCTGGCTCATCCTCCTAAGGATATATATATATAGTGTAATATTAAACTTACTGTGGTGCAATAATAGGTTGGGTTTTATGGGGGGGCAACAGGCTACACGAGGCTAATCCACATGGTGGCAACTCCCCTTTAATGGCGTAGGAAAGGGATTTGAAAGGGGGGATGCGGAAGGGTAGAGGAAGGTAGCCAAGGGTTAACTAGGGGGCCCCGGGCTATGGTTTAAGGATCCTACCCCCGCGGCATTCGCCTAAAAGTAATGCAGGGAAAACTTGTCCCACGCCCTTTCCTGGATAGCGAGAAACGGCGTTTGCTGTGGGGACGCAGCATTCCCTGCTCCGTGCCTCGATCAGTTTACGATGGTAGTTGGCCGACTCTTCCAATGGGAGCAGAGAACAACTCTTACCGTATCCGCCATGGTCTGTGACTCCCCCGGAACATGCAACCTCTCAGAACAAGGCCTCTGCTTCTGGGGACCTTAGTTCAAGAAACGGAGAGAGAGAGGAAGAAGCATCCCCCAAAGGTAGCCCCTTCCTGTCTCTACTAGAAGGTTCTGCCTGCGAGAGAACAGCCCTCGCAGACGTGACAATGTCAATTTTGTTTAGGGTACCAGGCTACTTCAGGGTAATCCACATGTGCGGCAACTCCCCTTTAATAGCATAGGAAGGGGGGATGCGGAAGGGTAGAGGAAGATAGCACAGGGTTAACTAGGGGCCCCCGGGCTATGGTTTAAGGATTCTACTAGCCATTCGCATAAAAGTAATACAGGGAAACCCCTAGAAAAACCTGCATCAGGTAGGTCGGGCCTTGGGCACTTGCCCCACGCATATTCAAGTTAAAAATAATTAAGAAACAGTCTGTCAAGTAGTTGATAAAACACTCGTTTCGCAGTACTAAAAATCCTTTTCCCCATTAATTTGAAGTTTAATCGCAGGACCTCGGGCGTAATCACTGCCACTGCTGCTGCTGCACTCGTAATGAAGTCCTTGATGGCGCCGATGGCTCTGGAGATGAACCTCTGTGACTTGTTAGCACCGTTATATTTTTCCCGTTCAGGGTTAATTATCCATCGAGGAGGCTATTTTGCATTCCACCTCTGAGGACAGGCACCTGCTGATTACACAGGCCAAGGTCCAGCACGAAATTGCCTCATCTCTGGCGTCGTAATAACTTCGTAGTCGTCGTCGTCGGGGGGGCCTGGATTTACAACCCCCGCCCCCCGGCCATTAAGTAGCACGACTACTACGACCCCCCTTAGTGCCGGGCGGGTCATCGCTGTAGCCTCGTGTGGGACGTAACTACGCAGGCTACACTTGGCAACGCAGCTGCGGTCAAAGGATCGTACAGCCACGAGAGGGAGCCGCGTTAACAGTTCTCACTAGAGCGTGCGTCACGAACGATGGTGAGACACGTTGCTACGATACGCGGAGAGTAAAAAAATATCTAATGAGGTCAAGCTCTAGTTGCTTAATGAAGCTGATTGGCTCCGTACATAAGGACTGGGGGTGGACCTGCGAAGGGAGACACAAACCTGGTATCAGAGGCTCAAATCCCTGATTATCATATATGTTCTTTTTACAGAGAATAAAATGTCATGGCGCTGAATTCCAGAGACGTTATTACAGAGACAATTTGAGACATTCGGAATCACTTTTGATTTCAAGACTGCTGTCATCAACCCGGCAAACGTGAGCCCCCGGGTCTCTGCGTCGCTGTAAATTAATTGTGAGCGGCTGACGTCACTAAGTTGCGTCCGCACTCTGCCAAAAAAGACAATTTGAGACATTCGGAATCACTTTTGATTTCAAGACTGCTGTCATCAACCCGGCAAACGTGAGTCCCCGGGTCTCTGCGTCGCTGTAAATTAATTGTGAGAGGCTGACGTCACTAAGTTGCGTCCGCACTCTGCAAAAAAAGACAATTTGAGACATTCGGAATCACTTTTAATATTAAGATTGCTGTCATCAACCCGGCAAACGTGAGCCTCCGGGTCTCTGCGTCGCTGTAAATTAATTGTGAGAGGCTGACGTCACTAAGTTGCGTCCGCACTCTGCAAAAAAAGACAATTTGAGACATTCGGAATCACTTTTGATATTAAGACTGCTGTCATCAACCCGGCAAACGTGAGCCCCCGGGTCTCTGCGTCGCTGTAAATTAATTGTGAGAGGCTGACGTCACTAAGTTGCGTCCGCACTCTGCAAAACAAGACAATTTGAGACATTCGGAATCACTTTTGATATTAAGACTGCTGTCATCAACCCGGCAAACGTGAGCCCCCGGGTCTCTGCGTCGCTGTAAATTAATTGTGAGAGGCTGACGTCACTAAGTTGCGTCCGCACTCTGCAAAAAAAGACAATTTGAGACATTCGGAATCACTTTTGATATTAAGACTGCTGTCATCAACCCGGCAAACGTGAGCCCCCGGGTCTCTGCGTCGCTGTAAATTAATTGTGAGAGGCTGACGTCACTAAGTTGCGTCCGCACTCTGCCAAAAAAAGACAATTTGAGACATTCGGAATCACTATTGGTGTATTAAGATTGCTGTCATCAACCCGGCAAACGTGAGCCCCCCGGGTCTCTGCGTCACTGTAAATTAATTGTGAGAGGCTGACGTCACTAAGTTGCGTCCGCACTCTGCCAAAAAAAGACAATTTGAGACATTCGGAATCACTATTGGTGTATTAAGATTGCTGTCATCAACCCGGCAAACGTGCGCCCCCGGGTCTCTGCGTCGCTGTAAATTAATTGTGAGAGGCTGACGTCACTAAGTTGCGTCCGCACTCTGCAAAAAAAGACAATTTGAGACATTCGGAATCACCTTTGATATTAAGATTGCTGTCATCAACCCGGCAAACGTGAGCCCCCGGGTCTCTGCGTCGCTGTAAATTAATTGTGAGCGGCTGACGTCACTAAGTTGCGTCCGCACTCTGCAAAAAATGTCGTTCTTTTCCGTCACCTCGGCAGTCGCACGAACAGTCTGATAAATTACTTGTAAAATTTAAATATATTCGGTTGAGAAAAACTCCACCGCAGGCTCCAGGAATTCCAATGTAACTCACTAACAAAAAAATCGTATTTCGGATGACATTTCAATTCTTAACAATTATTACACCCAGGCCGAGTCCACCGACGCTCCATTTGTCAGGTTCTGGTTTAAATCACGAACATGCTCCGTCACTAGTTGTCATCGGCTCCAGTTGTAAAGTAACCAACCAACGAGCGGGCAATATTATGCTACATATTTTTACGACGAATCAAATATTTTTTTATGTGTGTGTGTACCTGAGAGCGGCCACCGTGTATCCGATTAACTGTGACAGCTGACGTCACTGAGTTGCGTCAGCACTCTGCAAAAAAAATATTTTTCGTTCTCGTACGTAGCCTCGACGCTTATCATCTGATGGAATGACTTGTAAAGTGATTTTATTAAAGACGTTTCGTCCTTTGTCACTGTAGCAGGTGTCACGAACGATGTCGAGGTCGAGAAGAACGTTGCCACGATTCACACTGACAACTGAACAACGGTCTAACGAGGTCAAGCTCTAGCTGGTTACTGTTAACCTGAGGACGGGGCAGGGGGAACTTGGTGCCCGTTGTGTAAGAATCGTGAATATGTGGTTTAAACCTTCCCTGGAACATTCTTCGACTCGTGTTCAGTCTCCATCTTGTGCGAGCAAGAAATCGTAAGACCTCGGGCGGAATCACTGGACTCGTTCTGTAGCGTAAAGTCGAGGCCCAGTCGTTGTTATTTAATCGGAAACTACAAACATTCAGCCCCACCTAGAATTATCCTTTCATCGGACGGTTGTCTTTAAGTGTTTGAAAGCTCAGGCACGCCATTTTTTTTTCTGCCCCGTTTCGTATCGTCTCTGGATGACGTAAGCGATTTCGTTTTATTTCGAGTAATTCCCCCCGTTGGTGCAGCGACTGTGTTCTTCTGCCTCTTGCGTGCGTCTCGTAATAATTCTCGCCCCCAGCGCCGCAGTGCGCCACCCCCGCCCCCGCCTCCGCCCCCGCAGCAGGCACTTTAGTGTTGTGGTTTGTCTCATTAGGGCGCGGAGGGCCCTTTGTTGATTCAGGAGGGTTTATTGAGTCAGCTCGTTTGTATTGGAAGGCGATCTCCAACAGCGTCCCTATAATAATTTCAAGGAGCTTCGGTTGGCAAACGTTGCCCGCCCAAGATGGAGACGGCACGAGTCAAAGACATTACATACAAACACACAGAGAGATCACGTGTACAGTGCGACTGAAAAGTCTATTTTATTCTCCCTTTATTTATTGCCCTCTCCTTTTCGTTATTACCTTCGGACTCTTTTCATCTCTATTTCATTATCACTTTCATTCATCCTATGTTTCTCTATAGCCTCTTTATTTTTCTCCTCGCTCTTTTAATTTTTCTGTCCCGCTTTTTTCATTTTTGAAGCTTTTTCTTTCTTATTACCTTTTCCTTCACTTTCTCTTTTTTTCATTATCACTTTCATTCATCCTATGTTTCTCTATACCCTCTTTATTTTTCTCCTCGCTCTTTTTATTTTTCTGTCCCGCTTTTTTCAGTTTTGAAGCTTTTTCTTTCTTATTACCTTTTCCTTCTTTTTTCTCTTTTTTTCATTATCACTTTCATTCATCCTATGTTTCTCTATAGCCTCTTTATTTTTCTCCTCGCTCTTTTTATTTTTCTGTCTCGCTTTTTTTCATTTTTAAAGCTTTTTCTTTCTTATTACCTTTTCCTTCTTTTTTCTCTTTCTTTTTCTTCCTGTCTTATTTCATTTTTTTCGTATTTCTTTCCTACTTTTTCTTATTCGCTTTTTCTTTTTACTTAATTTTTTCTCTGTCCGTATAATAATAATTTATATCTCTTTTATTCTCCCTTTATTTGTTGCCCTCTCCTTTTCGTTATTACCTTCGGACTCGTTTTAGCTATATTTCATTATCACTTTCACTCATCCTATGTTTCTCTATAGCCTCTTTATTTTTCTCCTCGCTCTTTTTATTTTTCTGTCCCGCTTTTTTCATTTTTGAAGCTTTTTCTATCTTATTACCTTTTCCTTCTTTTTTCTCTCTCTTCTTCTTCCTGTCTTATTTTATTTTATTCGTATCTCTTTCCTACTTTTTCTTATTAGCTTTTTCTCTTTACTTAATTTTTTGTCTGTCCGTATGTATTCACATCTTTCTCTCCTTCATTTTTTTTCACTTTCTCTCTTCTTTCAGTCTCTTTCTGCCTTTTCTTTATTTCTTTCCTTGTTTCTTTAGTTGTACAGCTTTTTTCTTTAATATCCTTTCATTTCCTTCTTTCTTTCTCCCTGTGTTTCTTTCTTGCTTTTCTCTTCGTTTCTGTATTTATTTTATTTTATTCGTATTTCTTTCTCACTTTTTCTTATTCGCTTTTTCTCATTATTTTTTTTCTGTCTCTTTCTCTCCTTTATTTTTTCACTTCCTCTCTTTCTTTCAGTCTCTTTCTGCCTTTTCTTTCTTTCTTTCCTTCTCTCTTATTTCTACAGCTTTTTTCTGTAACTTCATTTTTTCCTTCTTTCTTTCTCGCTCTGTTTCTTTCTGCCTTTTCTCTTCCTTTCTGTATTTATTTTATTTTATTCGTATTTCTTTCTCACTTTTTCTTATTCGTTTTTCTCATTATTTATTTTTTTCTATCTCTTTCTCTCCTTTATTTTTCACTTTCTCTCTTTCTTTCAGTCTCTTTCTGCCTTTTCTTTCTTTCTTTCCTTCTCTCTTTATTTCTACAGCTTTTTTCTGTAACTTCATTTTTTCCTTCTTTCTTTCTCGCTCTGTTTCTTTCTGCCTTTTCTCTTCCTATCTGTATTTATTTT
Source organism: Zhengitettix transpicula (assembly GCA_037074705.1). Taxonomy (NCBI): domain Eukaryota; kingdom Metazoa; phylum Arthropoda; class Insecta; order Orthoptera; family Tetrigidae; genus Zhengitettix; species Zhengitettix transpicula. The sequence goes on along the minus strand of CM073591.1, from coordinate 7,115,489 downwards.
ATTGTATTCGTATTTCTTTCTCACTTTTTCTTATTCGCTTTTTCTCTTTATTTAATTTTTTCTATCTCTCTATTTATTTCTGTCTGTCTGTATTCATAACTTTCTCTCCTTCATTGTTACATTTTCTCTCTTTCTTTCAGTCACATTCTGCCTCTCTTACTTTCTTTCCATCTCTCTTTATTCCTACAGCTTTTTTCTTTAATATCCTTTTTTCCCTTATTTCTTTCTCCCTCATTTTCTTTCTTGCTTTTCTCTTCCTTTCAAATGTCTTGATTAGCTCTTAATTTCTCAGCTATTGTCATCACTATTATTAATGTCAATATCTACAACCAATACATACAATAATAAGTGCAAAATCTCTACCATCGAAAACAATCTGCAATATCATATGTATTTCTTTTTTCTTCGTTCTTTTGTCTATACAGCTCTTTTTCTTGTTTCTTTCTTTTATTATTATTTCTCACCCTTTTTTTATTTCCTCTATTTGTTTCGGTGCCATTTATTTCTCTGTGTCTATATTTCTTTATTTCTTCAACCTTTTCCTGTCTAATGTCGTTTTTTCCTTCTTTCTTACTCCCTCACATTTTTCTTTTTCTCTTTCTTTCTCTCCTTTCTTTATTTGATTTTTCTCTTTATTTGATTGTCTATACCTGTTACTAGCTTTCTGTCTTTCTTTTTTTCTTTCTGTTTCTTTCCTTTATTTTTTATCTTCCGTCTTTCTTTTTTCTTTCTGTTTCTTTCCTTTATTTTTTACCTTCCGTCTTTCTTTTTTGTTTCTTTCCTTTATTTTTTACCTTCTGTCTTTATTTTTTTCTTTCTGTTTCTTTCCTTTATTTTTTATCTTCTGTCTTTCTTTTTTCTTTCTGTTTCTTTCCTTTATTTTTTATCTTCTGTCTTTCTTTTTTCTTTCTGTTTCTTTCCTTTATTTTTTACCTTCTGTCTTTATTTTTTTCTTTCTGTTTCTTTCCTTTATTTTTTATCTTCTGTCTTTCTTTTTTGTTTCTGTTTCTTTCCTTTATTTTTTACCTTCCGTCTTTCTTTTTTGATTCTTTCCTTTATTTTTTACCTTCTGTCTTTATTTTTTTCTTTCCTTTATTTTTTATCTTCTGTCTTTCTTTTTTGTTTCTGTTTCTTTCCTTTATTTTTTACCTTCTGTCTTTCTTTTTTGATTCTTTCCTTTATTTTTTACCTTCTGTCTTTATTTTTTTCTTTCTGTTTCTTTCCTTTATTTTTTACCTTCCGTCTTTCTTTTTTCTTTCTGTTTCTTTCCTTTATTTTTTACCTTCCGTCTTTCTTTTTTCTTTCTGTTTCTTTCCTTTATTTTTTACCTTCCGTCTTTCTTTTTTCTTTCTGTTTCTTTCCTTTATTTTTTACCTTCAGTCTTTCTTTTTTTCTTTCTGTTTCTTTCCTTTATTTTGTACCTTCTGTCTTTGTTTCGGTCTCTCTATTCTTTCCTTCTCATTACCTCTGTCTTTCGAGGCTAGTCGCTGCCGTAATAATTTTCTAGTACTTTCCCCCCTCCCCCTCTCTATCCGCCTTTTCGGAGTGTAGACAGACCGTCATTGTGTGTGTGTGTGTGTGTGTGTGTGTGTGGAGCGCGCACGGGGGAAAACGTCCGGCCGCTGAGGAAATTTCCGCAGCGTTGTGTGAGCTTTTAAGGTAGTTAACAGCGGAATGAAAACGTTAATATTTGATGAGACTTGCGCGGGTGGAAGTTGAATGCGCACACATGCATATGTTCATCCTGCGAACTCTCTCTCTCTCTCTCTCTCTCTCTCTCTCTCTCTCTCTCTCTCTCTCTATCTCTCCCCCTCTCTCCCTCTCTCTCTCTGTGTGTGTGTCTCTGTCTCTCCCTCCCTCTCTCTCTCTCTCTCTCTCTCTCTCTCTCTCTCTGTGTGTGTGTGTGTGTGTGTGTGTGTGTGTCTCTGTCTCTCTCTCTCTCTCTCTCGTTGTGCGATGAAAACGTATCCACTTGTTTACGGGGAAATAAATAAAGAGCAACGAACGTGAAATGCGAACCAGTTGAAAAGACAAAGGATGTCAGAGGTTGTGCACGAGAAGGTCACAGATGCTGTTCCTGAAGAAAGAAACAAGGTTTCCGGTAACGGTTTCAGAGAGATTTCACTGTATTTGGGAATTTTTCTTCTTATTAATTTTTTCAAAACATACGAATATTTTTCGTTTTAAGCCGGAAACAATTTTCTATATTAATAATTGAACGACGTTACGTTCTCTATTTTATTTTTGCTACGTCTTCAGGCGTAATAAATCATAAATATTGTGATAAATATGACGTCATTTCTATATGATGTCATTTCGATAAATAGTGAAATAATGGGATGTAGGAACGAAACGTCGTGGTATTTTCGGGCTGAACTGTTTCTGATTAAATTTATATTCATCCAACAGGGAAATAATTAATTCATGTTTGGCCAAACCCCGTGTTAATTAAGACTTATGATTAAATTAAAAGTAATCTCAGTTGCCTCGTGTGTCGTCTAAATAACTGTTGCCTGATTACGTAATAGGTTGGTGCGTCATCATCATCATTATTATTATTATTATCATCATCAATACTATTATTATTATTATTATCATCATCATTATCATTATTATAATTATTATCATCATCTTCATTATTATTATCATTATTATTATCATTCTCATTCTCATTATTATTGTTATTGTTATTATTATTATTATTGTTATTATCATCTTCATTATTATTATTATTATCATTATTATCAACTTCATTATTATTATTATTATCATGATTATTATTATCATCTTCATTATTATTATTATTATCATCTTCATTATTATTATTGTTATTGTTATTATTATCATGATTATTATTATCATCTTCATTATTATTATTATTATCATGATTATTATTATCATCTTCATTATTATTATTATTATCATGATTATTATTATCATCTTCATTATTATTATTATTATCATGATTATTATTATCATCTTCATTATTATTATTATTATCATGATTATTATTATCATCTTCATTATTATTATCATTATCATCTTCATTATTATTATTGTTATTGTTATTATTATCATGATTATTATTATCATCTTCATTATTATTATTATTATCATGATTATCATCTTCATTATTATTATCATTATCATCTTCATTATTATTATTATTATCTTCATTATTATTATTATTATTGTTATCATTATTATCATTATCATCTTCATTATTATTATTGTTATTGTTATTATTATCATGATTATTATTATCATCTTCATTATTATGATTATTATTATCATTATTATTATTGTCATTATCATTATTAATATTATTATCATTATTATTATTATTATTATAAAGCAATATTACTACTAGGTGACGGTTATATCGCATTAATCGATATATAAGTCGATAGGTCGATCGAAAAAGGAAATGCCGGAGCCTTCTGCAACAGTCCGACGTATAAGGTTGTATTAAATCAGCCTTATTTTTAAAAACAAATTTAAATATCGAGAGAGAAAAATAATTATTAATTAATTAATAACGTCCAGAGATATTTCTTAATGTCGTCTTTCATCTGTATTCTGTGAATTATTAATTAGAACAAAAAACAGACAGTAGATGTTTATATAATCTTTGACTGTCCACCAACTGCTTTTGTACAATTATTAAGAAATAAATAAACATCAGCCATTTTTTAAGTCATAACAAAAATAGAATTATATTAAAGTAAAATTATATAAAAAAATTAATTTTTTTTGGGGGGTTAAAACGAAATTTCTTAACCTGAACATAAAAAAATTAATTTACCTTCACTATGAATATTTTTTTCCTACCAAAGTTTTACAAACAAACCCAAGTTATTTTCAATTTTGTTTTCCTTGTGATTATGAATTACTTATTAATTTAGAGTGCAAATAGAATTGGTAAAGTTCTCTGGTGTTAATGAAGTACTCTGGTTTTTCAAGATTAATGAGATTATGTAACAATCAAAAAACCTGATTTTTCATAATTCAACAGTTTAATTTGTAAAAAGAAAATATCATCCTCTTATTGTTTTTTAGTTCTTTAAATTGTGGTTCAAAATTTTAATGTTTAGTTGGATGTAACAAAGTGATTAGGGAGGATGTTACTTGTGGTCCTGCTTCAACTAATTTAACCATTATTTGGATCGTTTTTATCTGTGTCTCTTAAACCCCCGAAAAAATGTTCACTTTTTATCATTGTTAAAAAAAATCCATGGAAATGTGAAAGAAACATAAAGGTAAATGAAGGTATCATTGAAAATATATTAACAAAAACTTAAGAATGAAGAATAAAATAAGGCTGATGTTTATTTTATTTATTATTTTTCTCAATAGTCAGAATACATATATATATATATATATATATATATATATATATATATATATATATTATTTTTAACATCTGAAACCTGATGAGGGTCCACTAAATTAAGACTTCAAACACGGCTGCTTCAACTCACTTAATTATAATAAAGAAATAATAATAAATAAAGAAATAATAATAAAAAAGAAATAATAATAAAATACAAAAATATATAAATAATAATAAATAAGTAATAAATAAATAATAATAAATATATTAATTAAAAATAAATAAATAATTATAAAAAATACAAATAAATAAATATATAATAAATAAATAATAATAATAAATAAATAAGTAAATAATAATAAATAAATCAATAATAATAAATATGTAATGAATAAATAAATCAATAATAATAACTAAGTAATAAATAAATTATAATAAATAAATAAAAAATAAGTAATAAATAAATAATAATAAATAAATACATAAGTTAATAATAATAAATAAATAAATAAGTAAATAATAATAAATAAATCAATAATATTAACTACGTAATAAATAAATAATAAAAAATAAGTAATAAATAAGTAATAAATTAATAATAAATAAATAAATAAATAATTATAAATAAGTAAATAATAATAAATAAATCAATAATAATAACTAAGTAATAAATAAATAAAGAAGAATAAATTAGTATTAAATAAATAATAATAAATAAGTAATAAATAAATAATAATAATAATAAATAATAAATAATAATAAATAAATAAATAAGTAAATAATAATAAATAAATCAATAATAATAACTATGTAATAAATAAATAATAAAAAATAAGTAATAAATAAGTAATAAATTAATAATAAATAAATAAATAAATAATAAATAAGTAAATAATAATAAATAAATCAATAATAATAACTAAGTAATAAATAAATAAAGAAGAATAAATAAGTATTAAATAAATAATAATAAATAAATCAATAATAATAAATAAGTAATAAATAAATAAGAATAAATATATAAGAATAAAAAATATTAAATAAATAAAGAATAATAAATAAGTAATAAATAAATAAGAATAAATATATAAGAATAAAAAATATTAAATAAATAAATAATAATAAATAAGTAATAAATAAATAATAATAATAAAATAAATAATAACAAATAAATAAATAATAAATATATTATAAAATCATTCCCGTTCTTTCTCATATATTATTATTATTATTATCATAGTAATTAATGACACTTGAAAAGAAATACTTAGGTTAATTAATCCCATTAATAGTTAGGAAAAATCGATTGGTCGACTCGCGTTTGTTTTTCCAACGTTATTAATGGACTTGCAGCAACAGCGTCAGTAACAATTCAATCCCTCTGGAGACCCGCATATAAAATGGCTGAAATATAAATTACTAAATATCTGAAACCTTATAACGCGGAGCTCGATGTATATCGATTACTCGACGGCGGCGATATTCCGTGGAGACTTCACTCAAAATTAATTATTTACTCTGGGAGAGCGGGGAGAAGGAGAAGATGATGAAAGATCTTTGAAAGGATTCTGGTTTATTAAAAGATGAATCGTTGTAATTTTAAATGCCGACAGCTTATAAAGTGTATTCGATATATCGATCGATTCTCCCCAGCATCTTCGTAATGTGGTTATTCCACATTAATAATAACTTTAACTAACTGTCTGCATGATCGCTGATGAAAGAGAACGGATTATAAATAGAAAAAATAATAATTCTTATTAATTTAAATAATTAAAATTGTAATTCAAAACAATAAATTACGATTTTATTGAACGTTATTAATTCGATAGGTCGATAACATCTTTCAAAAGACCAATACTAGCTTTTTTTTTTTAAAAAAACGCAGCGTCCCGCACAACGTAGTTCAAAATAATTATTAATTAGCAAGACTTAGAAATAATTTTTTCCATTGTTGCGTAATTATATCTTTTCAATTTTGAAACTGTGATCGACGCTGATTCAGCAGTTAAATTCTTTGCTTTATCCCATTATCGAGGCTTTCAATTTTAATACATATCTCTGGAATTATTAATAAGGCTATTAAATATTCACGATTTAATTAAATTGAAACAAGCGATTTTGTAAATCGAAACAATGGAACATCGTCATTGTAGAAGTTGAAAATAACAGAGCAATTAGCGGAGAGTCAAAGATTATAAACGTTAATTGGCTGTGTGAGAACGTCATTGATATTAACAGAATAAAACGGTAAAAATCTCTGGAAGTTATAAATTAATTAATAATTCATTTTTTCCAGGATTTTTCAACTTATTGAAAATTGTGAGACTTTGTTAACCTACATTTTTTATTTTTCTACTGACCCAAAAATTTGAATGACCGAAACTAATTGATCATTTTTAAGTTCTCCAAAATTTAAAATTTATTGGCCAATTTAAATTTTAAAAAAACTAATTAGTCATTTTTAAATTCAGAACATTTAAATTATGACATCAATTTGAATGAAAAAACTAATTAAGCATTTTTAAATACTAAAATTTTTAATTTATGACGACAATTAGAATGAAAAACTTAATTAATCATTTTTAAAATCTGTATTTTTTGAATTATGACATCAATTATGATAAAAACCTAATTAAGTATTTTTAAATACTATAATTTTTAATTTACGACATCAATTTAAATAAAAAACCTAATTAAGTATTTTTAAAAACTATAATTTTAATTTATGACATCATTTAGAATCAAACATTATTAAGCGTTTTTTAATTATGTATTTCTTGAATTATGACATCAATTAGAATAAAAACCTAATTAAGTATTTTTTTGAATTCAATTGTTTTTATTATGACATCAATTAGTGTGAAAAAAATTATTAAGCATTTTAAAATTTTATTTTTTAAAAAATTATGACATTAATTTGAGTGAAAAACAACTAATTAAGCACTTTCAAGGTCTTTAATGTTAAGATTAGCGACCAATTAGATTGAAAAAGAAAACCTAATTAAAAATATTCATATTTATAAATTTCAAATAAAGTCTCTAATGTTGATGAAGAAAATTAATTAATCATTTACTTTTATAATTAATGACGTCACCAATTTGGACGGCGAAACTAATTAATAATTTTCAAGTCTTATTTAAAGTTAAATAAATTATGTAATGATTAATTAGTTCATTGAAGTTGTTGCAAAAATAACTCCTTAATAATTATTTTCAACCCCCTCCGCCCCCCACCGAAACGAATGTCGGAATAGTTTATATGATTATTAATTATACTCCTTTAATAAGGCTTATTTAATTGTCCGTAGATCGTTTTTTAAACGGTTTTTTTAGGGTAACAGGCTACATGAGGCTAATCCACATGGTGGCAACTCCCCTTAAATAGCATAGGAAGGGATTTGAAAGGGGGGATGCGGAAGGGTAGAGGAAGGTAGCCAAGGGTTAACTAGGGGCCCCCGGGCTATTGTTTAAGAATCATACCCAGCACTCGCCTAAGAGTGATTTAGGATAAACCCTAGAAAAACCTGCATCAGGTAGGTCGGGCATTGGGTACTTGTCCCACGACCTTCCCTGGATGGCGGGAGAGGGGTTTGGCTGTGGGGACGCAGCATTTCTCTTCTGTGTACCTCGACCATCTTAGGAGGCAGCTGGCCGACTGTTCCAATGGGAATAGCGGACAGCTCTTACCATATGCCCAAGGTCTGTGACACCTCTCAGAACATGCCTCGGCTTGTGGGAACCTTAGTTCAAAAACGGAGAGAGGAGGAGGCATCCCCAAAGGCAGTCCCTTCCTGTGTCTCTCCTACAAGGTTCTGCCTGCGAGAGAACAGCCCTCGAAGGGCTTGAGGTAGTAGATCGTTATTTTATTTCAACGTTATTTAAATAAATTATTTTGGTGTCTTACTTGAAACCTCGATTAAAGAGAAAATAAAAGCTGTGGCAGTAGAATCGTTGAGTGTCACATCGCTTGTAATTTTATTCGATATATATCGATTCAACAGAATCTTACAAAGGGATGCGACGCGCGTTGTTACAGTTGTGTAAATTTCACTGGGAATTTAAGTTTTGTAAAGTTGGCATTGAGGACCTGAATCTAATGTGTTTAATCTGTGGCCTCGTTGACCTGCTGATGGAAAAATAAATTGACTCTGTTTGTCCGTGGACACACATTGATGAAGTATGAGAAAGTTACCGGGGCAAGTTCCACCCTGGTGTTTATCATCGCTGGTCGTTTATGTGATTAGTTTGAAAGTTTACTGAGCCGCGGTGAAGGGACGGAAATCGATTTGAATTCCGCCATGTTTACTATTCAGCGGCGACTGTCTGTTGTTTAAGATGAAGTGTAATAGTGTCTCTGGGCTCCCCCACCCTCAGTGGTGCTGCTGGTCAGATTTACTGCGAGGATCCTCGTAAAATAACCCCCGGCCCCTGCGCGGTAATCCCGGGGCGCATTTATCACCCGCACGCAGGCTTCTTCTTTCTCTTTTCCAACCCCCCAACCCTTCTGCGACTTTTCCTCCTTCGTCCTTTTCTTTTCTCTCACGTTTCGGGACTCCTCCTGTTACACAGAACACCGTCGTTGTTAATCTTCACCACCACACGCAGCACTGCCCCCGACGCGACGGGAATCTGTGACCAGAGATGACATGCGCCCTACCTTGTACAGCAACTACCCCAAGCTTCTACATATATATTTTTTTATTATTAATCTGCCCCACAGAAATTAGTCAGAATTAGCAAAAGGAAAATACTATATTTATACAACTTACAGATATTTAAATTATTTTCTTTGCCCCACGTTGAGCACCAACTATATTGTAATAATATCTCAGTGTTTGCCCTGGGTTGTCATTATACATCCCTGAAATTGACTCGAATCTCGGTGGTAATTCCGTTATTGTTATGTAACAACCCCTCCGCCCCGCCCCGCCCACCCCTAAGGTGTGCTTCCCCCTTCACATGCCGAATGAAGCGGTGTTGAAAAATTATACGCATACAACATCGGTGGGAATACTATGAATTACGAAAAAAAAAATTATTCTACGTAAATAATCGACCGTTTAAGTGTTCCCCCCCCCCACCCCCCGTCCGTCATTCCGTGTCCCCCGCTTGAGGGAGGGGGGTGGTTAAACGGCAATTTGAATATTATTATAGTAGAAACTTAGTGACCACCATAACCCTGGATTCTCCACCAATCCAGTTTGTGCTTTTGCGTTATTTTATTGTACCGTCCCTCCACCCCCACCCCTATCTGTGCTCCTTTTTTTGGGGGCAACAGGCTGCACGAGGGTAATCTACATAGTGGCAACTCCCCTTTAATAGCATAGGAAGGGATTTGAAAGGGGGGATGCGGAAGGGTAGAGGAAGGCAGCCAAGGGTTAACTAGGGGCCCCCGGGCTATATTTTAAGGATCCTACCCGGCAATTCGCCTAAAAGTAATGCCGGACAAACACTAGAAAAACCTGCATCAGGTAGGTCGGGCATTGGGTACTTGTCCCACGCCCTTCTCTGGTTAGCTGTGGGGTCGCAGCTTTCCCTTCTCCGTGCCTCGACCGGTTTAGGAGGCAGCTGGCCGGCTGTTACAATAGGAACAGAGAACAACTCTTACCCCTGTATGCCCCAAAGGTTTGTGACTCCCGGAACATGCAACCTCTCAAAACAGGCCTCGGCATGTGGGGAACCTTAGTTTTAAAACGGAGAGAGGAGGAGGCATCCCCAAAGGTAGCCCCTTCGTGTCTCTCCTACAAGGTTCTGCCTGCGAGAGAACAGCCTTCGCAGACCTCGGTTAACTAACATTCTAATGAATTTTGTATATAAATTAACATGGTTTTGGTTACTTTTTTTATCTGCGGGCGCTTGATCGAGCCACGTGAAAAAAAAAAAGAGAAAAGCAGTTAATTTAGAGGATATGATATTTTAAAGACATATTCTTTTGTTGACAATCTGTCTGTGAGAGGCTGTTCTCTCGCAGGCAGAACCTTGTAGGAGAGACACAGGAAGGGGCTACCTTTGGGGATGCCTCCTTCTCTCTCCGTTTTCAAACTAAGGTTCCGGACAAGCCGAGGCCTGTTCTGAGAGTTGAATGTTCCGGCGGGGTCGCAGAGCAGACCTTCGGGGCATACAGTGGAAAGAGTTGTTCGCTGTTCCTATTGGAACAGACAGTCGGCCAGCTGCCCCCCTCCCCCCTTAAACTGGTCGAGGCACGGAGAAGGCGAATGCTGCGTCCCCCTCACACAGCAGAACCCCCTCTTCTCTCTCCCGCCGCCATCTAGGGAAAGGGCGTGACACAAGTACTCCCAAGAGGCCGACCTACCTGATGCAGGTTTTCCTAGGGTTTGTCCTGCATCACTTTTAGGCGAATGCCGCGGGGTAGGATCCTTAAACTGTAGCCCGGGGGCCCCCTAGTTAACCCTTGGCTACCTTCCTCTACCCTTCCGCATCCCCCCCTTTCAACTCCCTCTCCTATGCTATTAATGGGCAGTTGCCACCACGTGGTTCACCCTCATGTAGCCTGGTACCCTTTAAAAATTATATATTTTTGTTTGACAATCAGTATTTTAATATTCTACATGGTCAATCTTGTGGCTTATTTATAAAATATTATTTTATTTGAACAACCCCTCCATATTTTTTCCCAGGCTTGTCAGCCATTTTGGTTCTTTTATTTAGTTCGCCAAATTAATCAAATTAATGTCCGGTTGTTTTTACCGCTAGGCTGACAAATGTCATTGACAGTTAATTAGAGGGAAGCTGATGACGTCACCGGCTGATGTTGGTTACATAAACAAGATGGCGTCGTTATTAAATCGTTGCCAAAAAAATATTCCTCTTTATTCTAATTAAAGAAATTAGAAACCTAGGTTTTAGGTTAGGGTAAGACGTCACGACGCCCCTCGTAGAGGAAGGTCTCTGACTCTGAGACAAGGGCAGCTTCTGAGTTAATTAATTAAAGGGATGATTCGCACCGATGAATAAACCAAGCAGAAGAACCGCGGCAGTTCTCTGCGGCCTCTCACGTGTAAGCCGCCGCCATCTTGTCCGTCACCTCGACAGCTTCACGTGGCTGTTCGCTGCTCCCCCTTAAAGGAAACGTAGGCGTGTTGAAGAAGGCCGCGAGTACAGTTCCTCAAACGTTTCGCACCAGCACCTCCGTCTTCAGGTCCGCATTTTGGTCACTGTCGTAGGCCTCCCTCTGGTGGCAGAGAGATTCTGACTAGCGCGGGTTAGAGGAGAAACATCTGCCTCTCTCTGTCTCTGGTTAAGGACCCACTGCAACAGCCAGAGACAGTAAATACTACAGCCAACCTGTATACAGATGGTAGAAATACTATTTCTATTACCAACTTAACGCAAACATCAAAAACCAACATTATTCAAAATACGGGGACTAATTCCGGACATAATAACAACAGAACGCTATTGCCAACTTAACACACAGAGACGAGAATGCAAAATATTGACAAGTATTTCTGGATATTTAGAAAAATAAAATTATATTGCCAACTTAACAGAGATTAACATCGTCCCGGGGAAAAAAAATATATACATACAGGGATAAATTACGGCTTATAATAAAAAAAACAGAATTATACTGCCAACCTAACAGAACCATTTAAGAGAATAATGACATTAAAAACAATGGATACAATGAACTGGATACAACGAATCCATAATTGTATTACCAACTTAAACACGACGGGATATCATTGGAAATATGGGGATAAATTATGGATGTAATAAAGCACAATTGCCAACCTGACAGAATCACGGCAATATAATACTTCCTCCCCCCCCCAAATAATACAGAGGAGAAGGTGGATCTGAATAGTAGTAAAGGAAAAATACCCTATTGCCAACTTAACAGAATAATGATAATATTCTGCATATTATACAAGCAAAATTCTATGCTGGATGATGACGACAAAATCCTTGCTGGATGAGAAGTGCCATGAAGGAAAAGAGGAGTCGTAACAAAATGAAAAAAAAGTAAAAATAAGAAGAAGAGGAAGAAGAAGAAGACCAAGAAAAATTATTAACAAGAAGTAAAGAAGAATTAGAAAAATAAAATAAGGAATAATTACAAATAACAAGAAGTAATGAAAAGAGGAGTCAAAACAAAATAAAAAGTAAAAATATGAAGAAGAAGAGAGAAGTAAGAAGAAGACCAAGAAAAATGATTAACAAGAAGAAAAGAAGAGTTAGAAAAATAAAATAAGGAATAATTACAAATAACAAGAAGTAATGAAAAGAGGAGTCAAAACAAAATAAAATTAAAAAGTAAAAATAAGAAGAAGAAGAAAGAAGAAGAAGACCAAGAAAAATGATTAACAAGAAGTAAAGAAGAATTAGAAAAATAAAATAAGGAAAAATTACAAATAACAAGAACTAATGAAAAGAGGAGTCATAACAAAATAAAAGTAAAAATAAGAAGAAGAAGAAGAAGAAAGTAGAAGACCAAGAAAAATTATTAACAAGAAGTAAAGAAGAATTAGAAAACTAAAATAAGGGATAATTACAAATAAAGAGAAGTAATGAAAAGAGGAGTTAAAACAAAATAAAAATAAAAAGTATAAATAAGAAGAAGAAGAAGAAAAAGAAGAAAGTGGAAGACCAAGAAAAATAATTAACAAGAAGTAAAGAAGAATTAGATAACTATAACAAGGAATAATTACAAATTACAAAAGTAATGAAAAGAGGAGTCATAACAAAATAAAAAGTAAAAAGTAAAAATACGAAGAAGAAGACCAAGAAAAAGGATTGATAAGAATAACAAGAAGTAAAGAAGGATTAGAAAAATAAAATAAGGGATAATTACAAATAACAAGAAGTAATGATACATTAGAAAAATAAGTAAAGAAGAATAAGAAATACAAGAATAAAATAAGAACAATAACAAGATAAGAAGGAGAAAAAAAGTATCTGAACAAGATAGGAGAGAATAATAATAATAAAATTAAAGGCACAGGAAGAAAAACTGGATACAATGCATAATTCTATTGCCAACTTAACAGGATCACGAGAATTTCGAGTAGGGTGAGATTTGTTGAAACGTTTCGAACCATCATGTCCCACCTTCAGGCAGGGGCGGGGGGGGACTGTATAACATTGGATGCTGCAGCTGAAAGGAGTCGCGACCGCGTTCCTCAGAGGGGATTGAGGGTTGGCGTCGTCACGTCGGATGCCGAGGAGTAAGACGAATATTCAACTGTTCCTGGGACACGAGTCAGAGATGTATGCAGATTATTTGTGTACGAACAGTTCTGTGCAGTGCCGAGGCGTCAGAGATATTACGACTAAGTAGCAATGCCTGTATGCACAGAGCCGTGTCTGAATGGCAGGGATCACGAGGCCAGAGATATTATTGCAGGAGCAGGGGGATTATATCAGCGGCGTTGCGCTGCAGGCGGACTCTGTGTTTGAGGCGGCTGAATCGATACCTCGTGGGGCCGTTCACTTGTTTCCAGCGTTGTTGTTGTTGTCCTCCGCTCATCCTTGACGGCCGCCATCTTGACATCACGACGACGGGGTCCAAAAACTAAACTGTCTGTGTGTCGGTCAGGAATTCCGTCGTGCGGCGGTGGTGCCACGTTTACGGCGTTAAAGAGGAACGGACAGGAGCTTGGAACGGGTCAAAGGAACAGTAGGAAGGAAACTGAAGATGCGAAGTTCGAAAATGACGAATAGCAGGCTTTGGAAAATGAGAAAACTTGTGAATCACAAGATATTAACTTAATAAGGTCCATTGATGACAAAACCTTATTAATATTAAGGAGATTCTGATGTCAAAGGTAAAATAGAGACGTAGAAAAACCACAAAAAAATAGGTAAATGAATAATCAAGGAGACGAGAGAAGTCAGAACACAGGTGATTCGGTTCAGAGGAGAAGACTTGAAGAAGACAAACCCATAAATACATTCATTTATGAATAAGAAAATGTATGCACAAGAATATTAAGTGGGTAAAGAGATTTTTTGACAGAGGAAAAGGATAGACACAAAAATGACTAAATGAACGAATAAGAAAAAAATGGTATGTAGGTCATTAAAAACAGTCAGAAACAAGGGAATTGATTTCAAAAGGGGAAACGAATAGAGAAATTAGAAAAAACACCAATAAATAAGTTAATGAATTAATTAAGAAGAAAATATTTACTAGACAAGATTTCAGAAATAAGGATTTTTTTTAGGGTAACAGGCTACATGAGGCTAATCCACGTGGTGGAAACTCCCCTTTTTTAGAGCATAGGAAGGGATTTGAAAGGGGGGGATGCGGAAGGGTAAAGGAAGGTAGCCAAGGGTTAAGTAGGGAGCCCTGGGCTATGGTTTAAGGATCCTACCCGGAAATTTCCCTAAAAGTGATGCAGGACAACCCCTAGAAAAACCTGCATCACGTAGGTCGGGCATTGGGTACTTGTCCCACGCCCTTCCCAGGATAGCGGCGGGAGAGGAGTTTGCTGTGGGGACGCAGCATTCCCTTCTCCGTGCCTCGAACAGTTTAGGAGGCAGCTGGCCCACTATTCCAATGGGAACAACAAACAACTCTTACCGTATGCCCAAGGTCTGTGACCCCGGGAACATACAACCTCTCAGAACAGGCTGAGGTAAGAAGAACACATGATTTAGTAAAATAATAATGAGAGAAAAAGTGTAGGAAAGAGAACATTCAGAATTATCCCGTATCATAGGATAAAATAAAGGAAATAGCAAAAACCTGAATAAGTAAATGAAGAAACGGGGAAAAAATATATATTTAAAACAGAAAATTCACAAATCAGGAACCTCAACATCAAAGGAGTAGACAGGGAAATTAAGGAACTTAAGTATGTAAATTAAGAATAATAAAATACGTAAACGAGAAAAAATAAGAAAATATGGAAATTCTTATAAGTTCAAAGGAAATGCTAGAGAAATTTAACATACAAGGAAATATTTAAAAGAGAAAAAAAACGGGAAAATATAGAGAAATGAAATAAAGGAATATGTAAGTTAATGAATAAGAAAAAAATACAAAGAAGAGAAAATTTAAATGTAAGCATATTCATAACAACGTGAAGAAATAGGAAAACCACTGTAATAAGGTAAAATCTATAAATAAAAATATATTAAAAGTGTCAAATAATAAATATAAATATTCATGTAAAGAGAAAAATTTAGAGAAATAAAAGAAAACACACACACAATTAAGTAGGCCTAAATGAATAATTTTGGGGGGCTGAGGGGTTTGTCTTTATGATACCGATTTTAATTTCTCAGAAAACCTTTTTCAGGCCGTTTCGGACGAATTTTAGTTTTCGAGTCCATGACGTCATAAGGAGCTGCGTGGTTGGTTCTTCCCTTCGCAGGTCTTGGCAAACAAAGGAAACTCTGGGAGTGTTGCAACGTTTCTCAGACACGCCACGTCTCGTGCCAGGGGTCACTCAGTGCGGCAACAATGCCGCGGGGAGGGGGAACAAGTGAATGACCCAGTTCTTATATATATATATATATATATATATATATATATATATACACATTCATACGTACTGCCCCTGTATATGTATGTATAAAGTGTGAGACTTCAATTTTTTTTAAAAAAAACGTTGCAACCCTGTTTCTTGTACAGTGTTGCATTCTGCGAGGTTGCATATTGAATCTCTTCCCTTCCCACGAAAAATTGGCCCGCGAGGGTAGTTTCTGGAAGGTTCATTCAAATCCGGAGCGTTTAAAAGGGTTCCTAACCTCTTATCAGACAAATCAGTGTAACAAGATGGCCGCCAGATTCGATTTAAAGGGTTCTTCAGAGATTGAAAAAACAAGCTGAGGTGAGCGTTACAGTGGGATCAGTTGCGTGTTAAAACAAGCTCCAAGGACTCGCTGAATGGAGAAGAAGAAGAAGGGGGGTTTCCAGCTTAGCAACGCCTGGGATCGGATTAAAAATAAATGCCACGAGGAAGCGCACCGACTGCGGTGATGTCATCTGAGACCAACACGTGACAAGGAAGCAAACCAGGACGGCATTCACTTATACAAGATGGCCGACGTCCTGTCGCGACTGTCACGTGGCAACACCGCGAGCAGGACCGCTCCTTGATGTCACGCTTCAACGGGCCACAACTAACCCGCTTTTTTAACCGGGGAAAGTGTGGCAACACTGTAGGATGTACCACGACGTCTTCCATGACGTCACCAGCGCCGTGTTGGCACGCTTCAACGGGAAACAACTGACCCGCTTTTTTAACCGGGGAAAGTGCCGGCAACACTGTAGGATGTACGACGACGTCCTCCATGACGTCATCAGAGCCGTGTTGTCACGCTTCAAGGGGAAACAACTGACCCGCCTTTTAACCGGGGAAAGTGCGGCAACACTGTAGGATATAGGACGACGTCTTCCATGACGTCACCAGCGCCGTGTTGTCACGCTTCAACGGAAAACAACTGACCCGCTTTTTAACTGGGGAAAGTGTGGCAACATTGTAGGATGTACGACGACGTCTTCCATGACGTCATCAGAGCCGTGTTGTCACGCTTCAACGTAAAACAACTGACCCGCTTTTTTAACCGGGGAAAGTGCCGGCAACACTGTAGGATGTACGACGACGTCCTCCATGACGTCATCAGAGCCGTGTTGTCACGCTTCAAGGGGAAACAACTGACCCGCCTTTTAACCGGGGAAAGTGCGGCAACACTGTAGGATATAGGACGACGTCTTCCATGACGTCACCAGCGCCGTGTTGTCACGCTTCAACGGGAAACAACTGACCAGTTTTTTTAACCGGGGAAAGTTTTTAAATATATTTTTATTATGGATATTTCCCTAATTTTTCCCATTTTCTTCATTCTTCGGTTTACTTTCTTAATGCTTCTAATTTTTGTCTGTTTTTTCACTTTCTTATGCGTGTTCTTATTTCTGAATTCCATCTTTTTTACCTTTTTTCCTTCTTTCTTTTTCTTTTTTCTTTTGTTTACTTACTTAATGCTTCAAATTTTTTCACTTTCTTATGCCTGTTCTTATTTCTGAATTCCCTCTTTTTTACCTTTTTTTCCTTCTTTCTTTTTCTTTTTCTTTATTCTTTGGTTTACTTACTTAATGCTTCAAATTTTTGTCTGTTTTTTCACTTTCTTATGCGTGTTCTTATTTCTGAATTCCCTCTTTTTTACCTTTTTTTCCTTCTTTCTTTTTCTTTATTCTTCCGTTTACTTACTTAATGCTTCTAATTTTTGTCTGTTTTTTCACTTTCTTATGCGTGTTCTTATTTCTGAATTCCATCTTTTTTACCTTTTTTCCTTCTTTCTTTTTCTTTATTCTTTTGTTTACTTACTTAATGCTTCAAATTTTTTCACTTTCTTATGCGTGTTCTTATTTCTGAATTCCCTCTTTTTTACCTTTTTTTCCTTCTTTCTTTTTCTTTTTCTTTATTCTTTGGTTTACTTACTTAATGCTTCAAATTTTTGTCTGTTTTTTCACTTTCTTATGAGTGTTCTTATTTCTGAATTCCCTCATTTTTTAACCTTTGTTTCCTTCTTTACTTATTCATGATCTTTTGTTTCTCTGTATATATATTTTTTCTAATTTATGAGTAACTTTGTTTCTCAATTTTTCAGTTTCAAATAATTTTTTATTATGGTTTTGAGATTTACTTTCTTATTTTTTAGTAACTATATATTTTTGTTTATTCATTCATCTAATTATCTACGCTTTCCATTTCCCCCCCCCCCCCCGTACCTGATAAAAAACCTGTTGTCATTTTACCAAATCCTCAAAAGGAAAAAGGCGGCGACAATAATCGACTATAACATTGTTGTCCTCACTGTTGTTGTTATTATTGGACAACAATGTTTTTTATTTTTTTCGGCCTTGTGGTGGTCTAGACGATGCAGTTAATCAACTACGGCGGTCTGTAAAAATCTAATAATGGCGACGGGCGTCCAAGGGGGGGACGTGGAGGAGGGGGGTAGGGGGTAGGGGGAGTTTATTTTGAAACAGCGCTCCACAGCGGCGCTTCATTCCATTAATCACTTCTTTTTTTTTTACTAAATCACGGAATGTATATATGTGTGTGTGTGTGTGTGTGTGTGTGTGTAGAGACGCAGACACGTGTTCAAGTGGGGGGGGGGGCGGGGGGAAACACGGCGAATGCTGCGGTTTCACTGTGACGTCATAACAAAAAATCCCCGCTTCATTGCGCGGCCACGCGGGGCACGAGACGAGACAACGCGATAACGTGACGTCACTAATACGGTGATCGGAACATTCGTGACGTCACTAAGTGCGTTGGACAAGCCTCTAGAGGACTTTACTCTTATTATTACTATTATTATTATTATTATTTATATAAATAAACACGATCGTAACCTTCTCATTGTCCACAGTCTATTTAATCATTACCTTTATTCTACTACATTTTTTAAAAATCAAAAATACCATGGCCATCCGGTGATACACGGAAAGTTGTTCCCCCTCCCAACTTAACGTCCGGCCTTTAACTTTTTTTTATTACTACAATGTGTCACGTCTTATTTGATGGTTTCTCCCTGCGGCCCTCTTAAGTTACACAATTGGGAACAAGAGAATCTCTGGAATTCGTGAGTTTAGTCTCTCTGACGCGACTGTCTCACGAGGGTCGAACGATTTTTTTTCGACGATATAATTAATTAATGAATTACACTGAATATATTATTTTTCTCGTTCTCGTGTCGATCCCGGTTCAATTGTTTCTTTTTCACGCCCTCTCCCCTCTTTTCCTTATCAATTTCCCCTTATTTTTCGTCTGTTTTTATTATTATTATCAATATTAATTTATTCCCGTTTTCAGAAATTTCTTTCTCCTTATTTTTTTTCGTGTTAATCCTTTTTTTCGCTCGTGCATTTTCTTCTAAAATTGTCGATCCCTGTTCAATTGTATCTTTTCACCCCGTCCTTCCCCTATTTTCCTCTTCAATTTCCCCTTATTTTTTGTGTATTTTTATTATTATTCTCAATATTGATTTTTTCCCGTTTTCAAAAATTTCTTTCTCCTATTTTTTTTCGTGTTAATCCTTTTTTTCGCTCGTGCATTTTCTTCTAAAATTCCTATTTTATTATTTATCTGTCTTTTGCTATCTCGTCTACTTTTTCACTTACCTATTTTTAATAGGTTTTTACGTCCTGCTTTTTTAAGGTCTGGTAATTTTAAATTGTTGTTTACGTATTAATTGTTTCTCGTTATGTTATTTTAGTCTTCTCGGGTTTTTTCTCTTCTTTTTTTTAACTATTGTTTTAGCCATTTCATTCTCCTATTTTTTCCCTCTGTTTTGTTTCCCCCCCCCTCCTAATTTATTATATTTTTTCTCCTTTGTTTACATGTTTATGTTTTTCAATTCCCTGCTTTCAATAGTTTTTCTGTCTCTTTTTACAGATAATTACGCATTTTCGTATTGTAAATTTTATTTTCCCTCTGTATTGTTTATTAATTCTTTCTCAGCACTGTATTTTTTCTATTTTTTAGTTATTATTTTTTTTTTGATAAACTTAAAGAGATGTACGGCCCACCTTTTTAACCAGAGACAAACAAACCACCATAGACGATCGAATTGCTTGTGAGGAAGTCATTAAAATAGGTGACGCAACGTTTCGACACACTGGTGTGTGTTTGTGCCGTCATCAGGTCTTTCCTCCTCGATGTGGTGGCCCGCTGAGGAAGGTGCAGACAACGTGTCGAAACGTTGTTTTAATTCAATAAATAAATACTGTCAGAGAAGTACATCAGCGATATTTATATATATATATATATATATATATATATATATATGTCATTGAAACGTTGCCAGATATCGCGACCTCAGCGTCGTCTTCATAGACGTTAACCTTTTGTAAATTTAAAAAGCCCCAGTTCAGTCAAATCAGAAAACCCACCTGAAGATGTTACAAAAGTGGTACCGAAACGTTGTCGTTTAATTTATGTCCTGATGTTAAAAAATTAATTACTTAAAATATATAAATATATATATATAATCCATACACCAGCACACGCGTCTAACTCCTCGCCTTGTCATGTAAACTCACCCCCAAACAACTCACCCCCTCACTAATATACAAAAAAAGTGAATAAGATGGCGGAAATCCGGCAGAATAAATAACAATAACCTCGCCTCCTTTGTTATTATTTATCTTTACTGAAGCAAACATGGACGACGAGGAAGTTCTGTTCACAAGGGGGGTGGGCGTGGGGGGTGAAATATTTGCTCGTCCAAACCACCCCCTCATAAAATATTACGTAGTCAACGCGCAGACGTTCAAAGAGAGGGAAAATTACATTTTCCCTCTTTCGCGAGACTCGGAATCGATTTTTCAACCCCCACCCCACCCCAACCCCTTCCACCCCCTCCACCCACCCCTGAGACTTTAAACAAATATATTGGCTTTCATAGGGAAATCGGAAATCGGGAATGAAAAGAAGGAAACAAAATACATACGGGAAAAATTCTGATAGGGCGACGCGGTTTTGTTTTTTTCTTTCTCTCTCTAGAAGAAACTTCAAAGACGTTGTTGGGAAAGAGACGAAACTCTAGGCGCTCGTTTGTCGGAAACTTGTAAATGTTTGTTGCGTTGAGTGACGGTTGCAGGAGTCCAGCGATGTTGTTGTTTGGAGTCGTTTTAACCCGACAGTTGCCTCACGGATTATTTTTTTTTTATATACTGAGTCTGTTGCTGTTGTTTTTTGTATCATAATATTTCCGCATTTATACTTTGTTTCCTTATTCCTACAATTAATTATTATTGTGTTGTTTTTTCTCATTTCCCTATTTTTCGCTCTCCGATATGTACAACTACCCTTATTCCTTAATTCTCTCTTCTCGGGTTTTTTCTTACGATTTTTTTAATTAATTTCCTGTAATATTTTATGCGTAATTTTCTCTTTTTAAATATATTTTTATTATGGATATTTACCTAATTTTTTCCCCATTGAAAAGTTAACATCCTTTTATTTATTTTCTTCATTCTTTGGCGTCCTTATTTAATGCTTCTAATTTTTTGTTCTATTTTTTTTCCCCATTTCTGAATCCCGCCTCTTTTTTTTCTGATTTACTTATTCATGTTCTTCTGCTTCTCTGTATATATATATGTATGTTTTTCTATTTTATGAGTAACGTTGTTTTAACACTTTTATCTTTCAAAAATCTTTTTGTATTATGGGTTTTTTCCTTTTAAATTTAATTTCTTAATTTTCGTAATTATATATTTTTCTTGGTCAATCATTTATTAATTTACGGTTTTCTTTCCCCCTACCGTGTTATTTTACCAAATCCTAAAAAAAAGACGGCAAACGACTGTATCCTTATTTGTCTATTTTTTCGCTCTCCTACATTTAAATTATTTATGTTTTTTCTTATTTGTCTATTTTCTCGCTCTCCTACGTTTAAATTATTTATGTTTTTCCTTATTTTTCTATTATTTTCGCTCTCCGATATGTACTACCCTTATTTCTTAAGTTTCTCTTCTCAGTTTCTTCCTTAAGAAAGTTTCATTTAATTATTTACGGTTTCCATTTCCCCCTCACCTGATAAAAACCGTTGTAATTTTATCAAATCCTAAAAAATGGCGACAATCGACTACACATTGTTGTCCTCGCTGTTGTTATTGTTATTACTTCACAACAATGTTTTTTTTTTGGGGGGAAAGACCTTCTGGTCTAGACAAAGCAGTTGTAGGGAGGTGAGGAAACAAAACAAATGAAAATAGGCAAATTTCATTAATGAAAAGAATTGAATATTAATTAATAAATAAATGAGCAAAAAACCAGGAGAAATCAATTAAGTAAACGTAAATAAAGAACATAATTTCATGCGCCTACACGGAAAAGAAGGGGTAAAATTGATTGAAAGAAGAAAAAAAGAAGAAACAATTGAACAGAGATCGTTACGTCGACTGTTTAATCGATTTAGTAACTACAGTAATTAATCAGATCGTCTTTTAAACTCGCAGACGTTGTAGTACTCAGAGATATTCTTGCTGCCACGTGGTTTACCCTATATATATACTGTATGGTCGGGGAGGGCTGTTCTCTCGCAGGCAGAACCTTGTAGGAGACACACTATGGGGCTACCTTTGGGGATGCCTCCTCCTCTCTCCGTTTTTGAACTAAGGTTCCCACAAGCCGAGGCCTGTTCTGAGAGGTGAATGTTCCTGGGGGTCACAGACCTTGGGGCATACGGTAAGAGTTGTCCGCTATTCCCATTGGAATAGTCGGCCAGCTGCCTCCTAAACTGGTCGTGGCACGGAGAAGGTAAATGCTGCGACCCCACAGCAAACTCCTCTCCCGCCATCCAGGGAAGGGCGTGGGACAAGTACCCCAGAGCCCGACCTACCTGATGCAGGTTTTTCTAGGGTTTTCCCTGCATGTCTTTAGGCGAATGCCGGGTAGGTTCCTTAAACCACAGCCCTGGGGCCCCTAGTTAACCCTTGGCTATCTTCCTCCACCCTTCCACATCCCCCCTTTCAAATCCCTTCCTATGCTATTAAAGGGGAGTTGCCCAAAGTGGATCACCCTCATGTAGCCTTTTGCCCGTTACTCTAAAATAAAAAGGAACTGTTGACCACCAGGGGAAGTTTGGAGGCAGGCGCATCGCCTCCGCTCCCACAAGCCAAAGATAAAGAACACTTCATACACCGAGGCTGCAGAGGAATGTTATTTGTGGAATAAACTCTGTGAGGAATTTTCGGGGAATCTCCGGGTCTGAGAAGGATGAATTATTTCTTTTTCCTCTACTCCTGCGGTCTCTGGGAGTCTGGCTGCCGCCCCCGCGCCCCCCTACCACCCCCCACCCCCTCACCAACGAAGTTACCGCTTGCGAAATTGCCGCCGAGCGCAGCCTGAACCTCTTTGCACGTAAATGTTCTCTCTGTCTGTGTGCGCGCGCGAGGATGACGTCACGTCGCTCCACTGCCGCCAACCTCACCGGCGCTCTTGTAAGATGCATGAAGCCACCTCTCAAGGGCAGGCGGGGAAGAAAAGAGGTGAAGACCTTTTAATTCCTCCAGACTCTCTTCGCCGACAATAGCCAGAGACCGCGTCAAGCTGTCGCCAACCTATGAAAATAATATTAATAAATGGGGAAAATACATACAGTTATATTAATCACGCTGCCAACTTGACACAGTCGTGACGCAGTGATATAATTAAAATTATATTTCCAAATTCCGGAGAATTCTGTAGCCAACTTAAAATTAACCCCCCCCCCCCAAGGATATTGAAAAAATTAACACATGCACGAGAATACAACACATTTATTTTTAAATATCTGTAAATATTGCCAACCTGATAGAAACATGACTGAAAACAGTTTTATTTACATATAATACAGCGGAATATCACCGTTGCCAACTTTACAGAATCGAGAAGCTGTAACAAAAATAGGAGAATGAAATAACTGAAACATTAGTTAAAAGAAGAAGAGGAGAAGAGAAGAAAAAAACAACACCCCTGAGAAGACCAAAATTCCATAACGAGAAACAATTAATACGAAAGATACAAGAAATCAACAATAAAAAACAGGAAAATTACCAAACCTGGAAAACCCCAGGATGTAAAACCTATTAAAAAATAGGTAAGTGAAAAAATAAAACGAAATAACAACCAACACACAGTTAAATAATGAAAATAGAAGAAATTTTTAATAAATAAATCACAAAAAAATGCATGAGCGAAAAAAAGGATTGACACGAAAAAATAGGAGACAGAAATATCTGAAAACAGGAAAAAAATCAATATTGATAATAATAATAAAAATACACGAAAAATTATGGAAAAATTAAAGAGGAAAATTCGGAAAGGGGGGGCGGGGGGAAGAAAATGAAACAAATGAACAGGGATCGACACGAGAAGGAGAAAAATAACATCGTCAGTTTAATTAATTACATCGTCGAAGAATAATTCGGTACTGATGATTGTCGATACTGGAGGGAACCTCCTTCATTCCGTTGCCAACTTAACAGTGGCTAATAATAATAGGACAACATTCTTTATATTAGACACTAGAATTTCATTGCCAACTTAACAGCGTTTAACACGTAAAATTATGCGGAACAAAATTGTGGATACTTGAAAGTTTAATTCCGTTGCCAACTTAACAAGATAAAAAAAACATAGGGGGAGGGGAGAAAAAAAAACAAGAATATTAAAGAGAAATTTAACCAAAGTTTCGTGTCTGTAAAAAAATTTATGTCGAGGTTTATATCTGAGAGTCTCCCCCGCTCCCCATTTTTAATCATTTCCTGTCTCCCAACCCTCCCCTAATGTTCATCCCTTGAGGCCTCGTCGCTTCCACTCAAGTCCACCCGCTGGAAAATCCTTAAAGTTAGTCTGTAAATTTGAAAAAAATATTTATTTCTGGTGGCAGGGGTTGTGGGATGTTGTTATTATTTTTTCCCCCTATTTACGTCCGTCCCAGATTTTTTTTTGCTGCCCCTTGGGATTGATTCTGGTCGTCGTGGCGTTGGTGCTGTGTGTGTGAAGGCCCCCGGGGGCGCGCCAGGGTGACGACGAGCATTTCATTTTTCAACCCCCCCCCTTCCCCCCTCCCCCCTCCTCCCGCCGCTGATAGATTTCAACTTAAACAATGGCGCTTAATCGCCGCAGATGAGATTGTTTCTCCGCTCCTCCCTTAATCCCGTGACGTCACGCTGGCTGATGGTGACCGTCGTCGTCGTAGTGGTGGTGATGATAATACACGAAACAATCCCTGAAGAAACACTTCTGGAAGGAAGATCTGATTACGTGTACGATGCGGGGGGGGGGGTGGTTTAAAATAAAGCCAGTAATTACTTTCGGGGCGTTGGTTGCGAGATTGTCCTGAGGCCTAGACTGTCCCGCGGTACACGATGACGTCACCGCGCGCCACGTGGCTCGGCTCGGCTCGGCTCGGCTGTTATGACACTTCCTGGCGGCGCCATTTTGTTGAGCGTGGATCCGTCGTGCTTTTGTTTTTTAAAAAAAATTAAATTAAATGTAACCTTTAGTCCTGTCAATAGATTGACATGTTGATAGACACGAGAGTCCTTCAACCTCTTTAACAGACGATTATCTCGATTTGAAAATTTATTCACAACGGTGTTGCAACATTATTAGTGATATTTTTCGGGGTATTCCATTGTCTGGAGTGTCTGAGTGTTATTCTTCCCCCTTGAAGAGGAACGTTCGAAACGTTGTGCAGTCTTTCTTTCTTCTCTTTTTCACTTTTCTGTCATTTTTACCTCCCCCTGTCTACTCCTCAGAATGGAATACCTGAAAACTCAAAATAATAACGGATGCTTATTTCTTTCTTTTTATCTTTTTTCTTTTCTTTTTGACTTTTCTCTCTTTTTATCTCCCCTATCTAATCCTGTGAATGGAATACCTGAAAAATCTAATTAGTAACGGACGATTATTTCTTTATTTTTATCCTTTTTCTTTTCTTTTCATCTTTTTTCTTTTCTTTTTCACTTTTCTCCCCTTTTCCCCCCCTATCTACTCCTCAGAATGGAATAGCTGAAAAATCTAAATAATAACGGACGATTATTTCTTTCTTTTTAACTTTTTTCTTTTCTTTTCATGTTTTTTTTCTTTTCTTTTTCACTTTTCTGTCTTTTCTTCTCCCCTATGTATTACCGACAATGGAAAACCTCAAATATCTAATTTGTAACGGACGAGTATTTCTTTCTTTTTATCCTTTTTCTTTTCTTTTCATCTTTTTTTCTTTTCTTTTTCACTTTTCTGCCCTTTTCCTCCCCTATCTACTCCTCATAATGGAATAGCTGAAAAATATAAATAACGGACGATTATTTCTTTCATTTTATTGGGTTTTTTCTTTTCTTTTTCACTTTTCTGTCTTTTTCTGCCCTATCTACTCCTCAGAATGGAATACCTGAAAAATCTATATAATAACGGATGCTTATTTCTTTCTTATTATCCTTTTTCTTTTCTTTTAATCTTTTTTTCTTTCCTTTTTCACTTTTCTCCCCTATCTACTCCTGTGAATGGAATACCTGAAAAATCTATATAATAACGGATGATTATTTCTTTCTTTTTCTCTTTTTTCTTTTATTTTTAACTTTTTTAAGTTTCTTTCTTTCTTTTCTGGCTTATTTACTCCCATATCTACTCCTCAAAAATCTGATTAATAACGGATAATTTCCTTTTTTATCTTTTTTCTTTTCTTTTTATCTTAACTTTTTCACTTTTCTGTCTTTTTTATCTCCCCTATCTACTCCTGTTTGTTCCGATTTTATGAAAGTGTTACAGTTCTTGTAAACATTTTGTAATTTTTTGTATCCCTCAAATTTCCATTTCACTTTTCTGTTTGCATTTTTTTTTGGGGGGGGCATTTATAAGTTGGTGTTTTGTTAATTTAATTTTAAAATTTTCTTATAAATTTTATTTTAATTCCTTCTCTGTCCTTTCAATAAACTGCCTTGTGAAATCTTATGTTAAACGTGTGTAAAATAAATTTTGTTTTAATAAATACTTTCTATTAATTAAATTTAAGTTTCATCCCCTTCAATAAATGTAAAGAATTTCTAAATTAATAATTTTCTTAATTTGGTTTAAATGGTCAAAGCTTTGTTTAATAATTACCTTTTTGAATATCACAATATATATGTTGCGCAATGTTGAGACCCCGGCACATGACCGCATGGTTTGAAGTATACAGAGTTTACTCCGTCGCGGTGGTCTATCATCGCTGGTTTTCCATTACTAAGAACGTTGGTGATTGTCTTGCGCTGAGCAAACGTAATGAACACACTTTATTATTTATTTAAGGTTCTGAGAGTCTGTCAAATAAAATAAGAGTTCATCAATTGTTAATAAACAATCACAAACTTGACGCCCCTAAGTGAAGGGTCGCCCTGGTTAATTAAAAGGAAATAAAGGTGTTAAAAAAATCCAGAGCGTCGCGGCTCGTCAGCGTCGTAATTGTTCAACCCCCTTCACTCAATAACGAAGGCATTGTTGTGTAACGACGTGTCGAAGCTAATCAGCCCCCTCCTCCCCCACCCCCACGTTTTGCGTGCGTGTGTGTGTTTTTTACGAACTTAATGACGTACACGCGGGACGTTAGTGTCGGTTCAAATTCAATTACGTGAACTCGCGGCCATTTTGTGTGTATTTTCAATTCTTTTTTTTAAAAAAAAAAGAGCTTCAACGAACTTGCGAGGGGGTGGTTTATTCCGCGAGACGAGAGGGAGGGGGGAGGAACCTCGCTCGGGCAACTTTTTTTTGTCTGGCCAATTAAAATCCGATATTGCGGCAAATTACTGGCGGGGTCGGGGGTGATGGGGGGTGGAAGGATATACAACAACAATGAGTCGTTACGTGTACATTCGTTAGTGTGCGTGTGTCTGTAGGGGAAATTTTTATTAAAAAAAATTGTTGAGTTATCGAAATAAAATGGTGTAAAATATATATGTTGTAAGGAAAATAACCTCTCACTGACTGTTACGTTGCTTCCCCTTCACACTAGACACTCCCGTGATACGACGAGACTTTTACGCCTACAAACTAGACACTCCCGTGACGCGACGAGACTTTTTTCCCCTTCGAACTAGACAGTCCTGTGCAACGAGGAGACTTTTTCTTCTTCAGACTAGACACTCCCGTGATACAAAGTGACTTTTACCCCTTCAGACTAGACACTCCCGTGACACGACGGCAATTTCCCTCCTTAAGACTAGACACTCCAGTGATATGACGAGGCTTTTACGCCTTCAAACTAGACACTCCCGTGATACTATTAGATTTCGCCTTCAGAGTACACACTCCCGTGATACGATGAGACTTTTACCCCTTCAGACTAAACACTCCCGTGACACGACGGGAATTTCCCTCCTTAAGACTAGACACTCATGTGATAGTATTAGATTTCGCCTTCACACTAGACACTCCCGTGATACGACGAGACTTTTATTCCTCTTCAAACTAGACAGTCCTGTGCATTAAGGAAACTTTTCCCCTTCAGACTAGACACTCCAGTGATATGACGAGGCTTTTACGCCTTCAAACTAGACACTCCCGTGATACTATTAGATTTCGCCTTCAGACTGGACACTCCCGTGACCCGACGAGACTTTTTCCCCTTCGAAGTAGACAGTCCTGTGCAACGAGGAGACTTTTTTTCCCCTTAGAACTTAACAAACCTGTGAGACGAGGAGACTTTTACCCCTTCAGACTAGACACTCCCGCGATACGATATTTGTAGAAACATGTAGTTTAAAATTATGAATGTATAAAAAACAAAGAAATTTTGAATGAATTAGATACAAATGCGTACGTGTGCTACCTTATTTCACATAAATAATAATAATATTGCCCGCGTACTCGTTCGCAGATGTACGCTGGCAGAGCGTAACGGTGAACGTATTTTTTCCCCGTCAGGACAAACACTTGCAAAATTATAGTTGTTAATGTGCAGTGACGGGGGAGAAAATAGGTAAATAGTTTCCAGTTACCGTGGGAGATTCTAGTCTGAAATGTGTAAGTCTCGTTGTATCACGGGAGTGTCTAGTCTTAAGGAGGCAACTTCCCGTCGTGTCACGGGAGTGTTTAGTCTGAAGGCGAAATCTAATAGTATCATGGGAGTGTTTAGATTGAAGGCGTAAAAGTCTCGTCGTATCACGGGGGTGTCTACTCTGGAAGAAAAAAAGTCTCCTTAATGCACAGGACTGTCTAGTTCGAAGGGGAAGAAAAGTCTCGTCTTATCACGGGAGTGTCTAGTATTAAGGTCGGAAATACCCGTTGTGTCACGGGAGTGTCTAGTCTGAAGGCGAAATCTAATAGTATCACGGGAGTGTCTAGTTTGAAGGCGTAAAAGTCTCGTCGTATCACGGGAGTGTTTACTTGAAGGGGAAAAGTCTCCTCGTTGCACAGGACGGTCTAGTTCGAAGGGGAAAAAAAGGCTCGTCGTATCACGGGAGTGTCTAGTGTGAAAAGGGAAGCAACGTAACAGACAGTGAGAGGTTATTTTGTTTACAACATATATATTTTACTCATACTAAGTAAGAGAAAATTAGTATATATTATCACCGAATTTTCGTTCACCTAAATCGGTTTAAGTTTAATTCCACTGTGTTGAAAAAGATAACCGAAATTGTTGTTTTTCTACGACTGATATGAATTGAGTAGGTCCGTGTCTGACATTGGTTGTTCAGACTCTACGGATGCCTTTTACCAAACTCTGACCAGACCGGGGAAGTGTCTAGTGTGTAGGGGAACACTCCTTGTACCGCGGGAGTGTCTAGTCTGTAGGGGGACACTCAGTGTACCGCCGGTGTGTCTAGTCTGTAGGGGAACACGCCTTGTACCGCGGGTGTGTCTAGTCTGAAAGGGGACACTCAGTGTACCGCGGGTGTGTCTAGTCTGTAGGGGGACACTCAGTGTACCGCGGGTGTCTCTAGTGTGTAGGGGACACTCAGTGTACCGCGGGTGTGTCTAGTCTGTAGGGGGACACTCAGTGTACCGCGGGTGTGTCTAGTCTGAAAGGGGACACTCAGTGTACCGCGGGTGTGTCTAGTCTGTAGGGGGACACTCAGTGTACCGTGGGTGTGTCTAGTCTGAAGGGGGACACTCAGTGTACCGCGGGTGTGTCTAGTCTGTAGGGGGACACTCAGTGTACCGCCGGTGTGTCTAGTCTGTAGGCGAACACGCCTTGTACCGCGGGTGTGTCTAGTCTGCAGGGGAACACGCCTTGTACCGCAGGTGTGTCTAGTCTGAAAGGGGACACTCAGTGTACCGCGGGTGTGTCTAGTCTGTAGGGGGACACTCAGTGTACCGCCGGTGTGTCTAGTCTGTAGGCGAACACGCCTTGTACCGCGGGTGTCTCTAGTGTGTAGGGGACACTCAGTGTACCGCGGGTGTGTCTAGTCTGTAGGGGGACACTCAGTGTACCGCCGTTGTGTCTAGTCTGTAGGAGAACACGCCTTGTACCGCGGGTGTGTCTAGTCTGCAGGGGAACACGCCTTGTACCGCGGGTGTGTATAGTCTGAAAGGGGACACGCCTTGTACCGCGGGTGTGTCTAGTGTGTAGGGGGACACTCAGTGTACCGCCGGTGTGTCTAGTCTGTAGAAGAACACGCCTTGTACCGCGGGTGTGTCTAGTCTGCAGGGGAACACTCAGTGTACCGCCGGTGTGTCTAGTCTGTAGGGGAACACGCCTTGTACCGCGGGTGTGTCTAGTGTGTAGGGGGACACTCAGTGTACCGCGGGTGTGTCTAGTCTGTAGGGGGACACTCAGTGTACCGCCGGTGTGTCTAGTCTGTAGGGGAACACGCCTTGTACCGCGGGTGTGTCTAGTCTGCAGGGGAACACGCCTTGTACCGCGGGTGTGTCTAGTCTGCAGGGGAACACTCCCTGTACCGCGGGTGTGTCTGTATAACAAAACAGAGCTTAATAAATGCCTTTAGAAACGTCATTTTGACTGATCTGAATTGAGTAGGTCCGAGTCTGACATACCCTCCTTAAGACTAGACACTCCCCCGTGATACTAAGACATTTTTACCCCTTGAGACTAGACACACCCGCGGTAACTCGCCCCCCTCCCTCTTCCCCGTCACGGCGATTAACAATTTTAATTTCAAAATGATTGACCTGACGGAGAGAGAAGAAATAAAATTTTCAGTCACCGTTACGCTCTGTCAGCGTACATCTGCGAACGAGTACACGGGATATATTATAGGCGCATTTGTGTCAAGTTCACGTATATTTCATTGTCGTATTTCATATTATTTTTATACACTCCTAATTTAAAACTACGTGTCTCTAGTAATATATAAATACGGATTTCCTAATTTAAATTGCTACATTTTCGTCTTTGTCCTACTTCTTTTACTTTTTCCGCGTCTCTGAATCTTACAAATATTTCCTTATTCCTAAACCTCCTTAACTGTAAAGGAACTAGAATTAAATAAAAGCCTGACTCTATAATCGATTCAACGCCGTTTTAAAAAAAATACAATTTAATATTTATAAAAAGACAACAAAAATCTCGTCGTACCGCGAGAGTGTCTAATTTGTAGGGATAAAACTCTGGTTGTATTGCGGGACTGTCTACCTATAAGGGGAAAAATAAAGATTTCATGGTTTATTAACCCTAAACATCTCCATATTTACGTATTAAAATCTGATGGGTGTAATCAACGGTCGCCCTAATGCATAATTTACCTGACAGCGTGTTTATTCAGTTACTACGCTTGTTCATTTGCGGGAGTGTGTCGACACGTTTCTCTCGCGATGTCGCCCTTGTTGCAACCGTGGCGTGATTGAAAATCGGAGTAATTGCCTGGAGTGACACCAGGATAATGTTGCTGTGTCCGTCCGAGCCCGTATCAGCGGCAACGTTGCACTTGTTAAATGGCGACTTCATTGCCTGTATCGTCGGGTTTTTACAGTTTGAAGCGCCGCCGCCGCCGCCGCGTTCCGGCAATTCGTTATCGACTTCCCCCAAAACCCCCCCACCCCACCCCACCCTCCCTTGACGCTCATTGTGCTGGTACCACCATAACAACAACAAAAATTAAAACAAATAGACTCCTATGATTTTTTTATTATTTAACAATTACAATAACCTGACTTCTTTTTTTAAAAAATCAATGTAAAATAACACAACCCCCTAAGAGCCACGGGAAAACATTTTTAAATCCACATGTTTCACAAACACGGCGGCGACGTTTCATCCCTAAATTGGGATTTCCCTTTTATCGTTGTTTAATAAAAATAATTGCTGAGTTTGTTACATTGGCCCGACCGAACGATCCTTTTGTTAACTGGAATTAAGGGAATGATAATAGTAATAATAAGAAGAAGAAATGTAGCTGAATACATAATACACAGAATAACGTTGGCTTTCGAAGGGTTTGTCAACTGCAGTTGTGCAGTTGTGTCTCTCCCGGCTCTTGCTCTTGGGGTTTATTTTTTATTATTATAATTCTGCACCTGTAGAAAGGGGAACAAGGCTTCAGGGTCACCTCTTTTGTCCATATTTGTCTGGCTTTATTATTATTAATACAGAGTTTAGTTCAATTACTTTATAATATAAACTAGCTGGGGGGGGGCCGGCGTTGCCCGAGATGTCATTTATCTATAACCCCCGATATGACTCCAATTTGAGCTATTTTTATGCAACGCTCCTCGAACCCTATCCCTAAATGTGCTCACCTCCCATGCCGAAGGGGGATGAAGACATTGACTAAATATATCGGCCGTTTTTACATGTTATATGCGATAGTGAAAATGAATGTATTCCACGCAAAAATCGGCCGATTACATTGTCTGAAAATTTCTACCCCCCCCCCACCTCCCAAACCCGTCGCGTTACCCCCCCAGGGTTGTCACAATTAGATTCAGCGACATTCATAGTCTCGGAATTGATTCGAATCTCGGTTGTTTTCCCGTTATTTTCAAGGATATCCTCTCCAGCCCCAACCCTATCATGCCTACAAACAACATCGGTAGAAATACTATCAACGTCAATGGTCCCGGCATTTATTTATTCCACGCTAATATCGATGATTTCACATGTTAGAAAATTTCCATCCCCTCCACTCCCGCCTCTCGGGGCTAAATGGCCAATTGGATGCTATAATTGAACTGGGCGACATCCATAACCTTGGATTTGACTCCAATCTCGGTTGTATTCGCGTTATTTTATTGCAGCGTTCCTCCACCCAACACCTAAAAGTGCTCTATTGATAATCCCGACCCGCTTCTGGGGATGGTAGACGCGTCTCACCCCGACAGTGTTGTTTTCCTGGTCGCAAAGAACACGTGTACGAAATTTGGTGAAATTTTCTCCAGCGGTGTAGATTTGTATAACGAACATACAAATATACAAACATACAAATATACATACACTCTTTTTTATTTATAAGATTAACAGAGTTTTCATAGTAATAAAGGACGTAAAATTTGAAAAAAAGAATAAATTCCCCGTCGTCGAACGTGACGTCACAGTGAGACAGAGAGAAAGAGAGAGAGAGAGAGGCTGGGGGTCAGAGGTTCGTGACCACTCCCGGTCGACGTGGAGGTCCAGGCCGCCAGAGATGTTGCAATACTCGCACGGCGCAGACGGAGTTTTATTTCCGCCGGGCCTTAAGAGTGGCGACTAATTAACTGAGCGTAATGAGAATCTCAAGTTGCGGACTTTTGGAGGCAGGCAGCGACATCGCCCCCGTCGGGCCAACGGTTATTATCAGCATCCAAAGAGCTCTTGTCTCACGGAAAGATATTAATTGGGGAACATCTCTCTCTCTGTCTGACTGACTGTACCGGACGTCGATGACGTCACCGTGGCGGAGCTCGCTTCTCCTTGGCACAACAACATCAGACTGACTGTGCCGGACGTCGATGACGTCACCGTGGCGGTGCTCGCTTCTCCTTGGCACAACAACATCATCATGATGACACTCGTCAATGCGGTCACGAGACTCGGCAGCTCGCGGTAACATAACCAACAACGTGCACGTGTCCACGCTGGAGGAGGAGGGAGGGGGGGTAGGGGTTGTGCCCGGCGTCGCCCGGGTGACGTCACGATCAAACTCAGCGACATCCCTAACCCCGGATTCGACTCCAATAATCTCGGATACATTTCACGTTGTTTTAATGTTACGCCCCTCCGAGCCCCCCACAACCCCCGCCCCCATGACAGCCAGGAAAGGGGGTTGAAATTGTACACAAACCACATCGGGAGAAACACTATCAAGCTCATTGACCCCGCACCCCCAGAAAAAACTCATTTATCCGGCCGTTTTAGTATTCTTTTAAATTTTCCACCCCCGTCCCCTGGAGGAGGAGTGTTACACGTGTCTCATCCACCCCCACCCCACAGAGTTTGTTTCCTGGTCGCAAAGGGACACGTGGACGTTGAAATTTACTCCACGCCTTAAAATTTGTGTTGCGGAAAATACAGACAATTTTTATGTATTAGATTTGTATGGAAATTAACTCACATACATGCACACACATACATACACTCACACACATACATACATACATACATACATACATACACTCACACACATACATACACTCACACACACACACATACATACAATCACACACACACTCACACATACATACAATCACACACACACTCACACATACACACTCACACACATACATACGTACACACGCATACAATCACACTCACACATACATACACTCACACACATACACACTCACACACATACACACTCACACACATACATACACTCACACACTTACACTCACACACACACACATACACACTCACACACATACATACGTACATATATGCATATACACATACATACATACATACACTCACACACATACATACATTCACACACACTCACACATACATACAATCACACACACACTCACACATACACACTCACACACATACATACGTACACACGCATACAATCACACTCACACATACATACACTCACACACATACACACATACATACACTCACACGTACATACAATCACACACACTCACACATACATACATCCTTTATTTTTTATTATATAGATTTACGTCACGTGTGTTCATTTAAATAATAAGACAATACACTGTAACAAAACTTTCACTGTAGCACGTGGCTGCCACCAGGAGTCAAAGAAAACCAAATTAAAAAATAAAGTAACACAAAAAGAACAGTGAAGGAGAAAAACAAATAACGAATAAGAAAGCTAAAAGCCAAAATTCAGACGAAAGAAGCGATGATAAAACATAAAGACCACGCCGCAACGTCTCTGGGATCCCTTGTCGTCAGGTGCTGAGGAGGAGGCCCTGGAGCGACACAACTGCACTCGTCACGTGACGAAAAAAAACCTCCCTCAAAAGCGACGATGACGACGGGGGGTGACGACGAGGGGTCGTAGCAAGTGTTATACGTTAACAGCCGTGTGAAGCATCTCTGACACGAGTCTGCCTGGGGGACAACGACTACAACCTCAGCATTCAGCCACTCACATGAATGTCCAAGACTTCAACCACGTGCTCCTTGATACGGATAAACGTTTCGTCCGTCCTACGTAGCTTTTTGTCAAGTGACGAGTGCAGTTGTGTCGCTCTAGGCTCTTCTCTGCACCTGATGATAGGCTGACGAGTGCAGTTGTGTCGCTCTAGGCTCTTCTCAGCACCGGGAACGTTGCGTCACACACGTATTTTATCTTCTTGCAGGCGCGCGTGTAGTTTTTTTTTCCATTTTACAGCTGACAAACTGATGAACGTGACCAACAATGGTCGTAGTCGACACCTGACAAAGGGGGGGGGGGGTCATTGTTGCCGCTGCTTGTAGACAGTTGACTGTCTAGTGGCCGTCGTAGATGATTTTCATTTACGTCATTTCTTCCTCCCTCTTGAAGTCTATCATCTCTAGCTCAGTATTCTTCTTCTTCTTCCCAGACCCTCCATTTTGATTTCTATTGAGGTTAGCGCCAATATCAGTGTTTTATTAATATTTAATTGTTGACGCATTCTCTCCCAGTGACCCCGGGATCAAAGTTTCCCCCCCCCCCAGGCCAGAACAGGCTCGGCGGAAGTGACGTCACGGGCCGCGGTGAGGGGGGGAGGGGGGTGGGAAGTTCCCCTGGCAAATATTAGCTCCTGCTGAAAGCGTTCCCGTGTAACCGCAACGTTTCGAACCTGACTTGAGCTTTTACTCCCCCCCCCAAAACTTTAACCCTTTACCGTTTCGCTTTATTCAGCCCGCTTCATCCGTCTGTTTCTCCTCCCCCTAGTTCTCTCTGAATCCGCCTCGCTTCTCCTTCTCTTCTCCGTATTTACTGAACCTCCCCCCCTCCTGGTGCATATTAATTCCTCCGCTCCTCTTTATCTAAGAAACTAAGGAGACTGTGGTAGTGAGGCTGGTCTACCAACCCCCCCCCCCCGCTAAGGGACAGGGGGTTGGAAATATTCAACTATGCTAAAACGGTCGATATTTAAGTCGGATAAATATTTATAGAAGTCAAAGAGATTGATGGTGTTACTACCAAATGTTATCTGAGTATAATTTCAACCCCCCTTTACAGCACGGGGACAGGAGCACTCTTAGGGGGGGGGAGGTGGACGTGCGTTACAAGGAAAATAAACGCGAACACAACCGAGATTAGAGTCAAATCCAGGGGTTGTGGATGTCGCTGAGATTAATACAACTTGCAGTTTAACCCTCCCCCTCCCTCAGGGGTGGGGCTGAACGTAGCTTGAAATTTTCAAACCTGCCAAATCAGGCGTTGTTTGAGTCGGATAAATATTTATAGAAGTCAAAGAGATTCTACCAAATGTTATCTGAGTATAATTTCAACCCCCCCCCCCCACTTTTACAGCGTGGGAAAGGAGCACGTTTAGGGGTTGACGGGCGTTACAGGGGAAAAACCAGGCCAGTACAACCGAGATCCGAGTCAAATCCAGTGAGTTATGGATGTCGCTGAGATTAATTATGACATTCAACATCGCCGTTTGACCCCCCCCCCCTCAGGGACCGAGACGGGGGGGTGGAATTTAAGAAACATGCAGACACGGCCATTATTAGCGTTGAATCATTAATTTTCAGATTGATGGTGTTTCTCCCGATGTTGTTTCTGTACAAGTTCCTGACATCGATGGGAGGAGATTTAGGGGGTTGATAGGGGGTTGAGGGGAGGCTTTTAATAAAAATAACGCTAAAGCAGCCGATATTGGAGTAAAAATCCCGGGGGTTATAGAGATATTATGACACTCCCGGGCAACGCCGGGCACGCGGCTAGTTTCTAATAAATTTAGGAATTTCAAAATGGCGAATTTGTGAAACATTCCATGGATTAAAGTTTCCTCTTAAAGAGTTGTTTAATTAGGAAAAATTAAATTGACAATATTAAAGGTTATCACAATATATATAAATATATATATATATATTATAAATTGTAAGTAGCTCACTACAAATAAAACTTATTCATAATTGCATTGGAATTTATCATGTAGTGAATATTTTTCGGATAACTGAATTTTAATTGAAACTGTACACCTGAAGATGTCCCAACTAGTGACGTGACTTTTTTTTAATATATATATATATTCAGCGGCGTTGTATCTTTGGTTGTTAATGTCTCGGGGTAACGCGTGTTACAGCGGCCAACTGCGACGTGACCTTCAGCAGCGACCTGCACAAGAACGGCTCCGTGACGTCACCCGGCTACCCGGACCCGTACCCGCCCAACAGCCTGTGTCGCTACGACTTCCAGGGCCGCGGCAAGGAGCGCGTGCAGGTCGTCTTCAGCGACTTCCACCTCTACCACCAGCAGGACCTCAGCAGAGAGTGAGTGCGCCGCAGCCCCCGCCCATACTAGCGCCACGTCTGAGTCTCTCACGCTGTTGTTTTCTGCCCCCCCTCCCCTCCCCGCAGCTGCGACGGCGTGGACTCTGTGGTGGCGTACGTGCACATGGACGGCCGCATGGAGAAGATCGACAGCTTCTGCGGCAGCGGAGTGCCCAAACCGCTCATGTCCAACGGGCCCCGGCTGCTCCTCGAGTTCCGCGGACCCTTCTCGGCCAGTCACGCCCGCGGCTTCAAGGCCAGCTTCAGCTTCACCGAGAGTGAGCGTCACGTAACCTCTCAATCACGTCTTAACACAAGGGCCGGGCCGGGGGCCGTCCGCCATTTTGAATCTGACGGAACTGCCTCGTTGGATTAAGCAAGCACGTGTCGGGCTGTGAACCAGGATATCAGACAAGATGGCGGCCAAGCACAGAAATCTCATATAAACCATGGATAAGATTTTATAAATTATCACAAATAAGATTCAATTTTCTGTGATATTTATAGGTTTAAACAAATTAATTATTGTAAAAGCTGGAATTAAAATATACGTCACGTGAGGCAAAGATAATATACTTTTAACAGCTTGAATAAAGAGGTTAAACATCACAAAGTAGGTATTAAAATTGGCAAATCACTTCTATTTTAATTTCTGCTTTTCCTGGAGCAGTTTAAGATTCCAAAGATAACACACTTGACCTTCAGCTGCCAACATCAAGATAAAACTCTTTTTTCCCCTATGTAATTATATTATCACAATTAAATTATAAATCTCTCTGATCTGGAACATGATTTGTTGTTTTTTTTCCAGCTTCCAAACACAACGTCAGAGAAAAAACAAGATTAAAAATGGCGGTCGACCCCGGGGGCTCGTGTCATGAGGCCGCCTGCTTCGTAGTCGCAAAGATGATGATTAATTAAAAATCTGTTCAACCGTTCCTTATTTAACGACGCGGCACATACAATATGAATCTCTGTCTCACGACACAACTGGCCGTCTGGCTACAGTTGTTTAGCTTATTAATATTGCAATTTTATGTTGTTGTTGTTATTTAGTGATAATATTCGGGTTACTCACTGCTAACCTCTAAACTGCCAATACCCATTATTATACATATTTTCCTCCTTCTTCTGTTTATCGTTTCTTCGATTAAACCGAAACCTTATCAAACAGCTGGTTATGTCATCCAACATCCACCAAAAGATGTGGGGTTGTCATCATGAGCGCGGAGGATTGCGCAGTTGAAACATTAGCCTTTAAAAGGACTAATGACGTCATCATGAGCGCGAGGGACGCGCAGTTGATCCAATAGCCTGCAAAATATCTGAGGTTGTCATCATGAGCGCGGAGGACAGTGCGCAGTTGAACCATTATCCTTTAAAAGGACTAATGTCGTCATCATTAACGCGAGGGAGTGCGCAGTTGATCCATTAGCCTCTAAAAGATCAGAGGACGTCGTCCTGTGCGCGGAGAAGAGTGCGCAGTTGAACCAATATCCTCCAAAATATCTGAGGTTGTCATCATTAACGGTGAAGGGAGTAGGCAGTAGACCAATACCCCATAAAAAAAATCTTAAGATGTCATCAAGAGCGCGCAGTTGAACCAACATCCTCTAAAGGATGTGAGGTTGTCATCAAGAGCGCGGAGGAAAGTGCGCGGTTAAACCATTAGCCTTTAAAAAGACTAATGACGTCATCATGAGAGCGAGGAGAAGTCGCAGTGGAACCAATATACTCTAAAAGATCAGAGGACGTCGTCCTGAGCGCGGAGGAGAGTGCGCAGTTGAACCAATATCCTTTAAAATATCTGTGGATGTCATCATCAGCGCGAGGGACAGTGCGCAGTTGAACCAATACCCTCTAAAGGATGTGGGGATTGTCATCGGGAGCACGGAGGAGAGTGCGCAGTTGAACCAACATCCTTTAAAATATTTGAGGATGTCATCATGAGCGCTGAAGACCAATACCCTCAAAAAAATCCTAAGATGTCATCAGGAGTGAGCAGTTGAACCAACATCCTCTAACGGATGTGGGGTTGTCATCATGAACACTGAGAAGCGTGCGCAGTTGAAACATTAGCCTTTAAAAGGACTAATGACGTCATCATGAGCGCGGGGGATTGCGCAGTTGACACATTAGCCTTTAAAAGGACTGATGACGTCATCATGAGCTTGGAGGATTGCGCACTTATACCAATACCCTACAAAATATCTGAGGATGTCATCTTGAGCGCGAAGGAGAGTGCGACATTGGAGCAATAACCCCAAAAAAGAGCTGTTGACGCGGAGTTGAAAGTAAAAAGGTTTCCCAGTAACGTTCTTTCGGTATTTATATCACCACTTCTTTTGTCTATCTTCCTTATTATGAATTTTCAATCAGGCGTAATTTTGTTTCATGTTATTCTCTTCCACTTTTCCGTGGCTATTGTCGTCAGGTGAATCATAACGAAAAGTGATGATAGTTAACAATAACAATGTACAATGAGCAAGAGTAATTTAACACATTAACTGAAATAGTATTCAGGCCCACTCGTAACCGGTTACAGACTTTGGCGTCCACGGAGGAACCGGCAGGCAGCTGTCCGAGTACCCGTGCGCCTTCGCCTTCAACAGCACCGACACCCACGGCGGGCCCCTCACGAGCCCCAACTTCCCGGGGCTGTACCCGAGGAACACCGAGTGCCACTACTTCTTCCACGGCAGCGGCCACCAGCGGGTGCGACTCCGGTTCCACTACTTCGACGTCGAAGGGGTCATGCCGTGAGTGTCACAAAGGGGGACCGTTTTCTTTATATATATATATATATATATAATGTGATGAGGTCAAATTAAATAACACAATTAGATAGGAAGCAGAGACAGCAAGGTCAATCTACCTGTAATCAAGTTGGTCCAATCGAGCAGAGGTGACGTATCCTTACTAATGTGCCGTACAACCACTTTCATCCAGAACACGAGTTCAGACAGACTTTCGCAACACAACTTGTCCACACGAACCCTGTGCTCCATTCAGAGTGACGCAGAAATTTTTACCACCATCGTCTTTCAACACTGCGAGAGTCAGTGCTGTTGATGTCACCCCTGCATCAGTCAGTGTCTAATGTGTGACAGCAATCATTTGCTGGAAAAAATAAAAAAATAATGTTTTCATCCCATTTCACCATCACCTACTTTTGATATGTAGTTGTTCGACCACAGTTTCTCCGTTAGCCTTTCATCGTGTTCATATAAAATTCAACACAGCTTCATAAGGAAAATAAAAAGTATTGTCTGACCTTATAACAGTCAATTACTCGAGAATTAATCAAAACGACTACGACGTTTCAGGTACAGTTTTCGATAACCGCCATCAGGTCGAGACACTCTCTTCTTCCTCTTCACCATTATAAAATGTTAAAAATTTGACATATACTCAACAACTTAGAGTGACACTACCACAACCTCGTTACGAGGTCACAGTCTCGACCAAACTGAATTTCTTTAAAATAACTATCCAGTTTTGGGTCAGATAATACAAATTTTAAAAACAAAGCAAAACAATATTAAACACCTTCTCTTGGTTATTAAAAATTATTCAATTCTACAAATCGGTAAAGGGTTCAACCAGTCTGAGCCTCGATGCTATCATTTTCTAAACATTTTTACTGCCAATCATGTTCCATTTCACAACTGGTAATAAATTCCATTATGACAATGTGTGTAAGTGAATACAGAAAATAAAACACACATTAGAGTGTGTGGAGTCTGATTTGAAAGAAACAGGAAAAACAATTACAGTATGTTGAAAAAATTTATAAACAATTTAGTAAATTGGTGTAGAAACAAATGTATTTAAAGGTTGGTGTTTAATTGTATAGTATTCGAGAGCTTCAGAAGATAATTGTGTGGAAAAGGGACCAATACACAAACGTTGGAGGAGTGGCTACACAAGGGGCGAGGTGAGGTTTGAATAATAACGAACATAAAAGAAACGCTACCGAGATAACCTCGCTCGTGTGTGTCACTGACACATACTTCACAAATCCTTCTCATGTCTTGCGATAACACTGAACAAAATTTAAGACTTTATCTTATCTTTCACCGTGTCTTTATAAAATATTGCCGAAAGTTTTGTCTGTCTGAGTTGAAAATACCATCTAATCTAATAAATAAAATTGACTATGTGTGTGTGTGCTACGTATATACATTACAAATTGTTTTCTTCTTTAAAACTAAATGGGATGAATAAAAATTTTCAGCTGTGAACCAATAACAGCGAGCGACTACGTGGAGTTCTCAAATTTCATGGGGAGGGACCGCAAATATTCCAGATACTGCGGCCAGATGAAAGAATTCGACATAGAGTCTGACAGAAAATTCTTCCGTGTCACCTTTCGCTCAAATGACCGTCTGGACGGGACCGGGTTCAACGCCACCTACGAATTCATAGACGAGGAACAGACTTCGGCTCCGAAACCGACGCCGGCTGTGGCAACAGGTTTGTAAGGTTAAAAATGTTTTACCATCGTGGTCACGTCACAAATATATCAGATATATCAAAGCGTAATTTCCTACAAGGGGGTTCACAAACTTGGTCACGGGAAACGTGAGCTCTCTAATAACTGTTTTCCGTCAGATGTCTTCACCGATTTATTGCTTTAGTCCATAGATGCTCTTCCCTAATTTGCGTATAAGGTTTGCTATCTACAAGAAGAGGCTCCTGCTGTTCTCTATAAATGGTCTCTTTCAGATTTCCATTGAGGTAGGCCACTGTAATGTCTGTCTGCATTGCAATGACTAGCAGAGCTTTTACAGTGCAAACACAAATTACTGTGACCTACCTGAATGGAAATATGAGAGAGACCTTTATACGGAACACCAGGAGCTCTTTGTTGAAAATAGCAACCTCATATGCAAACTTGGTAAGAGCATGTATGGACAAAGCAATCAGACAAGATTTGGAATTCCACATTGCGGGCCTTTGTAAAACCCGAGCCAAACCTGATCCATGCGGTACTTCAATAAATTTTACTGTTTGGGTGAAAATGAATTAAGTTAAACCATTATTCTATATGTATTTACGATTACAAAGGCTTCTAGGTTTACCATCTGGGTCACCTCCAAAGGCAGCCACATTCCACGGCTTGCACTGTCGTCTTCTGGTTGGATTGGCGTGTATTCGTACAGAAGTCTACCTTGTTTATGTCACATTGCCCTGGCGCATGTCACTGCTTGAGCAAGTCATCAAAACAGACATAAGCAGGATGGAACCCAAAGTTTTTCAATATTCAATTAACTGGGAAAGCCTTCAATCTTCAATATATTTACGACATTCTCTACATAAAGTAACAAGACTAGCAGTTTCTCGACATCAAATTCTCTCGTAGTAGTGTTTCTTAGAAACACAAACATACACAGAGCCATTTTCTCACTTGTCTTGAAAAGCAGAAATTTGCACAAGCAAAAAGTTTTATGCACTGACGATGATAGATATATGTAACATGATTTTTTTTCCTGCCCCCTCGTAGCTGTGACGGTCAACAGCGGCATGTGCGTGCTTGGGTTGTTGCTCTACGCCTTCTGGTGACATCGCACGGTCGTCACCACCACGACGGTACATCGTCTGCTCCACAAATAGA
Organism: Zhengitettix transpicula; assembly: GCA_037074705.1. Classification (NCBI taxonomy): domain Eukaryota; kingdom Metazoa; phylum Arthropoda; class Insecta; order Orthoptera; family Tetrigidae; genus Zhengitettix; species Zhengitettix transpicula. The sequence continues at coordinate 7,072,275 of CM073591.1, read as the reverse complement.
AGAGAAAGTAAACTGCTATTAGAGACAATCACTATTTTATGCCAATTAAACAAAGTGTATACAAAAATAATACAATATATATATATAGGCTCTGTAAATACTCTACATTTTATACCTTCCATTACGATTGTGTGGAATTTGATGGGGCGGGAAAGGAACCAATGAGAAAGTAAAAAATTGGGGGTGGGGTGGGGGCTTGTGAACTAAAACTACTTGAAAGTTATATATATATTATATGCATATACTATAAATCTGTTATAAGCCAAGTGGGTTAATAGAGACTCTTTAATAAAATGTTTTCAGTATTTTCAAAAATGATAAGGCAATGATGTAAAATGCCAACATATCTTCTCAATTACTGTTTATTCTTTTTTAAAAATAAAAAAAAAGCTGTCAAGAGTTGTTTTACTATAGTTTGTGTTACTCTGATGTAATGTTAAGAGAATATATATAATGAAATTTATTATATCATATAGAATATATCATTTTTAATAAGAATCCTGCCTATTGAATTTTCTCCCCTCATTCCCCTTCTAGGAGACACGGCGACACTTGTAACACATTCAATATTGTCACCATAATGACAACAATATGAAGGACATCAAATATATTTGTCATTGATGAAAGTAATGCCAAAAAATTTTAAAATCTATTATAGGCTATAAAATCTCCCCTGTGCGACGTTGCTTGAAATGCATAGCTAAAAGCAAATAAATCTCTCAACTGGCACCTGCTGGGAACTACGTAACAATTCAATTAGCCAATGTTTGAAGAAATAAGATTAGTTTAATTATGATGATAGTCACATAGATGCCAGAAAAATTAACTATTTTAATAACATTTAAGAATCGGAACATATTCAATCAAAAGCAATATAGCTATAAATTGAAAATGATAATTTAGATATTTTTTTCCACGTACACAACAATATACTCCAACTGTCTATACATATTTAACTGAGGAAAAAACTTACAGACACAACAGGTGGCTCGTACAATAAAATATTACATGGCGTTCTTGGATATGAAAATGTTTTCTCTCAGCGCTATGTAGAAATAAACCAACAAGTTGGCGACAGAGACTGGGAAGAATTGTGTGAACTGTATCACTTGTTCGGCAGAATTGTATGAAAGCTGTATTAATTTTTTTCTCACATATAATTGTAGACATTCAGTGCTCACATTAGTAGCATTTAATCACAAGAAGATGAAGAACTTAAGGATGATGTATTTGCCAACAAAGCACAAAGATCTGGAGGTGAAACCGAGCCGTTATTCACATTCCGAAACTTCTCTTACGTTCCCAAAGATTCGAGGGGGACTCGATTCAAACAGGAAAGAATAACCTTACCCGATCTCCAGACGATTTCTTCGGGTTACCTCAAACGAGCATCGCCTTTTGTAGTTCCACATTCGGGTACTGTAATAGGAATCAAGATTCTCTTACCGGGAACAAGCTACGATCCCAAATTAAATGAACACTCGCTCACTTCAAAATGGATAGATTAACTTCTCTCTATGAATATGTCGTCATTCATAGAACAATTATAACCCTATCTCTAGCAGTCACCAGGCTCACAAATTTCTGTAAAAGCAGACTCACCAAACACAGCCATCCTAATTGTGGTTTTCACATTAACACACAAAGACCCTGATAGCCAATCCTCTGGATCAGACTGAATTTAGTAGGTTTTTCAACAAATGTTACGACCTGAAGATGAAGGGTTTTTTTATTTGTTTGAAGCATTTAAAATATATTCCCTCTTCCACAAACTTATAATTTCTTCTATAACAGACAACAAAACATCTGTCGCAACAACGTTGCCAACATGCGTCAAAACCAGATCCAGGTGTCGTGCAGAATGTAAGTACATTTTCCGACCAGGGCAAATCCTCGATTTTATTTGCGTGTGAGGAGAGAAGCGATTACTAAATCCGGGAGCACAACTTGAAGTCAGCGAGATGAAAAGCCTGTGACAGGAAGTGCAACATTACTCAGTTTTCCATAAAATAAAAACTTTATGATTCTTTATGACACCAGTAGAGAACACTTTGGTAATACACCTTGAGGCACGAGTCACAAACATTGGAGGGCAAAGAGTCAGTCGGGACAACAACACTCCACCTCCGTCGAAACTAATGACGTCAGTTGGTAAGATACAGTTACTCGTTCACATCAGATAGTTAACACTGAAATTTGTACCAGTGTTCCAGTTCCATCAGCAAAATCGCCACTCAAGACTGCAAAAATAATGCTTCCCATTTGATACTCGACAACAGTCCAGTTTCCAAATTAATCAGTTAACACAGAAATAGAGCATGCAACTGAATCTATTTTCTAACTGCGGCTCAACGAGAACAATTTATACAAAAAAATTCACTGGGACAGCTTTCAATATAACAACTTTTTTATCTTCAATAAAGGTCAATTTTTCACAATTTCTTAAATACCTCCTTTTGTTTGAAACATTATAATAATCGGGCTAATCAGTGTTGGGAACTACAATTAAGAGTAACAAATACAGTAAGACGACCTTTATACCGACAAAAAGAGAAACAAACTCAGTAAATTTGAATTTAAATATGCCGGGCATCTTGACACAGATTAGTCTTTTTCCAACTGGGAATAACTTAAGGCTGCACACTCGTATACAAAGTCACTCGATTTTGTATCTAGACAATGTCTATAGACAATCGTGCTACCAATTCTTGACACACTTTCAGGACAAAATCGCAGAATATTGGTCCCCCGTCAGAAACAGGAGACATTGTTGCACAACATTTAATAGTGTGGAGGGTTTTGTAGAAATGGTCCCCAATTATCCTCTGCGAGTTGTAGAGGACGCTTTGTTAATTTATGCTCATTTATTATCTAGATTTGGCCAACAAAGAAAGTTCAACTTTTAATACAATATCATATCATCTTGAAGAAAAAGTTCTCGGGTTTCCACCTGGGTAACAATGCGATTGAAACGCGATGTTTCGACGGACAAACGCACTGCTGTCATCTTAGGCGAAGATGACAGCAGTGCATTTGTCGGTCGAAACGTCGTGTTTCAATTGCATTGTTACCCAGGTGGAAACCCGAGAACTTTTTCTTCAACAAATACACCAGGAAAGCCTTCGGTCTTTGTTCGTATCATCTTGTTTGTGTGAAGTCACAAATCCAGAATATAAAAATCGCACTAAGAAGATAATAGTTATTGAAAAGTTGGCCTAAAAATATTAAGTGTCCGTAGGTGACGTACAAAAAAAAATACACATTTTAAACAGATTTTCACAGGAACATAAACGAACTAGGTGGAGACCAGCGGGTCATCTCCTGTAAAAAATACTTGGTTTGCATACAAACACCTTTTATTAATATTAGTAGGCTTAACAGTTCCGATAACTGTCTCAAGTCTCCAGTTTCTGATGGGGGACCAGTGTTCTGTGATTTTGTTCTGAATGCGTGTCTATATACAACGATTTGTCACGTGATAGTCTATAGACGTCTAGATACAAAATCACTCAACTTTGTATCCAAATGTGAACTAGGCCTGAGACTCTTTAGGCATCATCCACCGTTAGTTGCAGGGCGATCGATGAGTAGGTCGGGGCAATAATGCCTCTTAAAACAAGCATAAAATTTTTAAATTCAAATTTACTTAGTATATGTTTCTCTTTCTTAAGTTTGTCTGTATCAAGGACATTTGTAGCATTACAATTAAAAGTGCCACATTTGTTTAAAACCAGAATGCTTTGAACGCAAATCCCATTTGCTCGTGTTGGCGAACTCTTGTCCACAACGAAAGCAACTCACATGTGAAAGAATTATTTGTGGCGTCTAGCCAGACATGCTGGAGGAAGCAGGGAATAAAATGTAAAATCAAAGCATCTTCACTTTATAAACAGGTTTTGATATTCAGAAAATAAGTACAAAAACACTCTGTAAATGAAATAAAAATACATAGAAGGTTGCCTTGTCATTATCATAAGATCCATCTTCAATTAATGCGGTTCCCACAGAAACTTCAAACTTTAAAGTTACCAAACCTGTAGAGCTTTGTAATATGAAAAATATAGGTTCAGACCACACACAGATGTTTCTTTTTAAATCATAAATTGCATTCCAAAAAAAAAATCCAATCTTTTCAGCTGTTTTTAATCATTTAAGGAACATGCTTCCTTCTCTTTATGCACACACAAAAAAAAAATTCAAATCTTAATCATATAGATGATACTGTACACAGGATTTGACTACACTCTTCATATTTCTTTAACGTACAGAATCGACACAAAGCAACCTTTAATTTACACGACAGAACAAGTAAATACTCGAAAGGAACTGAAAAAGAAATGATTTATGCCAAATCGTAGATACACAGCAAATACCTCATTCGAGCAACTGTGAATCTGAAAAAAAATGGTCTCTTCCCAACTAATGATTTAAGGAGATAGTCCCGAAAGATGACGAACATTAACATATCTGTTAAAATAAAATATAAAAGTCATAAAAATCTGGAATGTCCTTCACTTTGTGCAATTACACAAGTACATTCTTGTTTGAATTATTATCCTAATAAATTACCCAACGTTCGGGTTGGATACGAATTCTTCACCAGTCGCCAAGCAATGAAAACAGTTTCTTCACCTCTCCATAGAAATCGGGCTGAAAACAAAAAAAAAACAATAAGAATAGAATCTGAATTGTCAAAATAGAGGTTACTTTTTAAAACAGAATAGTTTCAAAAAAGTACTGAAAGTATAAACTAAATTTTGAATACACAAGATTATTTCCTGTCAGAAGAATTGAATGAGAAAAGTAAAGCTTGTAACCTTTTCAAAACATTACTCTTCATCTAATATAAATTGAGGCAAAATACTACATTATAAATATGAATTAAAATAAAATAAAGTAGCCAATAGGAAGTTTCACTTAAATACAGCACATTAAATACATTGCAACAATCACAGAAACAGTTTCACAAACAAAAAACTGATAACGTAAGAAGGCAGATAAACTTACAGTTGGTTGTTCTGCTGGCGTGGGTGGACTTAGTTTCAAGTAATCCAGGACTTGTCTCCACCCCTCTTTCTGGACACCTCTATCTTTTGTTTCAAGTTTCCAAATACACCAGTAACGGTGCTCCTCAACGGGATGGAACTGTTTCTTAAGACAGGCGTCGTCACCTGCGGGCTTGTTTCTCTTGCTCTGAAAATTATCCTGATCGACACAATCTTCCAATTTTCGCTTTCCTGACTTTTTGCAAGTTTCGTTGCCAGCAGAACTGGATTCAGTCTCCATTTCACACGACTCCCTTTCCGCCGTATTCGGGTCGTCCACCGGACCGAGAACACAAACACCACTGTTCTCAATTCTATCACAACTACCTTCAGCATCATTCTCTTTACCGAGATTTGAGTCTTTCTTTTCACCATCAGAAGTCCTGTGAATAGTTTCAGACTTTGCGACATTACATTCACCGTCGTCGGTAAGACCGGCACACACACCGTCCTTCAGAACTCCGTTCTCATCACAAACTCTTTCTTTACCAGCCTCACAATTAGGAGTAGCATCGCCTGTCACACCAAGTGATTCAGAAGCATCTATTAAGCCAGAAACTTTCAATTCACATTCTGAAGGCTTCGAGTTTACCGGCTCGTGAAGCTCTTTATTTTCATCATTTTCAATTACACTAGAGCAAGCTTTAACATCTTCAGTTTCAATTACACTAGAGCAACCTTTAACATCTTCAGTTTCACTAACACTCACAATATCAGCGTCCTTTAATGTATTTAACTTTGGCACTTGGATGCTGTCAGAAACAAATGCAGGTGCATCTCCATTTAATTTTGTACTTACTGTATCTAATTTTATACTGGGAGTTTCCTCAGTTGCACTAACACTATTATTGTCTGAATTCAGTGGTTTTGCTGAAGATTTTGATTCAGAAATTTGCAACATACCGTCACTGTTCGACATTTCATTTTCTTCACATGACCCGACACATTTCTCATCAATGTCTGACAATTTTCCACACAGCTGGTCAGAATTGGCATTCACCTTATCAGGAGGCAAAATTTCAGTCTTTAAAATGACGCTTCTTTCTTTAACTAAATTGTGGCAGTTGTTAAATGAAGTTACCGAATCCTTTTTTCCTTTTTTGTCCGTCACTTCATCAGCCTCTTGACACTCGCCGTTCTCAGTTGCAAGAGATTTCTGCAAGCACAACTTTTTCACACTCTGTTGATCATCTGAGCACAAATTTTCAGTGTCGACATCATCATCATCCTCCTTCAACTTTCGCTTCTTTGAGATTTGAATATCTACAACATTTTCATGGCCAACTTCACTGTCCTCTGATGTTCCTCCATTAAACATTCTCCCAGATTCTTCTGCAACTTCATTAATTTTCGATTCTAAATGTTCATCACACTGTTCCTCGCTTTGCATCTTCAATGGAGGCTTTTCAATTGATTTAGAATTTTTATCAGACATATTTTCATTAAGTTGGACAGAAGGTTCAAGTAGCACATTGCCTAACTCTTCAGATACTTCTTTCCCACTAACCAGAGACGTTTTAGATTCTGAATCATTACCATCTGTTGCGTTCGCAATGCCTGTAAGTTCACCAACTGTGCAAACTGCATCCGACTTTGGCAAAACCGCTAAATCACTTTCGTTGACTACCGAAACATTTGGTGTGATCACTTCTGCATTGTCACAGCTATTTACTACACCCTCTGTGTGTGATTTGATATTTTCCCCCACATTTTCAAGCCGTACCTCATCATCAGCAGTATTTTGTCCATTATTTGCAGGAGAGTTTTCTGTAACTCTTTCCGAAACACTTGATTTTTCATCACACACTTCCATTCTGTCTGCGTTTTGAGAATGGTCACCAGAAACACTCATTTCTGATTCTGAGACGCTTTGCTTTTCAGATTTGTCCATAATAGAAAAAAAATTGTGAAACAAAATTTGCCTTTGGCAGTAACCACATTTCATTGTTCTGTCAACTTCACTGTTCAACCATCCACAAATCGCTAAGACTAATGCACTGACGGTCTCCTCAGTCTGTTGAGTGTCCAAGATCTCAAACAAGGCAGCCAGTGTCTCGCTTGTTATGTTCTGAAACAAACAAAAGGAATTTAAAAACTATCTCTGCCAACTTTAATGAGACTGAATCAACTGGAATACCTAAATCTGTACCAACAAATATACTGTGGCTAGCACACTGTGTTTGTGAAGGCTCCTAGTGGTTACTAGAATTTGTAATACCTTACCGAGACCCAGATGCTCTTTCACAAGGGTATCATAAACAGTAACAGCCCCATTGGGTAATTTTTACCAATGCTACACCCAAATCTCCACATTTCAATCTCATTGGCAGAAACACACGACTTGACAAGTTTCAGAGATTCAAAGCAAAAATCTACACATATTTTTAAGTACTCTGTCAGTCAGCATGTCTCAAAATGTACCACATTTGTTTAAGATGACCATAATGCCAGTCCGCGAGTGTTGCTTCTTCGTTTTAGTTACCTCTCAGAGAGGCCGCCATCTCTTATGTTGACGATTATTGCATCACAGTTGAAATGGACTTTATTACAAACAGCACTGGGTAGCATGAAGCAGAAGGGAACTACACCATCCAATAAATAAATAGACAGTCTCGAGTCAGAAATATATAATGTTTATTAACAAAAAAATATTAATTTCACAACATTTTACCCTCTTTCAATACAAAGTTATTAAAAACTGCTCTACGTGATAAGGTCGTCCAAAACAGGACAAAACATTGTGAGACTAATATTTTTTGTTAACAGACATTAAAATTCCCTGACTCAAGGCAGTCATTTATTTATTTATATTACTACTTATATTTTTTCATCATTATTTCACCTTCCAAGATTCCTAAATCATACATTTTCGTGCAGTCAAAAAGTATATTTCTAACAATAATACAATTATAAGACTGTTCTAGAAATATATTCTTTTACGTATTATCCTAGGGAACTGCGATTTGACGAACGGCAGTATCAATAAGAATAATGCATAACACAGAAAACCTCACCAAGAATCACTTTCCAACCAACTCAACAAAAAGAGTCTCATAATACTCGAGTAACAATATAAATTTTACAATCATCATGGGACAGAACGACAATAGTCGTACTATGACTAGTTGAAAGGAAAAAAATCTTACCATAGAATCCAACACATCTTTCGATATACTTGGCAAGTCGGAGCCCATTGCGACGGTGCGCATTAAACACAGCGTCATTTTCTTCTTAAGGATTTTTGGATTTATGGTTATTTTTGTAAATCGGTCCGGACAGGGACAACCTGTCCAGAAACACAATTTCTCGTGGGCTTTGTGAGACACCAAAGTCCACAACTCTGGTTTTTGCACTGAAATAAGAAGGATTCAAGTTTCAACCCACACGCATGAACCAAAAAAAATAATTGCAATTTATATTACCCTCACTTATTAAACAGATCAATTGACAAACCTGAATATTTCACAGGTATATTTGAATGACACGTGACAACTAAACTACAAAAACAAGTAAATGGCAAAAAAAAAAATGTATGGGAACAAATTGTAATTGTCAAATGAATACAAAACAACGCAAAAAGTGGTAAATGGAAATGTCAATATGACACAGATTTATAGAACGTACTCACACAAATGGTTTATAGTAATGGCATATCAAAAACAACGAACTTATCACAACAACTTATGAGTGTGAAAGATTATTTTATGGCTCCACATTGAATAGTGGATCTGTTAAACAATTTTATAGAACTGATACTCTGTTATCTGGATGACAATGAAAAGGTGGCCAGATTACTTTTACCAATTGCCAGGATATCACAATTTTACTGACAAAATGAAACAGGTTTACGAAAACACTAAGACATTTAAATCAGTTCACGCAAAAGTGGGAAAACGCCTCTCTTCAAACTTTGAGTACAACATTGCAAAATAACGGGAAAAGGAAATTTCAAATATTTCTTGAAAAGAAAAAAACTTACTTAAACTTGAGCATTCCACAGTCGATAAACAAACATCACACTTGATAGTAAATTTATCACTGCACCGCCACCCGTATTTGGCAAACTGAAGAATGGCGTTGGGGTCAGAGCCCCAATACTGCGGACGAAACGTAGTTATTCTGTCCAGGAAATTCTGAAAGCTTATTGTCTGATCAGGAAATTCTTCTACAGATAAAGGTAATTCATTTTCTAAGCATCTGAAAAAGAAGAAAAATATATATATATATATATATATTAAAATCGGCGCAGTTTTAAATCTTGAAAGGAAACATTTACGAAATACTTAATTTATCGTGGCCATATCTTTATTCACCTATTTGATTTAAATTACAAGCATAAACTCGCTTCCGTCACTGAAATGGCAAGAAAGCATCACACTTTCAGTGCTCCGGGTATCAATTCAGTATTTTAACAAAATGCTTCCGTATTCTTTCCCCTATTATATTTAGTGTAAATATTAACAACATAAATGACATTTTCCAAAATTTGACTCGTGGTACAACAAATATACACACGCACAATCTTGACAAATTTCACAAGGTTTAAAACTTGACGCTTAAAAAGGTATGCAAAAACTAAATACAATGAAATTGCTTCTAAGAGATACATTTTGGAACATTTTGTAGCAGCACGTCTATGTCACAACCGTTCCAAACACACCTCAAATATATCATACAGTGCCAAATAAATATTTGAATCAACAAATACAAAAAAATTAAAGGAAATATTCAAAGTAGGTTTTTTTCTAATAATACTGAACAAATTGTGTGTGCCTGCCATTAAAACTAGTATTTTAAGACAAACTATTTAGTTTCTTCTTAAATTCATACACTATATACTTCTCAACTAGTCTGTCCTATGTTGTTCTCTAGATTTTTCTGGCTAATGTAGATGAAAATATATATAATTCTTTATTTAATGTGAAAATTTTAGCTGAAATGATTGAAGTGTGAGGCTAGTTTTGAAGGAATGTAACGGGAAATTATTAAAATATCAGCCATCCTTAAGCACTTTTTGTCCGTTTACAAGTTTTATAAATATTTATAAAATTTTATAAATAAGCAGAGATCAATATCAATTTCTGGTGCAATTTTTTTATTTTGAAAGAACATATTTCAACTCAATGCTACTATCAAGTCACTTTGGCAACATTTCGGTACCATTTTAACATAAAATAAGCTTTAAGCACAACTTGGAACACACACAAAAAAAATAACATGTTGGCTAAAGATGAGTTTAGTAGCATCACTGACATTCAATATATTGTTCTCGGAGTTCAACCGGGTTTTGCATAATTATATTAGAACGCAACATTTCAACGACTAAAAGCTCTGTCGTCATCTTCTAGGCGAAGTGAACTCCGAGAACAATATATTGAACAACTACACCGGGAAAGGCTTCAATCTTTGATCACTGACATTGTACACACCCTCCCCGACCAAACCCCACAATTATGCTTCATATCAGACACAAGTCTCTAAATAAAATATTTATTTTCATCTAGGCTGAAAAAATCCCTATATTATTAGTAATTAATTATTCACATATTTATTATTTACCATAAGGATTTTCCCTTCAATATGTGAAAAAGTAATTTAATACAAGAAAAGGAGTATGACGTCAGCAGTGCTACTAAACTCATCTTTTTAAACACATTTTCCACTTAGCAGTGAAATTAAATCTTGAATATAATGTCACAGGTTAAAGTTCATCACCACGTTGAATGAAGGAAGACATTCAATTGAAGTATGATTCAATGAGAAAAATTCACCTCTTGTTAATGCACTTATTGTTTAATATTTCAACTTGCATTTCCACCTTCAATACTTTCAAACAACACTCAAAGCTTAGTTTCAATTACAATCTTCTAAAAATTACTCATTTGAAAGACAATGTCTTTAATGACGAAAATGCCTGTATAAACATTTTCTCATGGCGGATGAACATGATATATTAAGCAAATGGTTACAGGAATACTTTGTTAATGTACAAATAATTTCTAGAACTGTAGAAAGAACAATTTTTTTGGTTAGATTATTTAGAGTAATAGACTAAAAACTTCATAACAAAAACTAACGCAGATTGATTTATACAAACCAACAACCAGGAGAGGATACGTACCTATCAAAATTTAAAAATGCAGTCTCATTTGGAGGTCCTAAACATTCTTCTAGTAATGTCCTCACTTTTTCCACACAGTGCATTCTTGAGCATTCTTCTTCGGTTGTCATCGTGGAAATTCTTCAATTATTCACACAGACCAGAGGACGGCAATGTTTTTTTTTTTACATCATTAATTACCCAATGTTAATGCCACATCTAGGGCAGATAAAAATCAAGGTGTTAATAAATAACAATGATACAACTAATCGGCAAAAAAAAAAGCATTGGTAAAAATACAGTTTGTAGAAGCAAAAATAATTATATTAAAACAATATATTTGTGCTTAGAGGTGAAGTAAAGTACACATTCAGTACACAAAAGGACTCAATACATTCAAGGTTCACACGTAAATTGGCCGTATTGTTAACATATATAGACTGATTAACGGCTCCCTTCTTCAAAGTGTTACCAGTATTATTCGTAACTGTGTTAACGATAACATAACCTGAAACGAGATTTCGTTAAACTTAATTACCTCAACAACAACAACAACAAAATTGGAAGAGTACCTGACAGATTCTCCAACGAAACCCAGCGGTAAGGAAAAAAAAAAACAATACCCCGAAGTTAACAAATAAAATTCGAAAAGTAGTTTTAACAAAATATTATTAAAGACACCACTGCATGCCTCACATTTCCTCAAAAACACACAACTATTCACGTGGACAATATACACGACGAAGAAGTATTTTACACACACACAGAGGCGCGAACAATTATAGTACGCAAATCATGGTACGCGTACCGTAACACCGTCCTGCTCTAAAACGCCATAAAACACATTGGGTACTCCGCAACTAACTTCCAGTGCAGTTGAGAAGAAAGAAAGTGCAGCGGGCTTCAATAAATCACTCCCTATATTAGACGGAGGAGGGGGGGGGGGAAACACCACGAAAGTCTTAAGGGATCAAATAATTTTCAAACACCAACGGTCAACTAAATACCGTAAATCTTAAGACACTTCCTTGCACCATTAACCTTCAAAATTACTTTTGTCCTTTCAAATCACTCGAGGGGAAAAAAATGTCTATTTTAACGTCGAAACGTTGGTACTGACGTTTGAATATCTTTGACGATTTTACAAAAGTGTCAGCAAAATTGTATCCATGTAGGCGAATCAAGACGATAAGTAGGTTTATAAACGAAAATTCCGAAACACTATAAATTTCTACAAGGGTTTCATAATTGCGCCATCGTCCCCCTCCGTTTCTTCGAGAGAAGGAAATTCGAATTTACTAACTCGCTGTGTGAGGGACGAGTCAGGACTACAAACTTTGGCGCGTAAAACGAAACTATTTAAAATGAACTGAATCAGATTATTTGTAAATGTTTTTTTAACGCTACCAAATATAACGCATACGCTGATAAACTTAAAACAACATCGTGGTGTTGTGTAAACGAGATTATCTAAATTATAATTCAAATGAAAGTAAAATTATGTCCTGATTCTAACGGTAAAAATAAATATTTTTTTAAAAAAGGTGTTATAATTGAACAACTGAAAGAAAAGCCTCGTATAAACATGAAGCGATGCGTTGTAATAGTAACATCCACGTTCCATTGTAACAATATTATCAAGAATACTGCACTTCATTACCTGGCGAAGAAATAGAATCTGCAAGTAGCAAACAACAAGAAGGGGGGAAAAAAAGAGGTGAAAAAGACCGGAGAAAATAAAAGTTGGGGCGGAGGGTGGGGGAGGGGGCAACTGTACTGTAATAATAAGTATAATGTTATTTTTTTAAAAAATAATCTTAAAGAGGCCAGTTCAAAACAGAAAAAGTAAATTCAGATGTAGTAGTAAAGAAAAACAAGTAAAGAAATTTTTCCAGTGAATTTGTTGTAAATACAATGCCCGGCTTGGAACCTTGGGTCTCTAGTTTAGAAGACAACATATCGACGGCATGTACTGTAATAAAAAGTATAATGTTAATTTTTTAATAAACATAAAGAGAGGCCAGTTCAAAACAGGAACAAAAATAAATTCAGATGTAGTAAAAAAGAAAACCAAGTAAAGAAATTTACAGAGTAAGGTTTTTCCCAGTGAAATTGTTGTAAATACAATGCCCGGCTTGGAACCTTGGGTCCCTCGTTTAGAAGACAACATATCGACGGCAAGCTGCGCCATCACAATATATATAACAGTAAAAAAAAACGAGGCCTTGACATCTCCATTAAACCATTTTCTGCTGTCAAGATCCATGTTCACAGTCTTACCATTTTCTGTGGATAATAAATTAAACTGAAAAATACCCTTTCAAACAAATTAACATGATTCCAAGGACCGCAGCAGTTGGAAGAATGTAAAAAAAGGGTGGCGATGTCGAATTGCCTGGAATTAATTTTATACTGCAAGATGTCAAGAGCTATCACAGCCACTACCTACATATGGAGTAAAACTGTGGGGCAGTTCAAGACTAAATCAGACACAGTTCTTCGTCTCAAAATAGAACTCACAAAAGAGCAGCAGGCCACTTGTGTTTCCTCCTGGCTGTATCTGGTCTTCATATGCTCAGAGTTGGTGCTTAAAGAAGCTAGAAATTAGTTACCAATGACAAAGTAATGTCATTAAAATTACTGATCAGGTATTCCATCGTCCAGTGAAGGAAGAAGGAGAACCAAGAAAATGAAGGGAAATTAAGAAAATGGCCGAGAGAAAGTACCCACAAAATCAACAAACAGGAAATGCTTTTTCCTAGAGACCAATGATGACTTAAACATTCATAGAATCTGCAGGTAGCAAACAAGAAGAAGAAAAAAAAAGATGAAAAAGACCAGAGAAAAGAAAAGTTGGGACGAGGGTGTGGGAACTGTACTGTTATAAAAAGTATAATGTTACTTTTTTAAAATAACCTTAAAGCGACCAGTTCAAAACATAAAAAAAAAAATTCAGATGTAGTAAAAAAGAAAACAAGTAAAGAAATTTACAGAGTAAGAGTATTCCAGTGAATTTGTTATAAATACAATGCCAGGCTTGGAACCTTGGCTACCTAGTTCAGAAGACAACATATTGACGGCAAGCTGCGCCATCACCATATATATATATAACAGTAAAAAAAAACGAGGCCTTGACATCTCCATTAAACCATTTTTAGATGTTTCCATTGAATGACTTATCAGATAATTGTGAGAAAATGTATTTTAAGTAAGATGAAACCAAAAATTGTCAACTCGGAATCCACCTCGGTTTGGCGCTACAACACACCCGAGAGCCTTCATCTACTAGGACGACTAGCAGACGTGTCATCTTACATGACAAATTCTGGATTTAGGAGTGGCATGTGCATGTGCAATTCTCCTTCAGGTCTCGACCCCAGTTTTCTGACCGTTTCGAGCAATAACAACCGTCTCTGTGTCAATTGCAATATTAGGATTAAAAAAACTACTTTCAAGATCCATGTTCACAGTCTTACCATTTCCTGTGGATAATAAATTAAACTGAAAAAATGCACATAAATACACTTTCAAACAAATTAACATGATTCCAACGACCACAGAAGTTGGAATAATGTTAAAAAAAAAAAGGGTGGCGATGTCGTATTGCCTGGAATTAATGTTATACTGCAAGATGTCAAGAGCTATCACAGCCACTACCTACATATGGAGTAAAACTGTGGGGCAGTTCAAGACTAAATCAGACACAGTTCTTCGTCTCAAAATAGAACTCACAAAAGAGCAGCAGGCCAAATGTTTTTCTCCTTGACTGTATCTGGTCTTCATCTGCTTGGAGTTGGTGCTTAAAGAAGCTAGAAATTAGTTCTGAAATTGGTTGACAATGACAAAGTAATGTCATTAAAATTACTGATCAGGTATTCCTTCGTCCATTGAAGAAAGAAGAAGAACCAAGAAAATGAAGGGAAATTAAGGAAACATCGGAGAGACAGTACCCACAAAATCAGCAAACAGGAAAATGCTTTTTCCTACAGACCAATGACAACTTAAACATTCATTATAATTTAGACTGGCGTTTCTTCTTCTTATTATTATTTTTTATATATATAACACCCCGTTCCTCCGGAAAATTAGAAAGAACGGAGAGCGTCAGCCGGAAGCGGAAGGCGAAGGAACAACAACAGCAGCTGCGGTATAAGTATGAATGAATGAGTGTATGAATGAGAGTGTGAATCCAACAATTAGGTAGTCGTAAAGGCATTTACAATTGTTACGTATGAATGTTTTAACCCAAATGATGACATTTTAGTAATGACAGAATATTGGTATGTTATAGGCATAATATATGTCGTCATCGCGGAGAAGATTCCACGAGGAAGGAACTCCTACAACTTGAAGAGGAGGCTGGACCTCCAGTTAGATGTCATCGCTGCTGCTGGTGTTTCTTAACACGGACTCCCCAGGGGAACAATTTGAAAATGAGCTCCTCTAGAGTTTAAAAACTGACCACCTACTGTGATGTAACTTGTACAAAACATTAAATGTTTTAAACAATTAAATAATAATTACTATAAATTAAAATAATACAGACAAATATTTAACTATAAATTATTTTGTACTGGAATTTCGCTTGTCTATAATATAAGGAACGTAGGTTTTCCCGGTGTAGTTGCTGGATGGAGTTTTCTCGTGATTCCAACCAGGTAGCGTAGTTAAGTAAACACAACATTCCGATGGCGTGCACCGCCATCTTCTTCAGGTGAAGTGCAAGCCATCGAAACGTTGTGTTTACTTAACTACGCTACCCGGTTAGAATCCCGAGAAAACTTCATCCTGTCTATAATATGTTTGAACATTTTCTTTGTCTTTTTCTTAATACACTATGAGTAATTTATTCCTCAACCCCCAAGCCTTTTTGTCCTTAACAATTTGTAATTGGGCTTCAGTTAGTGAATAATTCAATTTTTAAACCTAAAACATATGTATATGTCACATTGGGGGGGGGGGGCAACAGAGGATTTAAGTGGGGGCATAGGGAAAAACTGATTTTGATCGTCTTGTACGTATTCTGTTTAAACCCTGGCGATCCCTTTAAATATCTTGTTTTTGGAAAATAAATATTTATTATTAATATAATTGTATACATTTACTTTTCTGATACTTTCACTCTTTATTGGCATGTGGTAGAACCTTTTGTGGGTATTCTTCGGGGAAAGAGAATTAATAAAGGGTTCTCCAGGAACAAGATGCAGTGTTCATTAATTTTCTTCCTGATACACAGCAATGGTCTGTCCACAACCAGTTCAAACAAGTTTAATACATGACAAAAAACAAACAACTTATGCAAAGGAGTAAGAGAGAAAATCACTGTCAATTACACATAAATGAGTCTTGCAATGTAATGGGGTTACTATATTTAACCAACTATCAGGCAAACATTAAACTATAAAACAGACCATCACATTCTTGCCAGGCAATTCCACCAATCTGAATCGGTGAATTGGTATGCTTCTTCTCCTTCTTTCTTGATGCTACAGCCTGAGATGCAAATTTATTCTGCGCCTTCTCGTACCATCTTTCAATCAGCATAATCCTAAAGTTGTTTGTCCTAAATCCATCTCAGTCATGGTCTTCCACCCTCGCCATGAGACAATGTCGGTGCCAACCTTTTTTTGATCCAGCTTTTTGTTTGAGTATTGTTTCAATGCCACTATTACCGTTTGTTCTCTGTCTTTCACCTAGTCTATTAAGTCTCTGTAAAACTTTATATTCAACTTTACTTGTAAAAAGCCGACATTTTCCATGTTTTACTGCCAGGATAATAAGTCTATGGACCTCGAAAGTTGGTTGCTTAATAATAGCAAAGTAGGCGTCTATTGCCTATCATTAATTTCAACGATCACAACATTTTCATTATTCGGGACAGTTCTCCGAGAATTAAAACACTTTACAATATTCAAGTTTGTGTATATTTTGAGCCCATCTTCCATACTTGGATGCTGACATTTTCATAAATTTAGTTTTCCGTTCGTTAATTTTTTTAAGTTCCAACTTCAAAAAAATTTGTTCATGTGTGGCCAGATATTAAATAACTCTGCATAATTATATTTATATTAAACTTAACATTTTGTAACACTATTGTTGTACCTGACCAAAATGTATGTTATCTAATTTATGAATAATAATTGGTTGACGTTACTATAATTTCTGTTACGTTGCTCTCACATTCCACACACTCCACGTGGAATAAGACTCCATATCAACACAGACTTCAGAACATGAGTGAAGAATTATGAAAATCTTCTGTGGGGCATCTTTATTCCAGTGGTGTGTGGAGTCATATTTACAGGAAAGTGGTGAAGGTGGTGGATTTGCCGTCCCACACACTGGAACCAACACTTGGCCAGCAGATGAGGACGACGGAGCGAGTCGTCATAACATAGCTGCCTGTAGAGGGGACCCCGGTGGAAACCCAAGAAATGTTTCTTAATTCAATTCACAGGGAAAGTCTTCAGTGTTCGATACCAGAGAAGAAGATTATGGGATGTAAATACTGATTCCTCCAGTACTTGGCCACCCAATCTTCAACTTTCTTTACTAGGACTACACTTCAGTTAATTACGCTTATCGGTAACCCTGTGTCTAACCTTCAACACATTCCCTTCCCCATCATGATTAAAATCAAAACACTAGAATATAAAAAAAAATCCTAATTCTGAAATATGATTGTTTTGAGTAGGTAATAAATAAGCCCTCAACTATTATTATTATTATTAAATAATTTATAAATATGAAAATCTGTACAAAATATATTTCTCCCACCCTATAAATAAATAAATAAACAATAATTCAGCAATGAAATGACAAGAGACTTTTACACGTTGTGTGAGAGAGGGCAGCAAACTTTGGGCGACGGGAACAGGTTTCTTGGACACATGGTGATGTCTCCTCTGCTCCGCAGTTTCTTCACTTCTCCAGGACAGTGCGCTTTTGACGTGCAAGATCCCAGGTGGCCTTCCTTCGTGATGCAGGATAAACGATCGTGGTGACTGGAAACATCTGAAAAAAAGGAAATACGGTATCAGAACTTTTTAACCGGCTGCCACATGCCAGTTGTGAGCAACATTTCCATCATATGGGGAGAAACGATACCAACTGACAGTGTGTGATTTATGTAGCACACCGTGGATTACCACCCACCTCATATCTCCTCCTGACACCGTGGGGCCTCCAACCTGTTGTTTGAGGTTGTGAAACATTTAACTCATTGAAGTGTATTTGGATAGGAGCTACATCAACAATCATGTATAATTCATTGGTGCGAAGTATATAAAAGTATGACTCATTATGAAAAGGGGGGGGGGGGGTTGCGACCACATGGATTACCCTCATGTAGCCTGTTGCCCTACAAGATAAAACCTAAAGGCGGCCCTGGAATATAGACCTCTCAAAACAGGCCGAGGTGCATCGGCTTGTGTGAACTTTAGTTCAAAAAATCAGAGAGAGAAGTGAAGAAGGAGAGAACAACTCTCGCATGCTTTCTCTAGAGAACACGTGCTCTTTTTTTATTTTTATTATTATTATTATTTTAATTATTACTTTTTTTTATTATTTTTGTTATTTTATTATTATTATTATTATTACTATTATTATTATTATTTTTATTATTACTATTACTATTATTATTTTTATTATTACTATTACTATTATATTATTATTTTTATTATTATTTTTATAATTACTATTAGTATTATTATTATTACTATTATTATTATTTTTTTAATTATTATTTTTATTATTACTATTACTATTATTATTATTATTTTTAAAATTATTTTTATTATTACTATTACTATTATTATTATTACTATTATATTATTATTATTACTATTACTATTATTATTATTACTATTATATTATTATTTTTATTATTACTATTACTATTATTATTTTTATTATTACTATTACCATTATTATTATTTTTATTATTACTATTACTATTATTATTATTAATATTATTACTATTATTATAATTACTATTACTATTATTATTATTACTATTATTATTATTATTTTTATTATTACTATTAGTATTATTATTATTACTATTATTATTATTTTTTTAATTATTATTTTTATTATTACTATTACTATTATTATTATTATTTTTAAAATTATTTTTATTATTACTATTACTATTACTATTATTATTATTATTATTATTATTATTATTATTATTATTATTATTACTATTACTATTATTATTATTACTATTATATTATTATTTTTATTATTACTATTACTATTATTATTTTTATTATTACTATTACCATTATTATTATTTTTATTATTATTTTTATTATTACTATTACTATTTTTTTTTATTATTACTATTACTATTATTATTATTATTATTTTTATTATTACTATTACTATTATTATTATTATTATTATTACTATTATTATTATTATTATTACTATTATTATTATTAGTATTAGTATTATTACTATTACTATTATTATTTTTATTATCATTTAGGATAACAGGGATCTGAAAGGGGGGATGTGGAAGGGTAGAGGAAGGTTGCCAAGGGTTAACTAGGGGCCCCCGGGGCTATGGTTTAAGGATCCTACCCGGCATTCGCCTAAATGTAGTGCAGGGAAAACCCTAGAAAAACCTGCATCAGGTAGGTCGGGCATTGGGTACTTGTCCCACGCCCTTCCCTGGATAGCGGGAGAGGAGTTTGCTGTGGGGTCGCAGCATTTCCCTTCTCCGTATCTCGACCAGTTTACGAGGCAGCTGGCCGACTGTTCCAATGGGATCAGCGAACAACTCTTACCGTATGCCCAAGGTCTGTGGCCCCGGAACATACACCTCTCAGAAAAGGCCGAAGTGCCTCGGCTTGTGGGAACCTTAGTTCAAAAACGGAGAGAGGTGGAGGCATCCCCAAAGGTAGCCCCTTCGTATCTCCCCTACAAGGTTCCTCTCGCAGGCTTTGTTCGGATGAAACGCGCAGTGGAGGAGCAATCAGACTGATGCAACATCTGCAAGAAATTAACAAAAACACATTGCACTCGAGAATGACGAAAGAGAGGAAAAGGGCACCACGGCGTTATCATTCTCGGAATTGACACTGACTAAGCGGCGAGTAATCTCGGAAGGCAGATAATTGAATTCATCTCTCTTCACCGTCAAGCCGTCGCACACGTGGACAAATAGTGAGGTTTGCTTGCTGCCTCCTCCTCAACTCTTGTCGTGGCGGCTCCGTCGCTATTCATTTCCTCTACGCGCTGATTTGTGTCCAACCCAGCGAGAGCCCTCAGTCCAGTCTTCCTCCTCCTCCTCCTCCGAACCACATTAATATCTGTAAGGTCTTGACGTACATCAAACACCTCACAGTAAGCCCTCTCTGTAGGTCCTCAATGCTGACAATAATTACTCAATTGCCAGTCAAAGCATTTATTTAACAACCCGAAGCTTTAGACTCCTTGGGGCAATATTCACCTTGAGCCGCACGTGGCAGTGAGGAACCCCCCAGCGACGACCACAAAACTCCTGGTCCTTAAGCAAACGTTTGGACTGGCTATCCAGTAATTACTGTCTCCGTTGCGGACCTACAGAGGGCTTAACAGACTGTACTGAAACTGGTCCAAACAGGCGTCTTCTCGACATCTTGCAGCCTTTCCAATAATCAAAAAAACAACATGGCGTGCTCCAGCCAACGCGCCATCTTGGTTCACAAGCAACCCAACTCTTGGGGGTGAGTTTACACGTGCGAGTTTTGGACTAGAAAATAAAATAAACGCGAGGTTACTTGGGAAGAAATGCAGGAAAACACCGTAGTAATGAGCAAAGGTGAATGCTTGACATTTTGAAAGTTTAATTCTTGTCTTTTCTCTCATTTCAGTTCCTGGAAGTTGGAAGAAGTCAAAACTCAGCGCCACGACGTCAGCCCCGTGTGTGCAGACAGCAACATGCGTGTATCTGCGGCCATTTTCAACGGATTTTGTTTAAAACCCAGATCACGCGTTGCAAAGAGAATTAAATCCTCCACGACCTTTACTCCGTGACTAATGACGTCACTGGCGGCCATTTTGCAGATATCAGCACTGGAAATACGACAACCTGCATTCTCTTAGGAAATGTCGTGACTTTGACGCAGGATTTCTCCCACTTCCCTGGACCTGATTCCGTCCTCGAGTCCACCATCACATGCAGAATTTCATCCTCTACAATTCATCACTGAACATTATTTTCACTACAACGCTTCATTCGGCTGCTATCAGCGGAAAACCTGAAGAGAGGAACCAAAATGTCTTCCCCCCAGGCGTTTTGAATAGGAAAAGTGGTTTTTTTTTCACTAATGGCCACGACATGTACAAAGGTGGGGGTAAAAAATTACCAGCGTATCAAAGAATGTCTATATTCTTTTACACGGAAGCAAAGAATAGCAAGCAGAACGTGACGTCACTCGCATCATGTGCGCCATATTGGCGATTTATCGGCGATGTATCGGCCATTTTAATTGGACTGTTAAAACCAGATCACAGCGTTGCAAAGAGAACTAAATCCCCCACGACCTTTACTC
>CM073591.1:6898086-7045586 GCA_037074705.1 Zhengitettix transpicula | reverse complement strand
CAAGCTCTTAGAAACCAACAGATGTCTCTGGAGGGGTGATACTAAAGTTATGTGGCATATATATAGCTACACTAGGGGTACTGAAGTTCTCTGAATGGGCAGAAAAATCTGTCCCTTGGGGGGGTTGACTCACAGAAAGGTCGGACAGGGCATGTTGTTTTATATCTGCATCACAATCTCTTAGAAACCAACAGATGTCTCTGGAGGGGTGATACTAAAGTTATGTGGCATATATATAGCTACACTAGGGGCACTGAAGTTGTCTGAATGGGTAGCAAAATCTGTCCCTTTGGGGGGGTTGACTCACAGAAAGGTCGGACAGGGCATGTTCTTTCATATCTGCATCACAAGCTCTTAGAAACCAACAGATGTCTCTGGAGGGGTGATACTAAAGTTATGTGGCATATATATAGCTACACTAGGGGTACTGAAGTTCTCTGAATGGGCAGAAAAATCTGTCCCTTGGGGGGGTTGACTCACAGAAAGGTCGGACAGGGCATGTTCTTTCATATCTGCATCACAAGCTCTTAGAAACCAACAGATGTCTCTGGAGGGGTGATACTAAAGTTATGTGGCATATATATAGCTACACTAGGGGCACTGAAGTTGTCTGAATGGGTAGCAAAATCTGTCCCTTGGGGGTTGCCTCACAGAAAGGTCGGACAGGGCTTGTTGTTTCATATCTGCATCACAAGCTCTTAGAAACTAACAGATGTCTCTGGAGGGGTGATACTGAAGTTATGTGGCATATATATATAGCTACACTAGGGGGGGGCACTAAAGGGTTAAACCAGAACCCCCAAAGTGACAAAATTATTAAGAAACCTCTGCTTCCATTCTATACATGAATTGCAGGTTATGTTAACACAGCCATTTAAAATAATTCTAATAATAATAATAATAAAGTATTTCGCTATTTAAGTGTATGTTGTATGTGTTGACTTATCCTAGTCTCCGTACCCGTGGTCCTGGCAGCCACGCCGCCGCCGCCGCCATGTTGCATCAGCAGCGCCATCATCACCACGAGCCTGTACATCATCGTGTGGAAGCCGTCACTGCAATGACGCCCGCGGACGGACGAGCCTCTCTTTATAAAGAGCTTCTTGATATCTGGTGACGGCACCACGCCATTATTGCCAAGATGTTGAGGACGTGCGTGCGTGAGTGAGTGAGTGGTGACGCCGCCGCCGCAGCAGCGCTGCTTCTGGGAAAAGAAGAAGGTCGCGAGGAAGAGGGGAAGCCCGCGGGCGACTTCCGTGCGGAGATCCACGTCCTCGCAGGCGGCGCCATCTTGGGACAGTGTAAGGGCCTCAAGGTACAGCAATGGGCCTCTGAGTAGGTCTATATTATTATATGCTATAAATAACATTTATTGTAACGAGGCATATTGTTTTAACCCTCATATAAGTGTAATGCTATCGCATAGGTGTGGCTAAGCCAACAATAGGTTAATTTAGGTTTTCAACCTTTTAACTGTTTAAACTTGTCTGAGAGCTTGCTTAAGATATCAACAGCATTACAATGGACGCCTTTAGGTTTGTAAAAGCTTTATATATATATATATATATATATATATATATATATATATATTGTAATGATTTGCCTTCTCATTACTTAATATTAAAAAAAATAAACTTTATTACAACTAAATACAAAAAATACAAAAATACATTAAAAAATATTGTTGGGCGCCAGCATTGGTCTGCATAAAATTAAAATTAGCTCCGGCTTGGTTATAAAGTCCTCCTTCTCACCAGGGTAATATGGGCGGTTCGGTAGCTGTTCAAGAACAGAGTCTATTTCCGCACTGTGTAAAAGAATTCCACTTTTGAATGTACTTTACATATATTGTGATGGTTACTTTACTTGTGGCGTCAGCACACGATCTCCTTCTTCGGCCTCCCCGCGATGGACGTCCCTCAAAACCTCTGCGTCTCCCTGTCTGCCTGCGTCTCTTCTTGCGTCTCTCTGTCTCTCCGTCTCCCTGCTTTTCCCTGCGTCTCCCTGTCTGCCTGCGTCTCTTCTTGCGTCTCTCTGTCTCTCCGTCTCCCTGCTTTTCCCTGCGTCTCCCTGTCTGCCTGCGTCTCTTCTTGCGTCTCTCTGTCTCTCCGTCTCCCTGCTTTTCCCTGCGTCTCCCTGTCTGCCTGCGTCTCTTCTTGCGTCTCTCTGTCTCTCCGTCTCCCTGCTTTTCCCTGCGTCTCCCTGTCTGCCTGCGTCTCTTCTTGCGTCTCTCCGTCTCTCCGTCTCCCTGCTTTTCCCTGCGTCTCCCTGTCTGCCTGCGTCTCTTCTTGAGTCTCTCTGTCTCTCCGTCTCCCTGCTTTTCCCTGCGTCTCCCTGTCTGCCTGCGTCTCTTCTTGCGTCTCTCTGTCTCTCCGTCTCCCTGCTTTTCCCTGCGTCTCCCTGTCTGCCTGCGTCTCTTCTTGCGTCTCTCTGTCTCTCCGTCTCCCTGATTTTCCCTGCGTCTCCCTGTCTGCCTGCGTCTCTTCTTGCGTCTCTCTGTCTCTCCGTCTCCCTGCTTTTCCCTGCGTCTCCCTGTCTGCCTGCGTCTCTTCTTGCGTCTCTCTGTCTCTCCGTCTCCCTGCTTTTCCCTGCGTCTCCCTGTCTGCCTGCGTCTCTTCTTGCGTCTCTCTGTCTCTCCGTCTCCCTGCTTTTCCCTGCGTCTCCCTGT
The DNA here is from genome assembly GCA_037074705.1 of Zhengitettix transpicula. Lineage (NCBI taxonomy): Eukaryota > Metazoa > Arthropoda > Insecta > Orthoptera > Tetrigidae > Zhengitettix > Zhengitettix transpicula. Next base: position 7,042,918 of record CM073591.1, on the reverse strand, counting down.
CTGCCTGCGTCTCTTCTTGCGTCTCTCTGTCTCTCCGTCTCCCTGCTTTTCCCTGCGTCTCCCTGTCTGCCTGCGTCTCTTCTTGCGTCTCTCTGTCTCTCCGTCTCCCTGCTTTTCCCTGCGTCTCCCTGTCTGCCTGCGTCTCTTCTTCCGTCTCTGTGTCTCTCCGTCTCCCTGCTTTTCCCTGCGTCTCCGTCCCCGTCTGCCTGCGTCTCACGGGTTCGGAGTATTTATTCGAACTCCGCCCCCCCAAATGATGCAAGGGACGCGAACCCGCGATTTCTTTTGGCCTTCTCAGGCAGAAACACGTGCACGCCTAATGTATTCATACTCAGGCCTCAGGCCCGCGGTGGACACAAGGGCGGCCACTTAAGGTCGTTATTCACTACAATATATATATATATATATATATATATATATATATATATTGTAATGATTACTTTACTTTATTACAATATATATATAAAAAATTAAACTTTATTACAAGAAAAATACACACAACAAGAAAATACAAAATTACATTCAAAAAACGTTGTTGGTCTGCAAAAATTAACATAAGCTCCGGCTTGAATAAAAAAGTTCTCCTTCTCACCAGGGTATTGTGGGGGGTTACGGTAGTTATTCAAAGACAGAGTCTAATTCCGCACTGTGTAATGGAGTCTACTTTTTGATGCACTTTACATAAATTGTGATGATTACTGTACTTGGTCTCGTCGCATCTTCTTCGGCCTCCTCAACTTTTGTTCTTCCACTCGCCCGCTCTGCCTGCGTCTCTCCCAGCGTCTGCTCGTCTGCCTGCGTCTCTCCCAGCGTCTGCTCCTCCCTCTGCGTCTCCTAGCGTCTCTTCGTCCCTCTGCGTCTCTCCCAGCGTCTCTCAGCGTCTCCTCGTCTGCCTGCGTCTCTCCCAGCGTCTGCTCGTCTGCCTGCGTCTCTCCCAGCGTCTCTTCGTCCCTCTGCGTCTCTCCCAGCGTCTCTCAGCGTCTCCTCGTCTGCCTGCGTCTCTCCCAGCGTCTCTTCGTCCCTCTGCGTCTCTCCCAGCGTCTCTCAGCGTCTCCTCGTCTGCCTGCGTCTCTCCCAGCGTCTGCTCGTCTGCCTGCGTCTCTCCCAGCGTCTCTTCGTCCCTCTGCGTCTCTCAGCGTCTCCTCGTCTGCCTGCGTCTCTCCCAGCGTCTCTTCGTCCCTCTGCGTCTCTCCCAGCGTCTCTCAGCGTCTCCTCGTCTGCCTGCGTCTCTCCCAGCGTCTGCTCGTCTGCCTGCGTCTCTCCCAGCGTCTCTTCGTCCCTCTGCGTCTCTCCCAGCGTCTCTCAGCGTCTCCTCGTCTGCCTGCGTCTCTCCCAGCGTCTGCTCGTCTGCCTGCGTCTCTCCCAGCGTCTCTTCGTCCCTCTGCGTCTCTCCCAGCGTCTCTCAGCGTCTCCTCGTCTGCCTGCGTCTCTCCCAGCGTCTCTTCGTCCCTCTGCGTCTCTCCCAGCGTCTCTCAGCGTCTCCTCGTCTGCCTGCGTCTCTCCCAGCGTCTCTTCGTCCCTCTGCGTCTCTCCCAGCGTCTCTCAGCGTCTCCTCGTCTGCCTGCGTCTCTCCCAGCGTCTGCTCGTCTGCCTGCGTCTCTCCCAGCGTCTCTTCGTCCCTCTGCGTCTCTCCCAGCGTCTCTCAGCGTCTCCTCGTCTGCCTGCGTCTCTCCCAGCGTCTGCTCGTCTGCCTGCGTCTCTCCCAGCGTCTCTTCGTCCCTCTGCGTCTCTCCCAGCGTCTCTCAGCGTCTCCTCGTCTGCCTGCGTCTCTCCCAGCGTCTGCTCGTCTGCCTGCGTCTCTCCCAGCGTCTCTTCGTCCCTCTGCGTCTCTCCCAGCGTCTCTCAGCGTCTCCTCGTCTGCCTGCGTCTCTCCCAGCGTCTCTTCGTCCCTCTGCGTCTCTCCCAGCGTCTGCTCGTCCCTCTGCGTCTCTCCCAGCGTCTGCTCGTCCCTCTGCGTCTCTCCCAGCGTCTGCTCGTCCCTCTGCGTCTCTCCCAGCGTCTCTCAGCGTCTCCTCGTCTGCCTGCGTCTCTCCCAGCGTCTCTTCGTCCCTCTGCGTCTCTCCCAGCGTCTGCTCGTCCCTCTGCGTCTCTCCCAGCGTCTGCTCGTCCCTCTGCGTCTCTCCCAGCGTCTCCTCGTCCCTCTGCGTCTCTCCCAGCGTCTGCTCGTCCCTCTGCGTCTCTCCCAGCGTCTCCCAGCGTCTCCTCGTCTGCCTGCGTCTCTCCCAGCTTCTCCTCTCTGCCAACCGGGTTCGGAGTATTTATCATACTCCGCCCCCTCAAACGATGCAACCAAAAAAAAAAGGGACCTGTGCAAGTGATTTCTCTTGACCGCTCGGGACAGCGCACGTGCACGCCTAATTTATTCCTCCTCAGGCCTCCTCAGAGGCCCGCGGCCACTTAAGGTTGCTATTCACTACAATATATATATATATTGTAATAAGTGATTTTAAACATTTATACTATTTGTCTTGTCGTAGGAATGTTGGAGGTAACAGTTTTCACACGGCCGGTCTTTGGGACCAAGTTTACGGCAACAGGAAGTGGGTTTTGCGAGGGACGCCTGGTCAGGTCATTTTCTGACCGTAGTGGTGAACGTGCGACGACAAAGGTGGCCGTGGCTGGTCACAGCTGTGGCGGATATAGAAAAAAGGGGAGTCGGGTCCTGGAGGTCGAAGGAGAAGCTGTGGGCCAGGAGACGGGACAGTTGTTACCCAACATTCGGCTCGTCAGCAAGCAGAGCCGGCGTCTTGGACCAGAGTCGCGTCCTGGAAGGCAGGAGAGCGGACGTCGTCAGTTCAAGGGACGAACGCGTCGGAGATTCTGGTGCGGAGGTTCTTGGAGGAGAGGAGCAAGCGTGGGCCGTCACGCCTGTGTGGTTTTAGCCGCTTCTCTGCGTACGAGGATGGTCAAGCACCTGAACCTGACCCTGGTCATCATCAGAAGACAACGCGTCGCAGCACAGTGAGCAAACTTCCCTCCCTTTCCCTGCATCGTGTGAAGTTACTGCGGATTGAGAGTTGAGGGTCCAATGACCGGCTGTGTTCTTAAAGGACGGAGACGAATATCTCAGCTGTAGTAATTAAATCCCTTTCTTCTTTTGTTATCAACCGTTATCTGCGTATCTTACAGGGAATCAGAGGAACCGATATCGTCGTGTGATTCACAGGAAAATAAGGTAACGAGGCTGAAAGGTGTAAATAAATTCATGCCCGGGGGAAGTTATAAATAAGTAATGGGATAAGTTTCAAACTATGGGGGTTAGAGATACTGAAAGTAAAGAAGAAACTAATAAGGTATATATATATATATATATATATATATATATATATTGTAATGATTAGCCTTTTATTACTCAATATTAAAAAAATAAACTTTATTACAATCAAATACAAAAATACATTAAAAAAATATTATTGGGCGCCAGCAGCCATACATTGGTCTGCAAAAAATTAAAATTAGCTCCGGCTTGACTAAAAAATCCTCCTTCTCAACAGGGTAATGTGGGCGGTTCGGTAGCTGTTCAAGAACAGAGCCTATTTCCCCCAACCTTAGGGGTGGGGGTGGACGGGAGCTACAAGAAAATAACGAGAATACAACCGAGATTGGAGTCAAATCCGTGGTTATAGGTGGCCCTGAGTGTAATTATGACATTCAACTGGCCATTTAGCCCCCCCAGGGGCGGGTACAGTCGGGGGTAGAAATTCTACGTTTGAAGGCACTTTACATAAATTGTGATGCTTACTTTACCTTGTGGCGTCAGCAGAGGGTCACTGGTCTTGTAGTAAGCAGAACATCTTCGGCCTCCCCGCGATGGACGTCCTTCAAAACCTTTGTTTCTTCCCGCTCGCCAAATTCTCCACCCTCTCGACTCTCTCGGTCTCCCTGCGTCCGTCTCTGCGTCTCCGTCTCCTACTTTCACCCGGGTTTGGAGTCTTTATAAGTCCTCCGCGCCCCCCGCCCCCCAAACGATGCAAAAAAAGGGACCTGTACCCGTTATTTCTTTTGGCCTCTCGGGCAAGCACACGTGCACGCTTAATGTACTCCTCCTCAGGCCTCCTCAGGCCCGCGGCCGCTTAAGGTTGTTATTCTCTATAATATATATAAAACGGGAGGAGCTTCCAAAGCGACAATGTAGTCAGGCTCTGTTGCTTTGTCGGAAAGTCAAAATGGCGTATGCGCGCTAAAACTCGAGACTACGATACTAGAGCAGAGACTAGCCATCGTTTAATGTATCAGTAAACAAAGTTGTGAGTTTAAGACGAAGTAAAAACATTCACGGAAGCATTACCTAGGAAATATCGTTAAGTGAAAGCAGTTTTCACGTCTGTAGCCAGCCAGGAATAGTTAAGTTGCAGTTTTAAGTCCCAAGAGGTAAAAAGACGAGCAAATCTATGAATCACAGGATTCATACAGGGCAAGCAGTCACCAGATAGCTGACAAAAAGGAGGATAATCGGAGATCCTGGGAGCCCAATCAAGGTGGACATCAAGAGTGTAAAATCTGTGAGTCGATACTAGAGTCAGTGTAAAAGTTTTGCCATAGTGTAGTCCCGAAAACATACTAAAAGGAATGCTGGAACCAGCTGGACACTAAGTGAGTAACAAAGTACGAAAATAATGATCTATGTAAACGTAATTAAAGGATAGAAAGTCAGACTTCGTTCTCATATTAATTGTCAAGTTAATTTCTTTTCTTTTTTAGTTTATTTCTATCGATTTTTTTTGGTTTGTTAATAAGATTTTTAAATCAAATTGGTTGTGGCCATTATCAAACACACAGTGAAGAGGTTGAGGAATTAATATTTTAAATTGTAATTGTTTTAGAGTTATTGCCACAAAATAAAATAAATATTTTGTTTGTTAATTTCGATCTTTTAATTTAATAAAAAAAAGCCTTTCCATTTTATTATTACATAAATGGCTTCAACGTGAGGCAAATTCATGAAATAAATTAAATTAAAAATGTAACAATTTTAATTATTACAATATATATATATATTGTAATAATCAAACGTGGGTCAAAATAAAAAAAATATTATTTATGAACAACAAATAAATTTTATTAACAATTATCAGAATTTACAGCAGAATTTAATATTTAATATTATAAAAAGATCTCTTTCTCTCTCGTGGGTCTCTACTGGGTTTGATAACGGACAGAACACTTAAATATTCAAACAACCCAACATTTATCTTTAAATTAAACAGAAGTATCGACGAAACTTATGAACGAAGTTATTCTACAGATTCCTTCTAAATTTAAAAGAGTTTATTTTATTACCACAAAAGGAAGAGAACGACATATGACTGTATCCTTTAATTACGTTCACACATGTTAATACCATGAAATTTCAACTCACGGTTTCTCAGGAACCTTTGGCTCGTTCATTAAACACGCACTTCATAGACTGGACGTTTACACACACTGACTCTAACACTTATTACTGGTTCGACGACAGCTGGTTCTCCATACTAGGTGAAGGACATCCCAGTTGCTCGTGGTGATCACTACTCGACGCTGGATGCTGCGTCCTGGTCTCGAAGGCAGGACTAATTTTGATACTAATACAGATTGAATTTCTGCATATGAAAATGTTTATAGTTGAATAATTTTCTATTTCTCTCGCAGGCTGCTTTCTTTCTCCATTCCCTCCGCTCTTACACTCAACTCCAACTAACTTCCAAGTTCGATGCCCACAGCATCTCTCTCTTACGCTGACTGTACTCACGATGCTCACAGCACCCCTCTCCCACGCTGACTCTACTCACGATGCTCACAGCACCCCTCTCCCACGCTGACTGAAACACAATAGTTTATCGCTTCTATTTATACTACTAGCCTCCTCGTTCCCTCTTGTTCCAAGACCCACGTCGCATCTTCGCGGTGACAGAATCTCCATTACTGAGATTTACATTCTGCAGCTGCAGTTCGTTAGCAAAATAGTCAGCCCCTCCGTCATGTCACATCGAGACAGGACCCGCAATTACTTTGCACCCTCAATTACTCTGGACTTGTCGTCTCATCCTAACAAGACTTGCACAAGACCCTTCCTTACAAATCATAAGTAAATACGCCACTTGTCAGGCCATTAATCAGAGACAATAGCCTGCCCTAACATCATTACTTTGGGACCGGCTACTCGAATGCCTTTCTTAAACCGATACCTCTTGCGACCGGCTACCCACGTGCCCTTTTTTTGCTGTATACGTCGTAAGTACACATTACAACTTCCTGTGCCGACCCAGACCCTTCATCCGAAATAAATGTCTTGCCGCTCTGTCTTGTCACGTCGAGACAGGACCCGTAATTACTTTGCCCTTGTGTCCTCTTCCCAACATGTGCGCTGTTCCGAAACAATGCATTCCCTCAATGCATTACAATATATATATATATATATATATATATATATATATATATACATAATTTAATTTGAGTTAGATGACAAATAAAATATTTAAAAACAATTTTTTTTATTTCAATACCCGTCAAATCCAAAGAGACACATTCGATTGTTCCAATGTCATGTATTTGCAAAAATGTGCTTCAGCAATTTTTCATATTTACACTCATAGTATAGTATCTATTTTATTTATTTATTTATTTATAATTTATTCTAATAATATTTGTAAACGGTATTAGTTTGAGATGTCCTCGGCAGAGGGACTAATGTAAATAATAAATCTATTGAACCAACAATTTCTCAGACTTGAATGTAAAATCTAAAACAGAAGAAATATGAATTCCGTTGTCGCCGAAATGTCGGTTTGATTGAAACGAATTTTTTTGTTTTAAATAATTATTATTAATTTATTTTTTCCTGAAATATCGGCTGCTGTATTTGTTTATTTATTTATTAATATTAAATGTTTATTATATTTTGTGTATATGGAGAGCAACGAGCCAGTCAGAGATATGGCAGTTGAGTGACAAAGGAAGTGCGTGTTCCGGAGACGCCGCGTGACGTCACCTCGCAGTGCAGGCCGGGAAGGACGGCAGGCGACATTTGTGATGCTGCAGCAGGAAGAGGAACACGCGCGCACGCGAGGTTAAGTACTTCCTCGACTGTTGATAACAATTCTGACGTCACTCACAGTTGCTTCTATTTGCCAAATTTCCCCCGCCGCGCCCCCGTATTTTGATTGTATCACACGTAATGGCCGTTTGATGCGCTCGGCCTGCGAGAGGGCTGTTCTCTCGCAGGCAGAACCTTTTACGAGAGATACGAAGAGGCTACCTTTGGGGATGCCTTTTCCTCTCAGTTATTAAACTAAGGTTCCCACATGCCGAGGCCTGTTCTGAGAGGTGAATGTTCCGGGGGTCACAGACCTTGGGGCATACAGGGGTAAGAGTTGTCCGCTGTTACCATTGGAATAGTCGGCCAGCTGCCTCCTAAACTGGTCGAGACACAGCAAACCCCTCTCCCGCCATCCAGGGAAGGGCGTGGGACAAGTACCCAATGCCCGACCTACCTAATGCAGGTTTTTCTAGGGTTTTCCCTGCATTTCTTTAGGCGAATGCCGGGTAGGATCCTTAAACCATAGCCCGGGGGCCCCTAGTTAACCCTTGGCTATCTTCCTCTACCCTTCCGCATCCCCCCGTTCAAATCCCTTCCTATGCTATTAAAGGGGAGTTGCCCAATGTGGATTAGCCTCATGTAGCCTGTTGCCCTAAAAAAAAAAAGATGCCTTTTCCTCTCTCCGTTTTTGAACTAAGGTTCCCACAAGCCGAGGCCTGTTCTGAGAGGTGAATGTTCCGGGGGTCACAGACCTTGGGGCATACAGGGGGTAAGAGTTGTCCGCTGTTCCCATTGGAATAGTCGGCCAGCTGCCTCCTAAACTAGTCGACGTACGGAGAAGGGAAATGCTGCGACCCCACAGGAAACCCTCTCTCCCGCTATCCAGGGGAAGGGCGTGGGACAAGTACCCAATGCCCGACCTACCTGTTGCAGGTTTTTCTAGGGGTTTTCCCTGCATTTCTTTAGGCGAATGCCGGTTAGGATCCTTAAACCATAGCCCGGGGGTCCCTAGTTAACCCTTGGCTACCCTCCTCTACCCTTCCACATCCCCGCTTTCAAATCCCTTCCTATGCTATTAAAGGGGAGTTGCTACCATGTGGATCACCCTCATGTAGCCTGTTGCCCTAAATAATAATAATGGCCGTTTTATTCTCATTCAATACGTTTTTCTTCGTACCTTCCATGAGGGTCGTGACTGTTTCTTCTTAAATTCACAAATTTATCACCTAAACAAATAGTAGGAACAAAAAATAATGTGAATTTATTTATCGAATATAAATTCTTTATTTATTCATCCCCGTCCGATAAACCGCACTTTTCCCAGTCCTCGCAACAGTCGCAATAGTCTTTTTCCCTGGTACATCCTTCAAGACCTTCTTCGATTCGGTTTTCATCTCCTGTTTAGTGGGTGTTGACTTCAAGCTGGTAGCAGCAGCACTGTCGTGAGTACACAACAATTATCAGTGACTGTAAACGATAATTAAAGGGTTTCTTTTACTCTTAGTATTTAATATTGTGTTCCCTTATCTTCAGTGTGTCTGGATTGTTAATGTTTTAGTTCATTGTCTTTGTTCTTCCTGTCAAACCCAGTGGTGACCCTGAGGTAAGGAGGAATTCAACGTCGTTGATATTGTAAAATATAAAGCTGTATTTTCATACAACGCCACGAATTAATAAAATAAAAAACAGAAATATTTGTTTGCTAAATTGACGGAATTCCGCAGGGCTCATCATGGGTAATTAGCAACAGTAAATGTTTAAATACATAATAATTTTGTTAATTATTCCTATTAATTAAGACCACTTTATTTAATCATTACATAAATGGCGCCCAATGTGGGGCTAACTATCATTCAAATTTTAATTAATTTTTTGTTTAAGAATTTAATTTAATTAAATCTTATTTATAATTATTAATCATATATATATATATATATATATATATATACGAACACTACACAGTGATATTGTTAAGCACTACGCTAAGATATTGGATGTTGTGTAAATTCGACTGCATTATTCGACTCCGATCGATATATCGATAAAGAAGTTCTTTGTTGTCGATACCAAAGACGATCAGTCAGTAAGTCGGAGCTTGGCCGCGGAACACGGGGAAGTTCTGTTGATAAACAATAGGCTTTTTTTTGGTTATACCCAACCATGTGTGGAAATAAGTTTTAAATCAAATTTATCAGGTATGGAGAATGTAATTAAACCTCTTGTGACACACACAACATTTAATCTAATCTTGTGTACTGTAATAATCATTTACAGGTGAACATTGGTTAAAATTAACCAGCAAATTTTTAATCTTGATATATTTTAATGTGAATAACATTAAAATAAATTTTATATTGTGATGTTATTAAGGGATTTTAATCATTTATAATATTAATAGGCACATATAAAAGTCCCGGTTAATTAGTCAAGTACCTTTTTTATATATATTTTATTATTTTTCATCAGAAAAAACCTTGAAGGAAGCACAAACCTGTTTACGTGAGACACATAATGCAGGTTATGACCCAATTTCAAATACAATTTGTATTTTATTAAATTTTTTTTAAAAAAAACAAATGTTTCAGTTACTGGTTTGTGCTTTATTCAAGGTGTTTTCTGCTGAAATATATATATGAAGCAGTTCCTCTTAGTAAAGTCCTTTCCCGTCTCAGTACCTATGCATTCTTCTTCATCTCCATGTCCACATCTCTAATCTCCTTGTCCATGTTTCACATACCAACACTTCCAATATATATATTAATTTAATAAAATACCAATTGTATTAGAAATTGGGTCATAACCTGCATTATGTGTATCTCATGTAAACAGACCTGAAAATATAACCTCCACGACATCATAATAATGATAGGTGTCGTTCCACACGATGAAGGGTGTGTCACAACTGCCTCCAGGTTTACCTCTTTATAATTCTCTTTTATCCTTTACACTGAAGCAGTTCCTCTTAGCCAAGTCCTTTCCTGTCTCAGTACCTCTGCATTCTTCTTCATCTCCTTGCCTATGTTTCAACATAACAACATTCCCAAAGATATTAATAGGCAAATATAAAAGCCCCGGTTAATTAGGCAAGTACCTTTTTTGTATATATTTTATTTTTTTCAGCTGAAAACACCTAGAATAAAGCACAAACCTGTAACTGAAACGTTGTTTTTTTTAATTTAATAAAATACAAATTGTATTTGAAATTGGGTCGTAACCTGCATTATGTGTGTCTCATGTAAACAGACCTGAAAATATAACCTCCAAGACGTCATCATAATTTAGGTGTCGTTCCACACGATGAAGGTGTGTGTCACAACTGCCTCCTCCAGGTTTTCCTCTTTATCATTCTCTTTTATCCTTTACACTGGTGGTTCTGAGGGCAGTTCCTCTTAGCCAAGTCCTTTCCTGTCTCAGTACCTCTGCGTTCTTGTTCATCTTCTTGTCCATGTTTCACTATAACAACACTCTCCAAAGACATGGCCACTTGGGCAAGCTTTTCCTCAGTGCTGTATCAAGATAATTTATTTCAGTTTTCTGCAATGCTTGTTGCTTTTGCTATTCCTATACCTTTACCCCCTTTACCTCTGTTGAGCTCTTTAGTTAACCACTTGGGCAAGCTTTTCCTCAGTGCTGTATCAAGATAATTTATTTCAGTTTTCTGCAATGCTCGTTGCTTTTGCTATTCCTATACCTTTACCTCTGTTCAGCTCTTTAGTTAACCTCTTGGGCAAGCCCTTTCCTCAGTGCTGTATCAAGATAATTTATTTCAGTTTTCTGCAATGCTCGTTGCTTTTGGTATTCCTATACCTTACCCCCTTTACCTCTGTTGAGATCTTTAGTTAACCTCTTGGGCAAGCCTTTTCTCAGTGCTGTATCAAGATAATTTATTTTAGTTTTCTGTAATGCTCGTTGCTTTTGCTATTCTTATACCTTTACCCCCTTGACCTCTGTTGAGCTCTTTAGTTAACCTCTTGGGTAAGCCTTTTCTCAGTGCTGTATCAAGATAATTTATTTTAGTTTTCTGCAATGCTCGTTGCTTTTGGTATTCCTATACCTTACCCCCTTTACCTCTGTTGAGCTCTTTAGTTAACCTCTTGGGCAAACCTTTTCTCAGTGCTGTATCAAGATAATTTATTTCAGTTTACTGCAATGCTCGTTGCTTTTGCTATTCCTATACCTTTACCTCTGTTGAGGTCTTTAGTTAACATCTTGGGCAAGCCTTTTCTCAGTGCTGTATCAAGATAATTTATTTTAGTTTTCTGCAATGCTCGTTGCTTTTGCTATTCCTATACCTTAAGTCTGTTGAGGTCTTTAGTTAACATCTTGGGCAAGCCTTTTCTCAGTGCTGTATCAAGATAATTTATTTTAGTTTTCTGCAATGCTCGTTGCTTTTGGTATTCCTATACCTTACCCCCTTTACCTCTGTTGAGCTCTTTAGTTAACCTCTTGGGCAAGCCTTTTCTCAGTGCTGTATCAAGATAATTTATTTCTGTTTTCTGTAATGCTCGTTGCTTTTGGTATTCCTATACCTTACCCCCTTTACCTCTGTTGAGCTCTTTAGTTAACCTCTTGGGCAAACCTTTTCTCAGTGCTGTATCAAGATAATTTATTTTAGTTTTCTGTAATGCTCGTTGCTTTTGCTATTCCTATACCTTTACCTCTGTTGAGGTCTTTAGTTAACATCTTGGGCAAGCCTTTTCTCAGTGCTGTATCAAGATAATTTATTTTAGTTTTCTGCAATGCTCGTTGCTTTTGGTATTCCTATACCTTACCCCCTTTACCTCTGTTGAGCTCTTTAGTTAACCTCTTGGGCAAGCCTTTTCTCAGTGCTGTATCAAGATAATTTATTTCAGTTTTCTGTAATGCTCGTTGCTTTTGCTATTCTTATACCTTTACCCCCTTGACCTCTGTTGAGCTCTTTAGTTAACCTCTTGGGTAAGCCTTTTCTCAGTGCTGTATCAAGATAATTTATTTTAGTTTTCTGCAATGCTCGTTGATTTTACTATTCTTATAACTTACCCCCTTTACATCTGTTGAGCTCATCAGTGAACCTTTCTGATCCTGCTTCACTGTGTCAGTTATTCTTTCCTCTGCACTTATTTGTCTGTCCCCTTCATTTTTATCTTCCTCCATGATCTCAGTTTTTTCTCACCATTTATTTTTCATATCCTTTTCTAGTCTTGTCAGGATTTTCTGAAGCAATATAAATATTGTCAATTTCCCCGCCACGACCATGACCATGACCACCATTGTCTTCACAACCTTACACAACTTATCATCTTTACACCTGACTTTAGACACACACACACACACACATGTATGTCACTTAACATGTCTGATATGAAGAAACGTTTCAAAAGTGATAATATAAGGCAAAGATAAGAAAAAAAAGGGATCCCGTTGAAAAGGTGTAAGGAAATTTTAAGGCCCTGTACAAACACTCGATTATCACAAAACATCTTCTAGGAACAAAAGAAAACAACCAACAAGCATTTCAGATTTGTCCCGATTTTGTAATCATTTTAGAAATAACAAGAAAACTACGCCCCCTGGTTTAATTTTCATGTATGTATTTATACATAAAGTGTGAAGCTCATTGAACAAAGTATTACAGGTAATTGTATTTTGAGGGAGGGGGGGGGGGAAACAATGTAAATACAGTTACAAACAAAATAATTATTACAATATTTTAATAAAATTGAAAATGATTACACACAAATATATAATGTTGTTATTTGAATATATTTAGTATTTTAAAATTATATATATATTTTATAATAACATCTTTGTATCGTGAAACATCTGACGATTACTTAGTACTTTAACATCTTTAGTTGTTGTTTTTTTTTAAAAAAAAGAATAATAATTAATATTTATATAGGCAAAGCCTTAAACGTAATTAAAGTGCACTAAATTTATTCACAAGTGCATGTCAAAGACGTTGTTTGATAAGATTGTAGTTTTTCGTAGCAGCCGGGGTTGTTTTGTTTTTGTTTAAAGTAAGGAATCTTTGGCTAAATTTCAAGCTGCCAGAGAGAAGGCAGTAAACCGCAGACTGTTGTTTTATTATTATTATGATATATGTATATATATATATATAGAACGACAAGAGAGGATTTGTAGACGGTTAATTACAGTTGTGAATAATTTTAAATGTGTAATGAATATGTGGAGTAGCTGCGCGCAGGTCAGGGCCAGACCACGGACTCTATCCAGGGGATGTAGTTGGACACTCTGGAGTAGATGGCGGGCGAGTTCTCGAAGCCGCAGAACTTCCCGAAGGAGGTGACGGCCACGATGCTGTACATGCAGTAAGGCTTCTCCAGGGGCACCTGCAGAGGGCCTCCGGAGTCTCCCTGTCGTTAACAGGCTCTGTATTAGTCTACCATTGAAACGCTTCACCCTTGAAGATAAACCTTGATTAAAATTAAGGAACTATGGTCCCGCAAACAATTACGTCACCAGATACGGACGGTGACAACTGATAATTTTACGTCACTACTTTGACTAGAGTTGCAGTGATGCGCAGTAGCACGGATGACGTCACTGCGCATATATTTCAATATGGCGCTTTTAAATATAACTCAATACAACTTCGTTTTCATTTTAAAGATAAGCTATCAATATTATATATATATATTATAATAACCAGCTCAGACGGACAGCAATTCTGTTCCTATTTTTGCCAGATTTGTTTACGAACTGAGACTGGGGATCCTTGAGTGGTTGGTACATAAAAAAAATAATGATAAAATGACGGATAAGTGAATTTTAGAGAGGGGAAGAACTAATAATTGGGGCGTTTTGCAGCTCTTAGGGCTAATTGGTTGTGACCAACATCTGGACGACGGAATCCTAATGGCATAATTACAGAAGGTTGTTGGACGATGCAATTGGATTAAAAGGAAACGTTTAATTTAATTGATTGAGTGGCTCTCGGAGCGGGAGAACGGCAACAGCTGGTGTTTGTTTTGGCGAAAGTGGGAATGGAAAAACTGTGAGAAACAATGGAAGATTCTGGAGCCCGGATATAAATAAGAGGGCAGTTGGACAGTGGAGGGAGAGTCATTATCATTCAGCATGGAGAGGAGACGGACGTGTCAGCGGGGATAGATCGTTGGTGCAGGTCCGCAGGGCGGACGCAGGACCGAGGCCAAGCTAGGGGGCCGAGAGGAATCAGCTGGACATCAGTCGTCAACAGTTGGTGGGAGTTTCATCGTGGAGGTCTGTCTGAAAGCAGAGTTTGGTTGAATTCGTCGTGAGGGTGACGTCGTCAAGAAGAGGAGGCTGTGATAGCAGAGTGTGAGCGCAGCCTGGGGCGTGTTAAGCCTGTATGAAGTGAGTGTGTGGACCCGAGAGCGTGTAAGTTTATTTTCCTGAATTAATAATTGTAAATTGTTAAAAAGAGTAAAAAGTCTGATTTTGTTTCAAGGATTTCGTTTCGTTTTTCATTTATTGTAACTGTATTTGTTTAATTGTAACATTTTGTACCGTTTCCTTATCAACCCAGTAAAGACGCTGAGGGTGCAGAGTCCAATTATTTAAAATATATTCTAGATAAATAAAATTGCTTTTATTTATAAAATTTCATCAGATTTGTGTAATTGAAAATTGTGTTTTAATAAATGATAAATGTTTGGTATAAATTGGTACTGCTATTTATTTGAGTTATTACAATATATATATATATATATATATATATATATATATATATATATATATATATATTACAATATATATATTGTAATACCGAGTTAAGAAGGACATAAATTTTGTTCTTATTTCATCAGATTTGTTTACCAACTCAGACTGGGGATTCTTGAGTGGTTTGTATATAAAAAAAGGATAATTATAAAATGATGTATAAGTGGCTTTTAGAGAAGGGGAGGACTATAACTGGACGCCGCTTAGCGACTCTTAGAGCTAATAGTTTTGACAGACATCGGAACGACACCCTAAATGCATAATGACAGAAGTTTTGTGTGGACTTCCAATTATATTAAAAGGAAGTGTTTATTTTTAATTGTATTGAGTGGCTCTCGGAACGTGAGAAAGCCAACAGTTGGTGTTTGTTTGGCGAACGTGGAAACTCAAAAAACTGTGAAAACAAGGGAATATTCTGGAGAGGGGGGAAGCAGATAAAAGTTAGTTGGACAGGAGACCTCAAAGGAGTGTGGTGCCAGAATCTGAACGAGGAGTTTAAAAATGTAGACCGCAAAGGAGGAGGACGTGGAGGCGGTGATAAATATTCGGTCAAATTGAATGCTGACCGTGCCTAAACATAACATAAACATTTTAGTCCATGCAAGCTGCCATGAGTCCGGAGGTCAAGAAGGATAAAGTGAAGCGTGTGTGTGTGAAAGTCTGTGCACAGAAGGGCATTGTAGAGTGAAGAGCAATCCTGAAACTCCCCTAATAAAATTGTTAGTAAACATTCAGTAATAAATTATGTAAATTGTTAAATAAGGGGAATCAGTCAGGTTTCGTTTTCATTTTATTTTAACTGCATTGTTTAAATTGTAAATTTTACTTTTCCGTTTCCTTATCAACCCAGTGAAGACCCTGGGGGTACAGAGGCTGATTTATTAAAATGTATTTTGTTTTGTTTAATAAAATTTAATAACTTGTTTAATCTAAATTCCTATAATCATAATTATATATATATATTGTAATAAGCAATAATAATAGTATACTATATATTATACATATATATATATTAATAGTATAATTATCAATAAGAGGGGTATTACAATATCTATATAAAAAAATCGTTCATTTTATATATATATATATATTGTAATAAGAAATAATAATAGTATACTATATATTATACATATATATATATTAATAAAATAATTATCAATGAGAGGGGTATTACAATATCTATATAAAAAAATCGTTCATTTTATATATATATATATTGTAATAAGAAATAATAATAGTATACTATATATTATACATATATATATATTAATAAAATAATTATCAATGAGAGGGGTATTACAATATATATATATATATATATATATATATATATTGTAATAAGAAATAATAATAGTATACTATATATTATACATATATATATATTAATAGTAAAATTATCAATGAGAGGGGAATTACAATATATATATATATATATATATTGTAATAAGCAATAATAATAGTATACTATATATTACACATATATATATATATATATATATATATATATATATATATTAATAGTATAATTATCAATGAGAGGTGTATTACAATATATATATATATATATAAATCGTTCATTTTATATATATATATATATTGTAATAAGAAATAATAATAGTATACTATATATTACACACATATATATATATATTAATAGTATAATTATCAATGAGAGGGGTATTACAATATATATATATAAAATGAACGATTTTTTAGATTTTGTTTCATATATGTATATAAATACTCATGTACTTTTAACACATGAAATGAAAATACAAAATTTTGTCTACAATTTACAATATATATATAGTCGAGGCGGACTGGTAGAACATATATATATATATATATATATATATATTGTAATAAACGCAAATGAATTACTCAATTTAAATAAGCCCACGTTGAGGCGCCAAAGTTTAAGGATCACAAAAAAAAGTGAGGTCGAGCCCCAGAAGAACAGCTAAGGGTAAAGTAAAGAAATTTATTAATTGTAAACGTAGTGTGTAAAATAATAATAATTATCGTCAGATGTCGTATTTTCAATAATTATTCAAGTTAAGAATTTTTTTCGCATTGTAAAGTCTTTGATTATCTTTTCCTAACATTCTTTATTAAGCCGTGGTGGCAACTTGTACCAACCTGTAAAAAAAAATTTTTTTTACAATTGTGATAAGATTTTTTTATTTTTTTATTAAATTAACTTCTGTTTTATATTTTCAATTCTCTGTTTTTAATTTAAAATCCATGTCATTTAAACTTTTATTATTAATTTAGTTCATTTAAAGTCGATAATTAAATCATTTATTTATTACATTTTGTGCTCCAACGTGAGGTTTATTTAATTTAAAATCAACTATTTATTTTTTTAGTGATCATTATAATTCATTTGTGTTTATTACAATATATATATATTGTAGCAGTCCGCCTCGGCTCAGTTTATTATTATTTTTTCACGATTTTGGCGCTAACACGTGGTCGACGCTTGTTTCAACCTGAAGTTTTCAAGAACAGGGCGCCAGATAATTTGTTTTTTATTGGAAGAAATGATCAAAACTTGAGGGTTTTCTTTAATGAGTTGATTCCTGCGCGCGCAACTGTCTCTGACGTCACGCGCTCACCTGGCAAGTGTCTTTGCCTCCTTTCAGCTCGCCGGCGCACAGCATCTTGGTGAAGTCGACGCCGTTGGGCAGGTGCATCCCTCCCTTGTCGGAGTCGAAGGCGTCGGTGCAGGTCTTCTCCGCTATCAGGTTGAGCCTCACCTTGAGCAGCTTCTTGCTCGTCTGCTCCGTGGCTGCAAGCACACAAACAGACGGGAGGGATGGATGACGCCCGAGGTCGCGCGGTACCTCCCGATCCCGATCGAATTATAATCCGTCGATAGGGATTAATATCGTAAGAGTCAGCTCTCAGTGAGACCCCCTGAGTAAATGAGACCAGGGATTACGGCGTGCGCTACCATCTGAGCTACCCTGTCGATTTGTTCCCCCCTGTCTTCGTTGAAACGTTGTTGGGATGATCAGAGGGAAACTCCTGAATCTTACAACGTGGTGTTTGGGTTTCTTTGTTATTACACCGACGTGTTGATTGGTTGTGTGGTCGATTATTGATATTTGTATCGATTTTTAAATTAAATTTATTACTATTACTATCAAATTATTTTATTGTGGTAGTTTCATATTCCTGAAAGAAGAGATAATTCCAATTGAATTATATTTGCCCCCTTTTTTTCCCCTTGATTTCGTTGTGTCCTTATTTTTTCTATTGCTTCTCTTGTGGTCTTTGATTTATATTTCTCCCGACCGTGTTATTCGGTTCGTCCTTTTGCTGGGGCTTTTATGGAGAGCGAAGGTGTGGTCCTTGGAAGAATCCCTCTGTGGGATTGTGAGATGAGATACATACAGAGAATAAGTATGAGTTGTTCTGTGTTATGTTCCTGGGGGGGGGGGGGCGTGTGTGGTTTGACGATTGGTTTTAGAGAAATAAAATATATTTCTGCGTCCTTCTGTTAATTCTTTTTGTGTAACTTGTGGATGGGGTTGTGTGAGGTTATGAGATGGCCACCTCCTGTAAAACAGGGGCAACGTCTCCTCGTCGACGCGACTTTATGCAGTGTGTGTGGAAGTCGCGCACGTCTTGGACGAAGGCGCCCCACTAAAGCCCCCCCGTGAGGATGCCGAGCACGAGCAACGAGCCGAGCCTGTGCGAGCACGAGCAGAGCAAGGACCCAGCCGAGCATCGTCAAGACAAGCTCCACATACAGCGTCGTCGTCAACCAACTACGAGACTCATTGCTACAACTAAGCTCTAAGCTACATGTGGCTCAGAGACACAGCAACACCTGCATCACTAACATCCACGGGAGTAATTACTGGATGTGTTCAAGCTGTCGGCCTCTTTTACGCCATTTTCCAGATTGCCAAAACACATACGTGATACTATTTTTTTTAAAAAAATAAACAGGGTTCTTCACAATATCAATGAAATTTGTTGAATATTCAATAGAAAATTGATACAACAATTAATAATGAAACTAACCTCGTGTAATATTTCATGTAATTAGCATGAGACTGATCAAGTTGCCTCATGACCTGACATAACATCCAGTGACCCCACGTAACAGCCTGGCCCTCATTAGCTGAATTCTTGCGACCACTCAATTTCATTCCCCATTTCTATTTAAGTAGCGCAACAAAGAATACACTATACTCTCTGATACAAGCGTCCACACTGCGACGTCCACGCGCCCAACTTTCCTTCCATGTTTCGTCAGGAAACGAACGACAACAGCCGAGCACGAGCAACGCAGGTCCGCGCGGCGCATGCGCACTGGCGCATGTTCGGCTCGTTGCTCGGCAGGACTGGACGGGGCTTAACACGAGCGCCGGGGCCGTCCGCCATTTTTTAATCTAGTTCTGCTTACACAAAACAAATATGTTTGGAAGGTGAGAAAAGAAAAACTTCCAGTCCCAAATCAGATAATTAAAAAAAATGTAATAATTACAGGCAATAGATGTAACTTGATGTGAAGGTATAGTGATACCGTCATGTTGGCATTTGAAGGAAAGAATTTGAAAGGTACTTATGAGACAGCGTGCAGTATTGGTCGTCATGAAAATAATGAACAAGAACGCAACTGTTATCTTTGGAATCTTTAAGTCTGCTGTAAAAAAGAAGAAGCAGAAATTAAAATAAAAAGTGAATAGGGGAATTTTAATACCTGCTGTAATCAATTTAACGTCTGTTCCGAATTGATTCAAACAATTGATGACCTCATACACACGACACTTTTTATTTTTTTATTATGACGACGTTTCGATACCTTTCTGTATCAATTTCTTTTGTAATTTTAATTTTCTATATTTAAGCAATTCAAAGTATATTTTGTTTTCCTTTCGTGACGTTTATTGTTAATTCCGTCTTTTACGATTATTAATTTAATTTTATTCTTTAAAATTAACCAAACTTTGACTCATGACCTAGAGTTTACTTGTGAAATGTCAATCGTTTATGGGAGATGAAATATTCCTTGAGAAAAAAATGAAACGTTTCTGTACTCCGACGCCATCTTGCCTGAATAATTTAGAAGTTGCATGATAAACATTTCACTGTTCACAAACCCCGACACGTGCTTGCTTAATCCAACGAGGCAGTTCCGTCAGATTCAAAATGGCGGACGGCTCGGCGCGGCCTTCGGCTCTAGCCACGTGCGGACTGCCGAGCACGAAGCGTGACGGAGACGCCCGAGCAGAGCCGAGCATCTTCAAGACATGCTCATTGTCGACCAAATATATTAAATATACGGTAATGAAGAATTACGAGACTCGTTGCTACAACTAATTAATACACCTCCATTACTAAAATCCATGGATAATGTCCAGTTACGATCGATATGGTCTATACTTCGATCTTTGATACAAGTCGAAGATGTCTCATCGGCTCGGCTCGTTCCGCGTCCACACAACGACCTGCAGGAGCCGAACATTCGTTTGATGTCTCGTCAATACAAACCGACAACGGCCGGAGCCCGCGCACGGCGAGCATCCTGGCGCGTCCAGCGCATGCGCAGATCGTGGCGGCGCGTGCTCGGCCTCGTCGCTCGGCAGTCTGGAGGACGGGGGCTGTACACATGTTGGTCCCTCATTACTCACCGAAGTCGACGGTTCCGAAGCCCGTGGCTATGGCGTCTTTGACCTTGATGTCTTTGTCTGTGTTCAAGCAGGCGGGCCTCGCGTAGGCGTCGAACTTGACCTTCTTGGCGAGCTTCAGCAGCGCGATGTCGTCGTACTTCTTGGGCGCCTTGAACTCGGGGTTGGGCTTCCTGTCGGCGACCTCGATGACTTGCGGGTTCGCGTCAGGGTTGGAGTTGTCCAGGGTCGAGTCCCCGAGTCGAACCCAGCGGGCGTCGCCTCTTTCGTAAGCGGGTACGAGAAAAAAGGGCAAGAGGTGTGAAAAATACAAACTAATTTAGTATCTGAAGAAACAGGTTGTAAATGTGGATGGTCATTAATCTGTAACCTTCAAGGTTTATTTGTAAATAAAATTTGTTCTACAGTAAAATTAAATATAATTTAAAAAATTTTCTTTATTAAAAGTTAATGGAATATATTTTAATTTTATTAAACTAATTACAGCTCTATTTATGTATGAAACAAATGTAATTAGGTCTTATTCGTCAAGAACTGCCATTAATTGACTGTGGCAGCGTGGAGGTTGTAGGTTGTGAGAAAAGTGAATTACCGTGGCCTGTTGAATCATTGGTGAAGTGAATAACTGGTGTTTCATGAGAGCTGCCCCTGATGTTTGGTGTGTACGTAACTTCCATTGTAAACTGTTGTAACTGTTGGCGGCCCGACAAGGTGAGGTGACTTTATTATTTACAATATTCAGGAATTCCATTGTCACGGAGTAGATACACTGGGCCAGATTCTTTCTTGCAACTGCCCCTTTCTTTCTGTTTTTCCTATATTTATCTCTTTATTCTAACTTGTTTCTTGCACACTGCCTCTTTCTTTCTGTTTTTCTTATATTTATCTCTTTAACCTGACAAGTTTTTTACACACTGCCTCTTTCTTTCTGTTTTTCTTTGCTTTTATCTCTCTAAACTAAATTTGTTTCTTGCACACTGCCTCTTTCTTTCTGTTTTTCTTCTATTTATCTCTTCATCCTAACTTGTTTCGTACACATTGCCTCTCTCTTTCTGTTTTTCTTATATTTATCTCTTTAACCTGACAAGTTTTTTACACACTGCCTCTTTCTTTCTGTTTTTCTTTGCTTTCATCTCTCTAAACTAAATTTGTTTCTTGCGCACTGCCTCTTTCTTTCTGTTTTTCTTCTATTTATCTCTTCATCCTAACTTGTTTCGTACACATTGCCTCTTTCTTTCTGTTTTTCTTATATTTATCTCTTTATTCTAACTTGTTTCTTACACATTGCCTCTTACTTTATGTTTTTCTTATATTTATCACTTTATTATAACGTGTTTCTTGCACACCGCCTCTTTCTTCCTGTTTTTCTTCTATTTATCTCTTTATCCTAACTTGTTTCTTGCACACTGCCTCTTTTTTTCCAGTTTTCCTTATATTTATCTCTTTACCCTCACTTGTTTCTTGCAACTGCCTCTTTCTTTCTGTTTTTCTTAAATTTATCTCTCTAACCCAACTTATTTCTTGAACACTGCCTCTTTCTTCCTGTTTTTAATATATTTATCTTTTTAATCTAACGTGTTTCTTGCACACTGCCTCTTTCTTTCTGTCTTTCTTATATTTATCTCTTCACCCTAACTTGTTTCTTACATGCTGCCTCTTTCTTTCTGTTTTTCTTTGCTTTCATCTCTCTAAACTAATTTGTTTCTTATACACAGCTTCTTTCTTTCTGTTTTTCCTACATTTGTCTCTTTACTCTCACTTATTTCTTATACACAGCTTCTTTCTTTCTGTTTTTCCTATATTTATCTCTTTATCCTAACTTGTTTCTTGCGCACTGCCTCTTTCTTACTGTTACTCGTTTCTTACTTCTTACTCTTTTCTTTTCATTCTTTTTTATTCTTCTTTGCCTTTTTTCACTTTTTTATCTTTCTCACTTATCTACTCCAAGACAATGGAATACCCGAATAATCTTAATAATACCAGCACGTGTATGGCAAATGAGAAGAAATATGAATGTAGAGTCGTGATTGGACTGTGCTTGCATTGACCACTCCCCGCAGGTGTTACGTCACGTGTCCGGGGCCTTATGCTGATCAAGGGTGTTTTGTTTTTGGAAATGTTCAGTGTAGGTAGGCGTGACACTGGTTGTTTGATGTGGGGTATTTTAGGGGACTTTACTCACTCCACTTTGTGGGTCATGCAGTGCGCCGCCGTCAGGATGTACTCGTCGCTGATGAGGGACCCTCCGCACATCCACTTGATGTTGTCCTTCGCGCCGTAACCGATGGCCGCCTGGAGAACAACAACAAGACATGAACGATCCTGAACAAATATAAATTTTAATACGAAAGACAACCAATCCAGATAAAATAACTGGTAATATATGACGCTGCTGGGATCCTTGTTCCTTTCTTCAGGTACTAAGAAGACAAATTCGTCCAAATGTTTAAATAATATCAAACATCCCTCACTTAGGGATCTACTAACACTCTGTCCTACTTGATCAAGGGACCACCTGACACTCCTATACATTGTGGTGCTTACAATCTCCTGCTCTCATTGTAATTCCTGCTACATGGGACGAACTAAACGTTCCCTTAATAGCCCGTATCAAGGAACATGTGTCCAATATCAAAGACAATCTGTTTTCCCATTGTCCTTGCTCTCTTATTGTTCCACAATACCCCCTGCTGCTTACACATTGTCATCGAGTATCCTTCGCTTTTCAGTTTGGACAAGTGACGAGTGCAGTTGACACTTTTTCTTATATTTATCTCTTTAACCTAACCTACTTCTTGCACACTGCCACTTTATTTCTGTTTTTCTTATATTTATCTCTTCACCCTAACTTGTTTCTTGCATACTGCCTCTTTCTTTCTGTTTTTCTTATATTTATCTCTTTAAACTAACTTGTTTCTTGCACACAGCCTCTTTCTTTCTTTTTTCTTATATTTCTCTCTTCACCCTAACTTGTTTCTTGCACACTGCCTCTTTCTTTCTGTTTTTCTTACATTTATCTCTTTATTCTAACATGTTTCTTACACACTGCCTCTTTCTTCCTGTTTTTCTTATATTTATCTCTTTATTCTAACTTGTTTCTTACACACTGCCTCTTTCTTCATGTTTTTCTTATATTTATCTCTCTAACCTAACTTGTTTCTTGCACACTGCCTCTTTATTTCTGTTTTTCTTATATTTATGTCTTCACCCTAACTTGTTTCTTGCACACTGCCTCTTTCTTTCTGTTTTTCTTATATTTATCTCTTGATTCTAACTTGTTTCTTGCACTCTGCCTCTTTCTTTAGGTTTTTCTTACATTTATCTCTTCACCCTAACTTGTTTCTTACACACTGCCTCTTTCTTCCTGTTTTTCTTATATTTATCTCTTTAACCTAACCTACTTCTTGCACACTGCCACTTTATTTCTGTTTTTCTTATATTTATCTCTTCACCCTAACTTGTTTCTTGCATACTGCCTCTTTCTTTCTGTTTTTCTTATATTTATCTCTTTAAACTAACTTGTTTCTTGCACACAGCCTCTTTCTTTCTTTTTTTCTTATATTTATCTCTTCACCCTAACTTGTTTCTTGCACACTGCCACTTTCTTTCTGTTTTTCTTATATTTATCTCTTCACCCTAACTTGTTTCTTGCACACTGCCACTTTCTTTCTGTTTTTCTTATATTTATCTCTTCACCCTAACTTGTTTCTTACACATTGCCTCTTTCTTTCTCTTTTTCTTATATTTAACTCTTCACCCTAACTTGTTTCTTACACCCTGCCACTTTCTTTCTGTTTTTCTTATATTTATCTCTCTAACCCAACTCTAGGCTCTTCTTAGCACCTGAAGAAAAGGAATCAAGGATCCCAGAAACGTCGTTGTGTGGTATTTAAATTATCACTCTTTATTTTCTGAATTGGCTACCTTTCTTATTCATTATTTTCAGTCAGTCAGATTTTTTATTTTATTTTAAATATAATTTTTTTCTGGAACTATATTTAATTTTTTTGGGGGAACCACGTGGCGCACTCTAAAGAAAGTGAAACTCAATTAAGAAAGAACTCCTCCCGCGTGTAGAACCCTAGCACCATCTAGGTGCCAAAACCTAGAACTATCCTAGATTTACGTTTCACTGGTATTTCTCTCTATATACGGAGTGGGGGAAAAATAATTATTAATGTTGGAATAAATAACCGGGTAGAGACAGGCGCATCATCTCTGGCTGTGACGTCATCGTGCCACCTGCTGCGCTCTGGCGGTCCAACTAGCAACTACTGAGCCATAAGGTGGCTCTAGTAGTACGCCAAGGCGACACCAGAGGGCACGCGCGCCGCTTCAACGGTATTACAATACAATCAGCAGAATCCGTATAATATGAACACGTCAATGAAATGTTTAAGCGAGGGCAGAACCTTTTAGGGCTGTTCTCTCGCAGGCAGAACCTTGAAGAGGAGACGGGGGATGCCTCCTCCTCTCTCCGTTTTTGAACTAAGGTTCCCACAAGCCGAGGCCTGTTCTGAGAGGTGAATGTTCCGGGGTCACAGACCTTGGGGTCTACGGTAAGAGTTGTCCGCTACTCCTATTGGAACAGTCGGCCAGCTGCCTCCTAAACTGGTCGAGGTGCGGAGAAGGGAATGCTGCGTCCCCACAGCAAACTCCTCCCCCGCCATCCAGGGAAGGGCGTGGGACAAGTACCCCAGAGCCCGACCTACCTGATGCAGGTTTTTCTAGGGCTTTCCCTGCATTTCTTTAGGCGAATGCCGGGTAGGATCCTTAAAATATAGCCCGGGGGTCCCCTAGTTAACCCTTGGCTACCTTCCTCTACCCTTCCGCATCCCCCCTTTCAAATCCCTTCCTATGCTATTAAAGGGGAGTTGCCACCACGTGGATTACCCTCATCCTGGTACCCTGGTATCCCTCATGGCAACAGAGGCTCCACCCCGCCCCCTGTGAAAGAGTGTGTGTGTGTGTGTCGACTACGTCACTTCTTACCATGTGTGGGAACTCCTTGGACCCCGCCTCGACGCCTCCGATGATCAGAGGAACTTCTACCCTGCCGCACTGACTCTCGTTGTTCTTGCCGGCGTTTGGCAGCAGCACGGGAGAGTCCACCTCGGCGAACACGGCCTTGGCGTATTCCTCGCACTCTGCAGTGGACAAATAAGCGCGGAAAATGAGAAGAAGAAGAAGAAAACAGACAAAAAGAATAAATACCACACAACGAAAACTAAACACTCAAAGAGCCAAGCACAGGCACAGTTGACACACTCAAAAGAAAAAATAATGGAAGGAAACGCTGCGACAGCGTAACAACGAGGGATCGTTGAGTTGCAGACTTGTCACGTTGATTGCTGTGATGTGAAGCATCTCTGATATACACCACTGTAATCAAAAAGTAAGGTTAGATTGTCATTGAAAAAACTCCCCCGGGTATTTGTCCCTAGGTTGGCAGGACTGTCTGTAACATTTGCCAAGCGTCTGTTTGTTGAACATGGAAAAAAAATTAAATATACCCACATTTCGTGGATCTTCTTCAGGGTTTATCCTGAAACGACGATGTTGTCGATAAAGAATTTTTTTAAAGGGTACCAGGCTACATGAGGGTAATCCACATAGTGGCAACTCCCCTTTAATAGCATAGGAAAGGGGTTTGAAAGGGGGGATGCGGAAAGATAGAGGAAGTTAGCTAAGGGTTAAATAGGGGCCCCCGGGCTATATTTTAAGGATCCTACCCGGCATTCGCCTAAAGAAATGCTGGGAAAGCCCTAGAAAAACCTGCATCAGGTAGGTCGGGCATTGGGTACTTGTCCCATGACCTTCCGATGGCGGGAGAGAGGAGTTTGCTGTGGGGACGCAACATTCCATTCTCCGTGCCTCGACCAGTTTAGGAGGCAGCTGGCCGACTTTTCCAATGGGAATAGCGGACAACTCTTACCGTACGCTCCAAGGTCTGTGACCCCGGAACATACACCTCTTAGAAAAGGCCGAGGTGCCTTGGCTTGTGCGGACCTTAGTTCAAAAACGGAGAGAGGAGGAGGCATCCGCTAAGGTAGCCCCTTTGTGTCTCTCCTGCAAGTATCTCTGAGCAAAGTGGATGGGAGGACTTGATATTGGAACATCTCTGAGATTAACCCAGCATTATCTGGAACAACACTGCTGCCAACATTGCAGGGAATGGTTTTTAGATCCGAGCAAGGCTGCACTAACAGGAGAATACATTGTAGTGGCCAGAGATCGTTTAGTCTGTCCGATATAACAATTATATTTCAACCAATTTTAGAAACAACCTCATTGGAAATCCATAGTGTAAAGGCCAAAGGCCATGTTTATTGGGGGGGGGGGTTATGTTATGACAAATTAGTAGATTTCATCCCCTCTACTCTGTCCATTCCTCCACTAAATTGTCCACAATAAGACTGTCTATATTTGGGTGGCCGAGATGGTTAAGGCGTCTGTGTACGTGGGTTCAAGTCCCGCCTGGGTCAAATATTTTCAGTCTTTCCTTCTTCTTCCATCCTTCTCTCTGCTTTGAAACATATGCTTTTCTATGTGCGTAATTCTTCGCCTGATCATATGAATTCACATAAAGCGCAATCCTCCTATTTATTTCTATCCTTCCTCACTATCCAAGTTTGAATGTGACTTTGTCACCAAATTAGTTCCAATTCCTTAATGGATTCTCCTAATATTGTGTGTATATATATATATATATATATATTAAACAGGCTATTAATTGTTTTTAATATAATTTAATTGTTGGCGGTACGAGTGGTTAAAGACGACAACCACAGCGGGTCTTTCTTTGTTAACGATAAGAGACTGGAGACCGCGCGCTTAGAGAACTCAGTCTGCGGGGAGAACTGGGACACGGCAGTTCGGTCCACGTAGAGAAATAGAAACAGTGAAAGTCTGCGGATCCAGAATTATGAATAGGGCCATCCAGGAAGTCCAACAGCCAGAGATAATAGTTTACATAAAACACACGTAAACAGTTGTGACGGAGAGACTCGTAACATCGCAGTTTGAAAGCAGAAGTTTCGCATAGAGAGACTTTGAGGAGATCCACGTCCGAGGGCTGGCTGAGGGGGTGAGATGATCCAGGTTCCAGGATAGCAGAGACACGAGGGCAACTACCCTGTGTGTGTAGAATCAGTGAGTAATGAATGGCCTGTTTAGTGGGTGTTGACTTCAAGCTGGTACCAGCAGCACTGTCGTGAGTACACAACAATTATCAATGACTGTAAACGATAATTAAAGGGTTTCTTTTACTCTTAGTATTTAATATTGTGTTCCCTTAACTTCAGTGAGTCTGGATTGTTAATGTTTTAGTTCATTGTCTTTGTTCTTCCTGTCAAACCCAGTGGTGACCCTGAGGTAAGGAGGAATTCAACGTTGTTGATTGTGAAAAATAATATAAAGCTGTATTTTCATTGGACGCCACGAATTAATAAAATAAAATTGAAATATTTGTTTGTTAAATTGACGGAATTGGGCAGGGCTTATCCTGGGTAATTAGCAACAGTAAATTCTTAAATACATAATAATTTTGTTAATTATTCCTATTAAAGAAGACCATCTTTTTAATCATGACAATATATATATATATATTGTAATACTCAATGAATGTGTTATACTAGATTTGATCAAATATGAGTATCATGTAAAGGGTGCCCCACGTTGGGCGCCAATTTTGTAATATATTGTACGGTGTACTTCGAAAATAATTATTTAATGTTGTAAAGAAATGAATCCCTTGCGGATCTTGTAATCGATAATATATATATATATATATATTGTAATACCTAAAAGATTTTAATTAATTAAATGGTTGGCCACACGTTGACGCTCCATTTTATGTAATAACTAAAAGAATTATTATTAATTAACGGATGATTTTCCTTATTAAAATTTTAAGTGAAAGGATGTTAAATAATTTACAGAATTTAAACATCAGCGAACAATTAATGTATTTAAATTAATAGTAAGAAATTTTCTTGTCGTGATTGATTTACATCAGTGTTCTTACTATTATACAGGAGTTCATCTACCATCATCTCAGGGGTCGTTGATTGGGGCCTTTTAAATAAATAACGTAAATGGCGCCCAACGTGGGGCTAACTGTCATTCAAATTGTAATTAATTTTTTTTGTTTAAGAATTTCTTTTAATTAAAGATTGAATTATTTATTACAATATATATATATATATACTGTAATAATCAGTAAAGGAGGACATGTTTTCTGTTCATATTTTTATCAGACTTGTTTACAAACTTAGACTGGGGATCCTTGAGTGGTTGGTACATATTAAAAATAATGATAAAAATTATGGGTAAATGGACTTTTAGAGAGGAGGGAAGGACAGATAATTAGAGCAATTTTGGCAGCTCTTAGGGCTAAATTGTGTGACCGACAGAACCCTGAAAGGCAGCATAACAGATGGACGAGGCAATTATACTAAAAGGAGATGTTTATTGTAATTGATTAAGTGGCTCTCGGAGCGGGAGAAAGCTAACAGATGGTGTTTGTTGTGGCGAACATGCAATTTCAAAACTGTGAAAACAAGGGAATATCCGGGAGCCGCGATATAAATAAGAGGGCAGATAAAGGCAGAGTTAGTTATAGAGGCTTCATTATTATTATCGGTTGGAGAGGAGACGGACGTGAGTGGGAGAGAGCGGTTGTGCAGGGCGGAGAGTAATCAGCTGGACATCAGTCGTCAACAGTCGGTGGGAGGTACAGCGTGGAGGTCTGTCTGCCAGCAGAGGTGTTTGAATTCGTCGTGAGGGTGACGTCATCAAGAGTGTGAGTGCAGCCTGGGGACTGTTAAGCCTGTATGAAGTGAGTGTGTGGACCAGAGAGCGTGTAAGTTTATTTTCCTGAATTAATAATTGTAAATTGCTAATAAAGGGGTAAAAAGTGTCAGATTGCGTTTTAATCATTTCGTTTTTCATTTATTGTAACTGTAGTTGTTTAATTGTAACATTTTTCTCCGTTTCTTTATCAACCCATTAAAGACCCTGAGGGTGCAGAGTCCAATTATTTAAAATGTATTCTAGGTAAATAAAATTGTTTTAACTTTATAAAATTTTATTATTTGTGTAATTGAAAATTGTGTTTTAATAAATGATAATTGTTTTTTTAGGGCTACAGGCTACATGAGGCTAATCCACATGGTGGCAACTCCCCTTTAATAGCATAGGAAGGGGTTTGAAAGGGGGGATGCGGAAGGGTAGAGGAAGGTAGCCAAGGGTTAACTAGGGGGCCCCCGGGTTATATTTTAAGGATCCTACCCGGAATTCGCCTAAAGAAATGCAGGGAAAGCCCTAGAAAAACCTGCATCAAGTAGTTCGGGCATTGGGTACTTATCCCACGTCCTTCCCTGGATGGCGGTAGAGGAGTTTGCTGTGAGGACGCAGCATTCCCTTCTCCATGCCTCGACCACTTTAGGAGGCAGTTGACCGACTATTCCAATGCGAATAGGGGACAACTCTTACCGTATGCTCAGAACATGCACCTCTCAGAACAGGCCTGGGCTTGTGGGAACCTTAGTTCAAAAACGGAGAGGAAAAGGCATCCCCAAAGGTAGCCGCTTCGTATCTCTCCTAAAAGGTTCTGCCTGCGAGAGAACATCCCTCGCAGGTTACCAGCGAGAGAATCCTCTCGCAGGCCTTTTTGCATTATTGTTTGTTTACTCTCCCGCTATCGGAAGGGCGTGGGACAAGTACCCAATGCCCGCAGGTTTTTCTAGGGTTTTTCCTGCATTTATTTAGGCGAATAGCCGCGGGGTAGGATCCTTAAACCATAGCCCGGGGCCCCTAGTTAACCCTTGGCTACCTTCCTCTACCCTTCCGCATTCCCCCTTTGAAATCCCCTCCTATGGTATTAAAGGGGATTAGCCTCATGTAGCCTGTTGCCCTAAAAAAAATAATTGATGTATTACATAAAATGGCTACCACAACGTGGGGCAAATAGAATTAACCAAACATTTATTAGTTTATTACAATATATATAATTTTCCTTCCTTCTTCTTCTTTAAGGAGGACGAGGCAGGTCGATTTTACGACTAATTTAAGAGACGTGGCAACTAAACGTCTGCCGTTTCTATGGAGCAATAAAACTATGGACACAAATAGTTAAATTTCACAACCGCGCGGAACGTAAACGTTCGGCAATAAATAGGTAGTAAAATTATTGTTCGGCGCAGTCGTTAAGTTGCTTCAGTTACGGCTTTTAAATATTACTGCGCTCATTAAGGGGGGGGGGCAAGTTTCAAAAGTTACTCTTTGACTGAGGGGGGGGGGAGGAGGCAAAGAAGAAGAGGGAGGGGAATAGTTGGCGACCATGGAGCAAGCAAGAGGCGGATGTCGTTCAATATATTGTAATATACACCACCAACCTTACCCCCCGAAAAATAATAGTGGCTTGTAAGTTATTACACTTCAGAGCCAATTAATACAACTTGTATTCTTTAATTGTTTACCCCAATTAATTTAAAATAAAATAAATAAAAATCCTTTAATATTGAGTGACAGAGTCAGAGATGATCAAACTGAAATTTAATGCAGATAAAACGTAAGGAATTGATTAAAACAAAAACAAAAAAGGTTTTACGTGCAATGTTGCCACGTCTATTCATTTAAGCGAGACTCTTATTATTATTATTTTTACCCTCGGGGCGCCTTACCGGAAGTAGGAGTAAAGTGAAAGATAAAACTTACAATGGACGGAAGTAATGATTATCCATGCTTTACAAAGTCTTTGTTTGCTTGAAGAAGGTCGCAGCAACACGGCGCTGACTGACGGAATCGTTTACACAGACACAGATTAACTGTCCGTTATTTTTCTTCTTATAACGCACCTTTTTTATTTTACCAGGCAGCCACTGTCAGGGGGGTTTCTCGTCGTTGGTCATTATTTATCTCTTTTTTTAATTTTTATTCTTTATCGTACTTCCCCCCCCCCAGTGGGGGGTAAGGGGGTTGTTCGTTGTTCTATGTGCAAATTTATCCGTATTGTTTCTTACGCGGATGTGTTTATTTCCCTTTATAATAATAATTCTTTTATTTCCTTCCGATTTGTCTAAATTCTTCATCTATTTTCCTGCTGTATTTGGCGCCCCCCTCCACCTCCCTCCCCCCTTGATTTATAAATTGTCTTATTTTAAATCATTTCTTCAGGGTTTTTTTTATTTAATATTATAAGAAGAAAACCTTTTTTTTCTTTTAGGGTAACAACAGGCTACATGAGGGTAATCCACTTGGTGACAACTCCCCTTTAATAGCAATTGGAAGGGATTAGAAAGGGGGAATCCGGAAGGGTGGAGGAAGGTAGCCAAGGGCTTCCATTCATTATTTACATTTCTTGTGACGTTATTCTGGTACAAGTGGGCCATTTGAGAAGAAGAAGAAGATGTAGACAGGCTACATGAGGGTAATCCACATTGTGTCTACTCCCCTCTTATAGCATAGGAAAGGGACTGAAAGTGGGGATGCGGAAAGGTAGAGGAAGGTAGCCAAGGGTTAACTAGGCCCCCCCCCCCCGGACTGTAGTTTAAGAATCCTACCCAGCGCCAATTCGCCTAAAAGTGATGTAGGGAAACCCCTAGAAAATCCTGCACCAGGTAGGTTGGACATTTGGTACTTGTCCCACGCCCTTACCTGGATGACGGCAGGAGAGGGGTTTGCATGTGGGGTCGCAGCTTTCCCACGCACTGTGCCTTGACCAGTTTAGGAGGCAGCTGGCCGACTGTTCCAACTGCCAACTGTTACCGTATGCCCCAAGGTCTGTGACCCCCCGGATCATTCACCTCTCAAAATAGACCTCGGCACGTGAGAACCTTAGTTCAAAAACAGAGAGAGGAAAAGGTAGCCCTTTCTGTCCCTCCTTCCTGTTTTTTTTAAGGCAACAGGCTACACGAGGATAATCCACATGGTGGCAACTTCCCTTTAATAGCATAGGAAGGGATTTGAAAGGGGGGATGCGGAAAGGTAGCCAAAGGGTTAACAAGGGGGACCGCTGGGCAGTGGTTTAAGGATCCTACCCCCGCGGCAATTCGCCTTAATAAATGATGCAGGGAAAACCCTAGGAAAACCTGCATCAGGTAGATCGGGCATTTGGGCGTACTTGTCCCACGTCCTTCCCCTGGATATCGCGAGAGTGGGGTTTGCTGTGGGGGGGGGGACGCAGCTTTCCTCTCTTCTCCGTGCCTCGACCAGTTTAGGAGGCAGATGCCCAACTGTTCCAATGGGAACAGCGGACACCTCTTACCCCTGTATGCCCCAAGGTCTGTGACCCCCCGGAACATGCCACCGCTTAAAACAGGCCTCGGCTTGTGGGAACCTTTGTTCAAAAACCAGAGAGAGAGGAGGAGGCATCCCCAAAGGTAGCCTCTGGGAGGGTTCACCTGCGAGGGAATGCTCTAGCAGGCTTCCTTCAAGAAGAATGACAGGAACAACTGCCTGATACGATGCACGTGTCTTCTCCTTATATCAACAATTAAAATCATTGCGTCGATAAATAAAGTATATAATAATATTTATTAACATGTATTTTTCTTAATATGGATGGGATTATTTAGTGAAAGCAAAATAAAAATTATCATTATTATTATTATGATGACTGTATTAATTATGTCTGAGATCACTGAACTGTGCGTGCGGACTCCGCGCTTCAGCTGTTTACGTGACGTCACGGCGCTTTGGCTGTATTCTTTTTTTTTTACAATTCTAATTAACCTTAGAAACTAATTAATTTTTGTGTGTGTGTGTAGATTAGAATCGCGTGTATGTATGTATATATACATGACAGTTAAACAGATTTGGATTCATTAATTGATTGCTTCTCGTCGAGCGTTAAAGAAGCGGACATTAATTTTTTGTAAATGTAATCATAATAAAAAAGCGTCCAGAGAGACGTGACGTCACGAATAACAGCTGCATCGCGGGCAGCGTTCCTAAAGTACGCCAGGGCGTGAGTGAGGTGGTTGCGCGATCAGACTGCCGTAGCAACAGAGAGAATTCTCTCGCAGGTGAACCTTCCCAGAGAGCTCAGACGGGGCCTACCTTAGGGGGATGCCTCCTCCTCTCTCTGGGGTTTTTTGAACTAAGGTTCCCACAACCCAAGGCCTATTTAGAGAGCTGTATGTTCCTGGAGTGGCAAACCTAGGGACATACGGTAAGAGTTGTCCACTATTCCCATTGGAACAGTCGGCCAGCTGCCTCCTAAACTGGTCGAGGCACGGCGAGGGGGAAAGGCTACGTCCCCACAGGAAACTCCACTCTCCCGATATCCAGGGAAGGTACCCCAAATGCCTGACCTACCTGATGCAGGTTTATCTAGGGTTTTCCCTGCATTACGTTTAGGTGAATTGCCGGGTAGGATCCTTAAACCATAGCCCGGGGGGCCCCCTTGTTAACCCTTCCACATCCCCCCTTTCAAATCCCTTTCCTATGCTATAAGAGGGGAGTTGCCACCATGTGGATTACCCTCATGTAGCCTGGTACCCTAAAAAAAACACAGGAAGGAGAGACGGAAGGGGCTACCTTTGGGGATGCCTTTTCCTCTCTCAGTTTTTGAACTAAGGTTCCTACAACCCAAGGCCTGTTCTGAGACGTGTATGTTCCGTGGGATCACAGACCTTGGGGCATACGGTAAGAGTTGTCCGTTATTCCTATTGGAACAGTCGGCCAGCTGCCTCCTAAACTGGTAGAGGCATGGCGAGTGGGAAAGCTGCGACCCCACAGCTAACTCCTCTCCCGCCATCATCCAGGGAAGGATGTGGGACAAGTACCTCGGAGCCCGACCTACCTGATGCAGGTTTATCTAGGGTTTTCCCTGCATCACTTTTAGAAGAATTGCCGGGTAGGATCCTTAAACCATAGCCCGGCGGCCCCTAGTTAACCCTTGGATACCTTCCTCTACCCTTCCGCATCCCCCCTTTCAAATCCCTTTCCTTTGCTATAAGAGGGGAGTTGCCACCATGTCAGCCTGTCAACACCTCAAAATCACTGCCGAGCAACGAGCCGAACCTTCCTCTAGTGCCACCCGCGCACGAGCACGAGCAAGGAACCAGCCGAGCATCTTGAAGACATGCTTCACATCCATACAGCGTCATCAACCCAATGCTTAGAAATTAACTACGAGACTAATTGCCGCAATTAAGCTCTAAGCTAGATGTGGCTCAGAGACACAGCAACACCTCCATCACTAACATCCACGGGAGTAATTACTGGATGTGTTCAATAATATCCATGGAAGACTGATCCCACGTAACAGCCAGGCCCTCATTAGCTGAATTCTTGCGACCACTCAATTTCATTACCCATTTCTATTTAAGTAACGCAACAAACGTAGCAAAGACTACAGGATACACTATACTCTCTGATACAAGGCAAAGAAATCGGTCCGCGTCCACACTAGCACCGAACTTTCATTTGCTGTTTCGTCAGAGAACCGACAACAGCCGCAGCCCGGGGGCGAGCAATCGTGGTTCGTGTGGCGCATGCGCACTGACTCATGCTCGGCTCGTTGCTCGGCATCTGGACGGGGGGGCTTTATTCACAAATATATTCAGTACAATAATTAAATACAGTCACTACAGAGTGAATATATATATATATAATACGGAATATATAATTAAATGAGAAGCTTAAGTAATAAAATAAAAAGGGATTTGAATAAGTAAATGAGGAAGCTGAATATACATTTTGTCAGTGACAACATCAGTGAAACTTAGTAACGAGAAAAACCTGATGAAGGAGGACTAAAACGAACAATCCTAAGGAATACCAAAAATATTAATTTGTCAAAGAGGATCTGTTTAATAAATTTATTCAACGACTTTCCACGTTTTCAAAACCGGCTCTTCTTTTGAAAAATCGACGACTGAGATTGACACCGAAACGTCGGAGTCTACCGTGCCGGGGGGAGGGGGGGTTGACCCCCCCGGAAAAATGGACATACCCAGAAGACGAATCTTTGCTCTCTCTCTATCTCTCTCTCTATCTCTCTCTCTATCTCTCTCTATCTCTCTCTCTATCTATCTATCTCTATCTCTCTCTCTATCTCTCTCTATCTCTCTCTATCTCTATCTATCTCTATCTCTCTCTATCTCTCTCTCTATCTCTCTCTATCTCTATCTCTCTCTATCTCTCTCTCTATCTCTATCTCTCTATCTCTATCTCTCTCTCTCTCTATCTCTCTCTATCTCTATCTCTCTCTATCTCTATCTCTATCTCTCTCTATCTCTCTCTATCTCTATCTCTCTCTATCTCTCTCTATCTCTCTCTATCTCTCTCTATCTCTATCTCTATCTCTCTCTATCTCTCTCTATCTCTCTATATCTCTCTCTATCTCTATCTCTCTCTATCTCTCTCTATCTCTCTCTATCTCTCTCTATCTCTCTCTATTTCTCTCTATCTCTCTCTATCTCTCTCTATCTCTCTCTATCTCTCTCTCTATCTCTCTCTCTCTCTCTATCTCTCTCTCTATCTCTCTCTATCTATCTCTCTCTATCTCTCTCTATTTCTCTCTCTATCTCTCTATCTCTCTCTATTTCTCTCTCTATCTCTCTCTATCTCTCTCTATCTCTCTCTCTATCTCTATCTCTCTCTATCTCTCTCTATCTCTCTCTATTTCTCTCTCTATCTCTCTCTATCTCTCTCTCTATCTCTCTCTATCTCTCTCTATCTCTCTATCTCTTTCTCTCTATCTCTCTATCTCTCTCTATCTCTCTCTATCTCTCTCTCTCTATCTCTCTCTATCTCTCTCTCTTTTTTTTGTTTGTTTGGAGAAGAACGAAGCAATACGGAATTGACTGACGGAACCGTTTACACATTTTTAAATCGATTAACTGCCGTTTGAAAAAGGGAAAGGAGCAGCATTTTTTGTGACCCCGAAGGAGACTTTTTAAAGAGATTCTATGTTATTTTGCGGAACAATGACGAAGCGTGTTTTTGACTGACGGAACCGTTTACACTATTTTTTAAAAGCATCAATTGTCGCCTGGATCTCAATTAATCATCGTGTTAGTGGATGAAGGAACCGTCTTATAAATACTTTAAGAGATTAAGTTTTGTGTTTTTTCTCGAACGACGACGTTGAAGAAACGAGTTTTTGACTGACGAAGTCGTTTATGTGTATTTCTTTTCCAACACGTTGACGTTCAGCAACAAGTCAGCGAGTTACTGACAGCAGCCGTCACCGTTTATACAGTGTCGTAGATTAAATTGTCGATAATAGAGAGCAAGTAGGCCAGAGTTTTATTGACTGCTGCGGGAGTCGTTTATACCTTTTTTTTATAGCGGAATAATTGTCGTTTATAGAGCAAGTAGGTAAACGTTTTATTGACTGCGGGAGTCGTTTATACCTTTTTAGTGGAGTCATTGACGTTTATAGAGCAAGTAGGCAACGTTTTTATTGTCTCAGGGAGTCCTTTATATATATAGATATATATGAGGGCATTGCTACACTTTTTTTACCATCTCAGCTCTCTCGACTCCAGCGTAGTTCAATTTAATTAATTTAATTTAATAGTAATAATTTCTAATAAATAAAATTGCCTGTATGTATGTATGTATGTATACGTGCGCTGGTTCCTTATACAAATCTACCACTAGTGGAGCAAATTTCACCAAAACTTCGTACACGTGTTCTTCGCGACCAGGAAACAAACACTGTCGGGGGTGAAACACGGGTCTTACCACCCCCAGAAGCGGGGGGCGGACGGGGGGTGGAAATATTTAAACATGCTGAAACAGTCGATATTTCAGTCGGATAAATATTTTTAGGGGGTCACAGATATTGGGGAACAAACACTGTCGGGGCTGAGACGCGTCTACCACCCCCCAGAAGAGGGGGTGGACGGGGGTGGAAATACTTAAACATGCTAAAACAGTCAATATTTCAGTCGGATAAATATTTTTAGGGGGTCACAGATATTGGGAAACAAACACTTTCGGGGTGAGATGCGTCTACCACCCCCCAGAAGAGGGGGTGGACGGGGGTGGAAATACTTAAACATGCTAAAACAGTCAATATTTCAGTCGGATAAATATTTTTAGGGGGTCACAAATATTGGGAAACAAACACTTTCGGGGTGAGACGCGTCTACCACCCCCAGAAGCGGGGGTGGACGGGGGTGGAAATACTTAAACATGCTAAAACAGTCGATAATTTAGTCGGATAAATATTTTTAGGGGGTCACAGATATTGGGAAACAAACACTGTCGGGGTGAGACGCGTATACCACCCCCCAAAAGAGGGGGTGGACGGGGGTGGAAATATTTAAACATGCTAAAAAGTCAATATTTCAGTCGGATAAATATATTTAGGGGGTCACAGATATTGGGAAACAAACACTGTCGGGGTGAGACGCGTCTACCACCCCCAGAAGCGGGGGTTGACGGGGGTGGAAATATTTAAACATGCTAAAACAGTCGATAATTCAGTCGGATAAATATTTTAAGGGGGTCACAGATATTGGGGAACAAACACTGTCGGGGTGAGACGCGTCTACCACCCCCAGAAGCGGGGGAAGGAAATATGTCAACATGCTGAAACAGTCAATATTTCAGTCGGATAAATATTTTAGGGGGGGTGTCACATATATTGATAGTGTTTCTACCAATGTTACCTCTGAATACAATTTTCATCCTCTACACCCTTGGTAAAGGGCACCCTTTAGGGTTTGGTGGTGGAGAAGCTTCACAGAAAAATAACGTGTATACAATCGAGATTGGTGTAAAAACAATGTAACACTCTTATTATTTCCTCCACTTCATCCAAAAAAAACTCTACTTGCTGACAAGCTTCAAGTAATTTGTTGATTAAGTTTAACCATGATTTTGAAAATTTTATGTGACCTCACCCCTAAATGTGCTCTTTATATCATATCATTTATTTTAAAAAAAGGAAAGACATGGTAAGGTGAAAGGAAGATGAATAAAAATAAAGGAATTAAAAATATTTAACAAAAAGTTCAGAATGAAGAACAAAATTGGCAGATGTTTATTTATATATTACTCATTAGTCAGAATATATATATATATATCACTGTATCTATTATTTTTATCCTCAGAACCACTTCCAAACATGGCTGCTTCAACTAAATTACTTGTTAATTATAAGAAGGACAGACAAATACAAAAGAAGGGAATGGAAAACAATGTCACTTGAGCAGTGCAGTTGAGTCACTCGAGGGTTTTCTCAGCACCTGATGAAAGGGCACAAGGATCCCAGATACGTTGTGTGGTATTTATATTACCCTTTCTTTTTGTCTGAATTGGCTATCTTTATTATTCTTTCACTATTTATTTTGTAGGTGTCGACAGGCTACACGAGGGTAATCCACATGGTGGCAAC
Organism: Zhengitettix transpicula; assembly: GCA_037074705.1. Taxonomy (NCBI): domain Eukaryota; kingdom Metazoa; phylum Arthropoda; class Insecta; order Orthoptera; family Tetrigidae; genus Zhengitettix; species Zhengitettix transpicula. The sequence continues at coordinate 7,004,193 of CM073591.1, read as the reverse complement.
TCCCCTCTTATAGCATAGGAAAAGGGATGAAAGGGAGGATGCGGAAGGGTGGAGGAAGGTAGCCACGGGTTAACTAGGACCCTTGGGGCTATGATTTAAGGATCCTACCCAGCAAAGTGATGCAGTGGAAAACCCTAGAAAATCCTGCATCACGTAGGTCGGGCTCTTGGGTACTTGTCCCACGCCCTTCCCTGGATAGTGACAGGAGAGGGGTTTTGCTTTCCCACTCGCCATGCTTTGACCAGTGTAGGAGGCAACTGGCCGACTGTTCCAATAGGAATAGCGGACAACTGTTACCGTATGCCCCAAGGTCTCTGACTCCCTAGAAAATTCACCTCTCAAAACAGGCCTCGGCTTGTGGGAACCTTAGTTCAAAAACAGAGAGAGGAAAAGGTAGCTCCTTCCGTCCATCCTTCCTGGTTTTTTTAGGGTAACAGGCTACATGAGGCTAATCCACATGGTGGCAACTCCCTTTTAATAGCATAGGAAGGGATTTGAAAGGGGGGATGTGGAAGGGTAGAGGAAGGTAGCCAAGGGTTAACTGGGGCCCGGGGGCTATGGTTTATGAATCCTACCCGGCAAAGTGATGCAGTGGAAAACCCTAGAATATCGTGCACCAGGTAGGTCGGGCTCTTGGGTTCTTGTCCCACGCCCTTCCATGGATGGTGGCAGCAGGACAGGGGTTAGCTTGTGGAGTCGCAGCTTTCCCCCTCACCATGCCTTGACCAGTTTAGGAGACAGGTGGCCGACTGTTCCAATAGGAATATCTGACAACTTTTACCGTATGCCCCAAGGTCTGTGACACCAGATCATGCACCTCTCAAAACAGGCCTCGGGCATGTGGGATCCTTATTTCAAAAACGGAGAGAGGAAAAGGCATCCCCAAAGGTAGCTCCTTCGGTCTCTCATTCCCGGTTTATTTAGTGTAACAGGCTACATGAGGGTAATCCACATCATGGTGGCAACTCCCCTTTAATAGCATAGGAAGGGATTTGAAAGGGGGGATGGGGAAGGGTAGAGGAAGGTAGCCAAGGGTAAACTAGGGGCCCCCGGGCTATGGTTTAAGGATACTACCCAGCAATTCGCCTAAAAGTGATGCAGGGAAACCCCTAGAAAATCCTGCATCAGGTAGGTCGGGCTCTTGGGTACTTGTCCCACGCCCTTCCCTGGATGGTGGCGGGAGAGGTGGTTTGCTTGTGGGGTCGCAGCATTCCCACTCACCGTGCCTTGACCAGTTTAGGAGGCAGCTGGCCGACTGTTCCAATAGGAATAGCTGACAACTGTCACTGTATGCCCCCAGGTCTGCCATCGTGGAACATTCACCTCTGAAAACAGGCCTCGGCATGTGGGAACCTTAGTTCATAAACCAGAGAGACTCTTTTTATTATTATTTAAAGTTCCTACTTGTGAGAGTGAGAGAGAGATTGTGTCAGAAGTGACGTCACTAGATGTCCACGTCATCGTCCAAGGATTTATGAAGATTAATGACTTCTTCGAAATGCATTGAAACAAAGATATACGACTGTGGTTTCCTTGCAAGCTGTAAAGCGTTCAAAATGGCGTTGAGCAAGTTTGTCCTGCGTCTCTTCCGCAGCAGTTAAATAGGACATTATTTTTTGTTATTTGTTTCTTTTCTTAACGACCTGCCCGTGTCTTTTATTTTACGCGTCGTGACTTGGGTGACTCACGCGCGTCCTTGATATTACCGTTGATATTTTACCTGCGCCATTGCATTCCTGCTCTTCTCCCATTTTATAGACGTCTGGTAATTACATTTTATTCTCTTTTCCAATCTCACGACTTTTGTGGAGGTTTTACGAGGAAGAGAACGGACGACGTTGTTTCTCCGTCCTTTTTACTCCCACACACACACACACACACCGAAGACGTCCACAGAGATATGATCCTCCTTATTGCCTGCCAGAGATAAATGTTTCCTTAAATGCGTTCTGCTTTAAATGGTTTTTTCTCGTAACTGGATTGCATTTACCTTCGTTAGTGCGCTTAATGAAGAAACCTTTACAGATAAGATTCTCTCTGCGTCTCTGTCCTCCACGTGACATTCCTCTTCTTTAACACCCACACTCAAAAAACTAAATGGTCTTCCACCATCCGTCCGATTCCCTCACTTGTGTAACAATTCACTTCTTCTACATATTTATCCTTTTTTTAATGTATTTCCGCCTTCCCCCCCCCCTCTCCGCCCCTACCCAAGCTTCAATATTCTTTCCACTTCATTTCATATCTTATTTAAAATTAAAAATACAAGACTGTTTTGAAAAAAAAAACACAATAAAAATAGCCTAATACAGACAAAAGTAAGTGATGACATAAAGACCACACAAACAAATATATCTGGAAACATTGTTCCTTTCTTCAGGTGCTAATACATCTATAAAAAAAATAATTAAACATCAGCCAATTTTAGGTCAGAATTTTTAAAAAATTAAATTAACAACGTTTCAAAAAATTAGATTGGTGTAAAGGATCAAAGGAACTACTTTTCAAGATTTAATTGTAGTTCCTAAAAAAATAAATAGTTTTTTAATTAATAAATAAATATATATATATATATATATATATATATATATATATATATCATTATTGAAGCTCATTTGACAAAACATCAACCCAAAACAAAAACTAGAAACACTAAAGTTCAACTGACAAAACTCAAAAGCTTGAGATTGAGTACTAAACTGTGCAGTTGTGTCACTCTAGGCTCTTGTGTGTGGGTTATATATATATATATATATAGGGCTCCCGGGCTATGGTTTAAGGATCCTACCTCACGGCAATTCGCCTAAAAGTGATGCAGGGAAAACCCTGCATCAGGTAGGTCGGGCAGTTGGTACTTGTGTCGCACACCCTTCCTTGGGTGGTGGCAGGAGAGGGGGGGTTTACTTGTGCAGTCGCAGCTTTCCCCTCGCCGTGCCTTGACCAGTGTAGGAGGCAGCTGGCCGACTGTTCCAATCGCAATAGTGGACAACTGTTACCGGATATATATATATATATATATATATATATATATACGATCCTATGAAACAGCTATTAACATAAAAAAGAGTTGTCCGCTATTCCAATTCGAATAGTCGGCCAGCTGCCTCCTAAACAGGCCAAGGCATGGCGAGGGGTAAGCTGCGTCCCCACAGCAAACTCTTCTCCTGCCATTGGAAGGACGTGGGACTTGTACCCAATAGCCCGACCTACCTGATGCAGGTTTTTATAGGGTTTTCCCTGCATTACGTTTAGGCGAATGCCAGGTAAGATCCTTAAACTATAGCCCTGCGGCCCCTAGTTAACCCTTGGCTACCTTCCTCTATCCTTTCACATCCCCCCTTTCAAATCCCTTTCCTATGGTATAAGAGAGGAGTTGCCACCTCGGGGATTACCCTCATGTAGCCTGTCTACACCCAAAATAAAAGAATTAGATTGGTGTAAAGGATCAAATGAACTACTTTTCAAGATTTAAATGTAGTTCCTAAAAAGAATAAATAAAAATTGTTTTTTAATTAATGACAGATATATATATATATATATATAAGATTTATGAAACAGCTATTAACATAAAAAATGATACAAACAATTTAAATAAAAATTTATGACAAAAGTGCAGTTGTGTCGCTCTAGGCTCTTCTTGGTACCTGAGGAAAGGGGACCAGGATCCCCCAGAAATGTTGTTGTATGGTGTTTATATTATAATTTCTTTAGTCTCTCTTTCTTATTAAAAATTTATGGCAGTTTGATTTTTGTTTTGCTTAATTTACGTACTGTTCCAATTTCATATGTTAAGAGTTGTTTTCTGTTCCCATTGGAATAGTCGGCCAGCTGCCTCCTCCTAAACTGGTTGAGGGACGGAGTAGGGAATGCTGAGTCCCCCCCTCTCCCACTATCCAGCGAAGGGTGTGGGACAAGTACCAAATGCCCGACTGACCTGATGCAGGTTTTTCTAGGGTTTGTCCTGCATTTCTTAAGGCGAATGCTGGGTAGGATCCTTAAACCACAGCCCAGGGGCCCCTAGTTAACCCTTCCTCTACCATTCCGCATCCCTCCTTTCAAATCCCTTCCTATGCTATTAAAGGGGAGTTGCCACCATGTGGGTTACCCTCGTGTAGCCTGTTGCCCTAAAAAAAATATATATTCTAAAACATTTCCATTGTTAACCTGCACCCAACAATGTATATTAATTTTTACTGGTCGTTTGAAAATAATAATCCTCGTAATTGTTTTTTTTGTAGTTTTAAACCTGATGAGGTCACAAATGAAGCGATGAAACGTTGTTAATTTAATGAATTCTCTTCTTTTTCTTCTGCTTTAAAATTGGCTGATGTTTATTTATTTATTTATTAGTTTTCTCAAAAGTCAGAATACATATTTATATATATAACCTAGAGTGAGTGACACAACTGCACAGTTTAGTTCTCAATCTCAAGATTTTGAGCTTTGTCAGCTGAACTGTGCAGTTGTGATTCTCTAGGCTTCAGTGTGTTTTTAGTTTTTTTTCTTTTGGGTTGTGATTGTCAACTGAACTTTAATAATGATAAGGAATTTGTTTAACACTAAAAATAATAATAATTTTCATTTAGAAAAACTTGGGTGTTTTTAATATTTATATTTATATATATATATATATATATATATATATATATATATATATACATATACATATAATTTAATTGATAGAGTCACATTGCCCTAATTTGCAATTGGCGACTGGTTAAATTCTTTTATTCCTTGAATAAATCTACTGTTTCTCGTTTCAAATCTACCCTCCAGCCCTAGTTGTATCTAGTAACAGATCCCTGTCATGCAGACATGGTAAATAATTATTGGAATAGGACTGTAATTGTGATAATCTGTGCAGTTGTGTCACTCTAGGCCTCTTGTTTTCTTGTTTTTAGTTTTCTTAGCATCTGGAGGTAAGGAACAAGCTACTTATATAAGTACTTCTTCTTCTTCTTCTTCTTCTTGTCCGTATTTGGCTATTTTTCTTATTATATCATCACATTTCCTCATTTTCTGTCCATTTATTATTTCTCCAGACCTTCTTTAACTCGTTTCTTTTTTCAAATTGCTTATAACATGGATGAGGTCACTTTTATAACAAATAGTTTGATGTTTTAAGTAATAATTAATTTTTTCTTCTCTCGTGTATTCTTCATAAATTGTATGTATATTATATTTCTTTTCTTTTTTAGGGTGTTATCATTTTATTACTGTACTTTATTTTAGGTATATCTTTTTTTTCTGATCGTTCGTCACATGGATGGGATTATTTTGTTTTTAAACATTTAATATCTTCTGATTTCTATATTAATCCTTTTTGGATTATTTCCTATTGTATTGTCTTACAGTTCATTTATAATGTGATATAATTTTATCTTACATTCCTCTATTTTCTGTTTTCTTGACATATTTGTCCTTTATTTGACATATTATTGTTTTTTGCTGATTATCCTTAACATGGATAGTGTTAATTTTCTTTCTTAAATAATTAACATTTAATTTCTTTGTATTTTTTTATTAATTTATTTTGTATTTTCTCTACCTATTTTCTCATTAATTTTTCCTCTTCATTTCATATTCATTTCCTTCTATTTTGTGTTTTTGTATTTTTATGTACTTTCTTTTTTCTGCTTTCTTAGATAGTTTTTCCAATGGAAACAAAAAGTAGTTTAACTACCATGTAATAATTTTTTTCTCTCTCCCCGGTTTTCTGTACTTTTCGTGATTTAACTTTTGTTATACATGTTATAATTTCATCTTTGAGTATTTAATAATTTTTTTTGCATTTACTTACATTTTTTTTATTTATTTCGGATTTGGTTTTTTACTCATTATTTTTATTTATGTAACAATTTTCTGTTTTCTTTTCCTCAATTCTTGTAGTCGACCTTTACATAGTTTCCATATTTATAAATTATCTTATATATGACCTCATTTGTGTATTTATTGAACATTATTTGCTTTATTCAATTTTATTCACATTTTATAATAATTATTCTTTTCTCTGTCTCACTCTCTGACTTCTGTGCTGTTATGTACTCTATCATTTTATGTCTCACTAAACTTTCTATTATCTTTCCTCATTAATTGTATTCATTTTTTCCTTTTTTTGTGGTGGTTTCCTTTCAGCGTGTTGTCATAAATTCAGAAATTGTCATTTTTACAATTGTTTAATATAGATGTGTCGGTTTTCTGTTACCCCCCTATGAAATGAGATTGAATTTTTTTCTATAGTTAACAATTACTTTATCTAAAAGGCTTCGATTTTATAACGTGATATTCAAAGCTGTAACACAACTTAACATAATCTAAAATGTGTCCCTCAAGGTTAGGTTTTTTAGTATTGAAATTATAAGAAAGCCCGTGTAAAAATGTATACTAATATAAAATTATAAATATTCAAGTAACATAATTATAAATTTCACACAACAACGTTTCCGCAATCCTTGTTGCTTTTCGTCAGGTGTTTCAAAAACGCAAAAGCCGAGAGATCGACACAGATCAGGTGACGGACTCAAAAGGAAAGTTAAAACTCAGTTTCACGCAAAAGACAATGAAGGAGCATCACAATAAGTGATCGTAGCCATTGTTGAGCTTCATAGTTTCAGACTGTCAGCATCTTAAATCATAGCATTCAGCCAATCAGATGGATGTTTCGAAAATTGGTGATGTGTTTTGGAGACTAGAGAGTGTTAACAATAGGCAGTTTGATGTATTGGACATACGTTCTCTGATACGGGGTATTACGTGATCTTTTTGTTCGTCCAATGTAGCAAGAGAATTTGAGGAACGACACAATGTTCGCTGTATATGAGAGCGTCAAGTGGGTTTTTGTGAGTTCTTTTTGTCCGTTATTTCCCTATTTATTTATCTGATTAGTTTTTTTTAATCCTCATGATTTTATAAACAAATTTAATTACCATAAGAAGCCCTCAATAACATGTCATCTGGTGACAATATCAACTCTCATCAGCCATACCCTGGTTGGTTAAGAGCACGGTGTTGCCCAACATATTCAAATCTAACTTTTGCATACAAAATATGGATGAAAAAGTGACGAAGAACGTCTCCGTATCTTTGATAACCGTTAATGTGAACTGTAAAAATGGTTGCTTTGAGTTATTTTCAGTCAAATCCAATAAGGCATTCAATGACACAAGGACTGAAGAACATGACAATTATTTTAAAATTTTCTATTTATGAACCTGAAGCATTGTTTTGAATTTAATAACAGAATCGGTCGTACACAGTCTGAAAAGCGGCATGTTATAATTTGTTGTCTACGTTTCAGTATTGAATGTGGTTGAAATGTCTAAGTGTTTCGATAATTTGTATACTTTTTAAAAAAAAAAATTATTTTTAATCTGTAATTTAATAATAATAAACTTTAATCAGTCCAATATTATGGGAGTCTTGATGGACCTCAAAGATATTGATTTGAGGCCCTAATTATACTTCATATCATTGAGAGTTGAATTAATTGTAATTAAATCAATTATTTTAATATGAAGTTTTCCATTATTATCAATTACCATGACATCTGTTAACCTTTTATTAGAGAAAGTACATGCATACATGAACAACACTGCCCTTCATTAAACCTTTACTGTAGAGTCCTTGGAATATTTCTTTTATTAGTCTTAAAGATGTAGGTAATCCCAGGTTAAAAGCCCAATATCTGTTCATTTAAAGTAGCAATAATTTTTTTTACTGCAAGAATGATCTTTGAAATCATTTAAGTCATCTATTTGTAAGTACCAATTATTAGGAGTATTTTAGAACATCATAACTTCTTAAGCATAGTTCTGCGGAAAATTATGTTGCTTGATTACTTTTAAAATGTTAAATAACTTTGGTCCGTTTGCCGGTCTTCCCTGAATGTAAATCTTTCTATTGATATTTTGTAGATTAAGAATTTATTTTTGCTGAGGAATGGAGAAATATTTACAGAGGAAAAAAAGTGTAATTTAAGAAATAGTTGTAGATGGTGTCCCTAAGGGATCTATTCTTGGACTCTTTCTTTTCTTAATGTATAATGATGGTGATGTACCTAATAGAAATGCAGTGTTAATTACTGGTGAGACAAGCTTTTCATTTAGTGGGTCAAATTATGCTGATTGGTTACTTTTTAAATGTTAACTAACTTTGGTCTGCTTGCCGGTCTTCCCTGAATGTAAATCTTTCTATTGATATTCTGTAGATTAAGAATTTATTTTTGGTGGGGAAAGGAGAAATATTTACAGAGAAAAAATAATGTGTAATTTAAGAAATAGTTGTAGATGGTGTCCCAAAGGGATCTATTCTTGGACTCTTTCTTTTCTTAATGTAGAATGATGATGTTGTACCTAATAGAAATGCAGTGTTAATTACTGGTGAGACAAGATTTTCAATTAGTGGGTCAAATTATGCTGCTTGGTTACTTTTTAAATGTTAACTAACTTTGTTCTGCTGGCCCGTCTTCCCTGAATGTAAATCTTTCTATTGATATTAATTTTTGGTGAAGAATGGAGAAATAATTACAGAGAAAAAATAATGTGTAATTTAAGAAATAGTTGTAGACAGTGTTCCAAAGGGATCTATTCTTGGACTCTTTCTTTTCTTAATGTATAATGATGGTGTTGTACCTAATAGAAATGCAGTGATAATTACTGGTGCGACAAGCTTTTCATTTAGTGGGTCAAGTCCCGAATAATGGAAATGTAACTGCACTTTGTGATCACATAAGAAACTGGTTACGAAGCTAACAACAACATCTGTGTTAGACAGGTTCAATTGAATATGATCATGAGTTTTCTTTTTGTCTACAACATCATTTATTTATTGTTCCCGATGTGCCACAGATTCATCAGGACCAATAAATAAATGATGTTGTAGACAAAAAAAATTGTTTATTTTATATTTCACTTGTCTAATAGAAATTCTTATCACCTTATTTATAAGTAGACAAAATTATCATGTCTTCTTACCAGTTACAAATATCTAAAAATTTAAGATTAGTTGCTGTTTTTTCAGTTTTATGCTAAGGTACGGAATAATATTTTGGCACCTCTGAACATTAGACACGAACAGAAGAGATTGGAGCTATTAGCATAATAAATATATCATAATATAAATATGGTGTGCTACCTCCTTAATAGCAGGCACACACAAAATTCCAGCAGAGACAGACCAATTACATTACTAGTGAAGATTTCAATAAAAACATACGGGTTCAGTTCTGTTCTCTAAAGACTGGCGTAAAACGTTATTGTGCTGTCATTTTGATCGAAAGGTACCTGGGATCTTGAAACTTTAACAGTATATGTTTATTGCATATTAGAAGCTGGTCTGCTTCAGTTTAAAATTCAAGTAGACTGGTGGATTCAACGGTAGAATAATACTGACAGGGTCTTCCACTGTCGGATTTGGAGATGAAATAAAGATTGGTAAAATTTTGGAAGTTATATCCGAGATAAATGGGTGAAGATAATTCAGGTAGATGAAGGAACAAGTGATCTCTTCAGAGAAGTAAGGAATAAAATAATTGAATCGTTCTGTTGCACAAGAATGGGCCAGAGTTTACTGGAGTGTAGGAAATTTTAACATGCATCCAGATGTAATTAAATGATATAGAAAGACTAACTAACTAACTAACTAACTCCTTGGCTCGACAGCCCCATGAAGGGCCTTGGCCTACCGGGACGGCTGCCAGACTGGATTTAGGAGTGACACCTGGTCAGAGTGTCGATTCTCCCACAGTTTTCTTGACCAGGACGACTACAAACATCCATACCCATGCTGGGATACAAACCCGGGACCTCTGTGATGCGAGGCAATGACGCTGGCCACTACACCACAGCAGGCTGGCCATTTAGAAAGACACCAGTCACCTTTATAAGTGTTTACAGGTTTTTTTTTGTTATCTTGATATAACAATAAAGTCATAAAAAATATAACTAGGCTTTAATTATTAATCTATTTTCTAAACTGTAAATAAAATTATTTATGTCATGGCAGTTTATTCCTAGATCTTGATAAGAAATTGCTATTAAGAGTCGTTGTAAAGCTGCATTAATATATTTTCAATGTTTTTTTATTACTCTTTAGGTAAAAATTTTACTCTTTAAACTTGAGTAAATGTAGTAAATCAGTGTGATTAACTTTCACACTTAAGTTTTTATGTTAAATATCATGCAGAGTTATGACACTTTGAAGATTGTTGAAGCTTTGCTTCTCATGAGGGATCCACAGAAAATGATTCTATTCTATTCGAAGAAGGGCGTACAAGTTGTTCAAATCATTTCTCTATTTTTGTACCGTACGATTAATTTTTTGGCCAAGAAAAGTTCTCTTGACTCAAGAAAGAAAGGTCCAAATTAGGAAACCTAAACGTCTGTATGTTCCCAATACGAAGCACATAAATGCTTGTTACGATACCAAAAACCATTGTATTCCTCTTTCACCTCCACCATTCCCGAGGAACTGTGGCTTTTTCGACAGTGGTGAGACGAGAAGGTGTGCCACAAGGTACTATTAAGAGTCGTGTAAAGCTGCATTAATATATTTTCAATGTTTTTTTATTACTCTTTAGGTAAAAATTTTACTCTTTAAACTTGAATAAATGTAAAAAATCAGTGTGACTGACTTTCACATTTAAGTGTTTATGTTAAATATCATGCAAAGTTATGACACTTTGAAGATTGTTGAAGCTTTGCTTCTCATGAGGGATCTACAGAAAATGATTCTGTTCTATTCGAAGAAGGGCGTACAAGTTGTTCAGAGCATTTCTCTATTTTTGTACCTTACGATTAATTTTTTGGCCAAGAAAAGTTCTCTTGACCCAAGAAAGAAAGGTCCAAATTAGGAAACCTAAACGACTGTATGTTCCCAATAAGAAGCACATAAATGCTTGTTATGATACCAAAAACCATTGTATTCCTCTTTCACTTCCACCATTCCCAAGGAACTGTGGCTTTATAGACCGTGGTGAGGCGAGAAGGTGTGCCACAAGGTACTATTATAGATGTATGAAGTAGCAGGCAAATTCTTTTTCAGGAACGCGCTATGTAATTTCATTATTCGACCAACCTAGTATATATATTTTTACACCGAATTGTTATTTAAAAGTCAGTCAGCAGGTGTAATGTCTTGTAATTATAAAACGGCTGATAAGCGTCCTTTACCGTGCGTCTTACTTTATCGTCCTGTGAAGCGGGAAAGAATTCTTTATTCGATCAAACGTGTGGGGGTTGTGCATGTTTGTGTGTGTCCCTTTTCCCGTCGGTCGCGCTAAAGCCCCAATGACGAGCGTCGAATCCCGTATGCGGCGTACACAGAGGCGTAGGGTCAGTCTGTGGTCACTAGAGCCGTTGTGTCATCGATTTGTAAAGGCGTTCATGCCCAATTTAAGCAGCTGTATCTGTATATATACATATATGAATATGTGACTGTCTGCCCCTTATGCGTTCCTCGACCATTCATGTGGTTACGATGAAACTTTGGTGTTGTCTGAAGGGTTCTTGATGGCCTTTCGAAGCTTTAGAAAACTCCCAAGAGGGGAGTGGACGGGGGGAGAAATTTAAAAACTTGCTAAACCGGCCGATATTAACGTCTTTCGGGGCGATGAGAATAAAAGTTTCTCTCCAGATGATTTTTAGTGTATTATTTCAACCCCTTAAAGAACCAATTAAGGGAGGGGATTGAGGGGAGTTACATAAAAATAACGAGATTGGTGTCAAATCCAGGGTTGTCGAAGTCACCGAGTTTAATTCTGACATTTACCGTGCTGGTTAAGATGTAGTTCAACCCCTAGGAAGGCGGAGGGGGGGGGAGGAGGGTGAAACATATTTCCGCAACGCGTAGAGTAATTTCTACCAAGCTTTATCCGCATGTTACTGACGATCCAGAAAAATACACTGAGGGGTTAAGACACACCTACCACGTCTACGGGGGGGGGGGGGGGTTGGAATTTAAAAAATCATTCCTAAACTTTCATTATTAGGGGTGTGACAAAACGTTTTTCGGGGGTCGCTTAATTTGTTAGTGTCATTCTAGAATTTTTTAAGTGTCTAATTTCAACTCCACAAGGCTCTGGAGGGAAGCACCCTTACGGTGAAGATGCGGAGCTTGGTGTCGAATCCGCGGTTATAGCAGTCGCTGAGTTTAATAATGGTGGTTAAGGAAACTTCCTCGTCGTGGAGGTGGACGCGGTTGACACACAAATAAAAAGGTTACCCGGAGTAAGTTTTTGACCCTCTTCAGCCTCTCTGTGTGTAGTTGACGCGTCTCCACCCCCCCCCCCCCCACCCCCCTAAGCGGTGAAGGAAGGTTCTAAAGCTCTCAATGAAGAAAGCCGAAGAAACCAAAATTTCCAACCAATTTATTGATAAAATCAAGCACCCTCATGACCAGCGTGTTTGAATATTTCCACCCTCGCTCCTGGGGGTTGGTAGACGTTGTACTTGTTTACTCCTTTAAGGTACCTGGCAGTAGTTCCAGCCTTTATTATGAAGAAGTCAGCGGAGTCTCAGTCACTATGATCTTGAGCCACTCCTGTAGCAGCGGGAGAATTCCACCTAGTACCCGTCAGTCGTCGTCCTGAAGGGGTTGGGTCGGGCAGGAAGAGGAGGAGAGGGTGTTAAATGTTCCAGACACTGTCGCTGTTGCATGCTGGGATTACTAAAGAATCAATTCCTACTCCGGAAGGGATAATTTAAATAAATACCCGGGCAACGCCTCGCCGTGGCGCTCAGATTTTTTAATACAAGTATTTGATGACGTCATTTCCGTGCCCTTGGTGACCACAAATTATTGTTTATTTATTTTTTAAAATAATTAAAAAGGTTTGTTTTTCAGTTGGTTCCGCCTTCGACGGTCTTACTTTGCTTGGCTTTGTCTCCGGGGGCGGCGGAGCAGAGCGTCGAAGCCGCGTAGACGACGAAGACCAAGAACGCTGCTGCGGCCATCCTGGGGTCCTGGCGAAGACTGACGGGCAACTGCTGTTTCCCGCTTTAAGATCCTCTATATGGCCCATAATGTATCGATAAGCGCTCGCTTTCGAAATGTCAGTACTCTTTGGCTCCGGTCGCTATTCGATACGCTCATCACCCGGGGCTTGGTCACACACACGCGAGAGGCTCCGTCGTTAATGGCCGCCCGTGACGCCTGCTAATTTTTTCGTCCCCCCCCCCCCCCAGCCTCGGGCGGCCCGGTCGAAGACTTCGTCCCACTTAAATCTTTTTACTTTCCTTTTATTTATTTTAGAAAAACCAGACACTTCCAATAACGACTCTACTAATAACTAAAACAGTGTTTGTATGTATGTATGTATCCGTGACGGATGTTCCTTATACAAATAAACATCCGTCGAGGAAAATTTCACCAAATTTCGTACACGTGTGTTCCTAGAGACGAGGAAACAATCACTGTCGGGGGTGAGACGCGTCTACCACCCCCAGAAGCGGGGGTGGACGCGGGAGGAAATATTTAAACATACTAAAACAGTCGATATTTCAGTCGGGTAAATATTTTTAGGGAGGTCACGGATATTGGGAAACAAACACTGTCGGGGTGCGACGCGTCTACCACCCCCAGAAGCTGCTGGGGTGGAAATATTTAAAGACGCTAAAACAGTCGATATTTCAGTCGGATAAATATTTTTAGGGGGGTCACAGATATTGGGAAACAAACACTGTCGGGGTGAGACGCGTCTACCACCCCCAGAAGAAGCGGGGGTGGGCGGGGGTGGAAATATTTAAACATGCTAAAACAGTCGATATTTCAGTCGGGAAAATATTTTTAGGGGGGTCACAGATATTGGGAAACAAACACTGTCGGAGTGAGACGCGTCTACCACCCCCAAAAGCGGGGGGTGGACGGGGGTGGAAATATTTAAACACGTAAAACAGTCGATATTTCAGTCGGGTAAATATTTTTAAGGGGGCACAGATATTGGGAAACAAACACTGACGGGGTGAGACGCGTCTACCACCCCCAGAAGAAGCGGGGGTGGACGGGGGTGGAAATATTTAAACACGCTAAAACAGTCAATCTTTCAGTCGGGTAAATATTTTTACGGGGGTCACAGATATTGGGAAACAAACACTGTCGGTGTGAGACGCGTCCACCACCCCCAGAAGAAGCGGGGGTGGACGGGGGTGGAAATATTTAAACACGCTAAAACAGTCGATATTTCAGTCGGGTAAATATTTTTAGGGGGTCACAGATGTTGGGAAACAAACACTGTCGGGGTGAGACGCGTCTAACACCCCCAGAAGAAGCGGGGGTGGACGGGGTGGAAATATTTAAACATGCTAAAACAGTCGATATTTCAGTCGGGTAAATATTATTAGGGGGGTCACAGATATTGGGAAACAAACACTGTCGGGGTGAGACGCGTCTAACACCCCCAGAAGAAGCGGGGGTGGACGGGGTGGAAATATTTAAACACGCTAAAACAGTCGATATTTCAGTCGGGTAAATATTTTTAGGGGGGTCACAGATATTGGGAAACAAACACTGTCGGGGTGAGACGCGTCTACCACCCCCAGAAGAAGCGGGGGTGGACGGGGGTGGAAATATTTAAACACGCTAAAACAGTCGATATTTAAGTCGGGTAAATATTTTTAGGGGGTCACAGATATTGGGAAACAAACACTGTCGGTGTGAGACGCGTCCACCACCCCCAGAAGAAGCGGGGGTGGACGGGGGTGGAAATATTTAAACACGCTAAAACAGTCAATCTTTCAGTCGGGTAAATATTTTTAGGGGGGTCACAGATATTGGGAAACAAACACTGTCGGGGTGAGACGCGTCTACCACCCCCAGAAGCGGGGGGTGGACGGGGGTGGAAATATTTAAAAACGCTAAAACAGTCGATATTTCAGTCGGGTAAATATTGTTAGGGGGTCACAGATGTTGGGAAACAAACACTGTCGGGGTGAGACGCGTCTACCACACCCCCAGAAGCAAGGGTGGACGGGGGTGGAAATATTTAAACATACTAAAACAGTCAATATTTCAGTCGGGTAAATATTTTTAGGGGGTCACAGATGTTGGGAAACAAACACTGTCGGGGTGAGACGCGTCTACCACCCCCAGAAGAAGCGGGGGTGGACGGGGGTGGAAATACTTAAACACGCTAAAACAGTCGATATTTCAGTCGGGTAAATATTATTAGGGGGGTCACAGATATTGGGAAACAAACACTGTCTGGGTGAGACGCGTCTAACACCCCCAGAAGAAGCGGGGGTGGACGGGGTGGAAATATTTAAACACGCTAAAACAGTCGATATTTCAGTCGGGTAAATATTTTTAGGGGGGTCACAGATATTGGGAAACAAACACTGTCGGGGTGAGACGCGTCTACCACCCCCAGAAGCGGGGGTGGAAATATTTAAACATGCTAAAACAGTCGATATTTCAGTCGGGTAAAAATTTTTAGACGGTCACAGATATTGGTAAACAAACACTGTTGGGGTGAGACGCGTCTACCACCCCCAGAAGAAGCGGGGGTGGACGGGGGTGGAAATACTTAAACACGCTAAAACAGTCGATATTTCAGTCGGGTAAATATTATTAGGGGGGTCACAGATATTGGGAAACAAACACTGTCGGGGTGAGACGCGTCTAACACCCCCAGAAGAAGCGGGGGTGGACGGGGTGGAAATATTTAAACACGCTAAAACAGTCGATATTTCAGTCGGGTAAATATTTTTAGGGGGGTCACAGATATTGGGAAACAAACACTGTCGGGGTGAGACGCGTCTACCACCCCCAGAAGAAGCGGGGGTGGACGGGGTGGAAATATTTAAACACGCTAAAACAGTCGATATTTCAGTCGGGTAAATATTTTTAGGGGGGTCACAGATATTGGGAAACAAACACTGTCGGTGTGAGACGCGTCCACCACCCCCAGAAGAAGCGGGGGTGGACGGGGGTGGAAATATTTAAACACGCTAAAACAGTCGATATTTCAGTCGGGTAAATATTTTTAGGGGGTCACAGATATTGGGAAACAAACACTGTTGGGGTGAGACGCGTCTAACACCCCCAGAAGAAGCGGGGGTGGACGGGGGTGGAAATATTTAAACACGCTAACAAGTCGATATTTCAGTCGGGTAAATATTTTTAGGGGGGTCACAGATATTGGGAAACAAACACTGTCGGGGTGAGACGCGTCTACCACCCCCAGAAGAAGCGGGGGTGGACGGGGTGGAAATATTTAAACATACTAAAACAGTCGATATTTTAGTCGGGTAAATATTTTTAGGGGAGGTCACAGACATTGGGAAACAAACACTGTGGGGCTGAGACGCGTCTACCTCCCTTAGAAGCGGGGGTGGGCGGGTGGTGTAAATACTTAAACACGCTAAAACAGTCGAAATTTCAGTCGGGTAAATATTTTAGTGGGGTCACAGATATTGGGAAACAAACACTGTCGGGGTGAGACGCGTCTACCCCCCTTTCAGAAGCGCGGGGGTTGAAATATTTAAACATGCCTAAAACAGTCGATATTTCAGTCCGATAAATATTTTTTTTTTGGGGGGGGGTCAAAGTTTTTGATAGTGTATCTACCGGTGTTATATGACTATAACTTCAACCCCTTACATCATCGGAACGGAGCCCCCTTAAGGGTTGGATGGGTGGACGCGTATTACAAGAAAATAACGCTAATACAATCATGATTCGAGTCAAATGCATGTAGCTGAGTTAAATGATGACATTCAATTCGCCATTTAACCCCCCCCCCTCACCAGGGGCGGGAATACGCGGGCGGGCGGGGGGCGGTAGAATTTTTCTAACAGGGTGAAATTGTCGATATTTGCGTGGAATAAATAATTGTTGGGGGTCAATGACGTTTATAATACATCTACCGATGTTGTTTGTAAAATTTCAACCCCTTTCGGGATGAGAGAAGAGCACGTTTAGGGGGTGGGGGGTGAAAACTTTTCAAACATGTAAAACCAACCGATATTTGAGTCGCATAAATATTTTTAGGGGTCAAAGAGATTGATAGTGTTTCTACCCCTGGGGGAAAGAGCACCCTTAGGGTTTTGGGGGTGGAGAATACAAATCTCCACCGGCAGGAGCAAATTTCACCAAATTTCGTACACCACGTGTCCCTAGCGACCTGGAACACAAACCTTGTAGGGGTGAGACACGTCTACCAACCCCTCCAACCCCACCGGGGAAGCGAGGGTGGAAATATTCAAACACGCTTAAAAAGGCCGATTAAGTAATGAGTGCGTGATAAGTGCTGCTCTTCTCATTCTGAAGTGTGTAGAGGTTCTCCTTGCTCGTCGCTCTCAAAGAAAAACGGGATTGATTAAAATAAAGGAACTTTGAAGACAAGTTAATGAAACCGTCTGAAGACGTTGCTGGTAAAGTATTGAGGAATAGTGAAACACACACACACACACAGGTAGGAAAGAAGAATTTGCTGTTAAAACTGAGTGTGTGGAGGAATTCCGGATGTTGGGACCAATTTTGGCGAGGAAACTCACTACTCAAGTTTTAATAAAGGTTTTATTAAGACAGTTCTTTCAACGCAGAATTCGTCATACGTGCAATGGATGAAAGAGGACGCAACATAAGGCAAAACTGATGTTATTTAAAGGTCAATATATATTTTATCAATGCCCTAAATGTGTTACATTTACTTAAAACCCTTAAAAAAAAGTTGTTTGTAGAGATTTACCTTTAGTTGAAGGTCTTAGTAAAGGCTAGCAGAATGACCGGGGGGGGGACGCCCCACGTGACAGTATAAAACATGGCGGCTGAATTTGCTTCCAATATGGCGGCGACTTGTCCAGTCTATGTTGTTTATATATGTGTCTTCGGTTCTCGTAATGCAATCCATAACATATAATATATATATATATATATATATATATATATATATATATATATATATTTATATTTAAAAATCGATCAGCAGAGTTTGAAGGCGCGTTGAATAAATTGAACGAGAAATCGCGAGAGTTCACGAGATGTGTGTTTTTTTTTCTCCCGTCGCGGAGTGATATGAGATTTCCACATATAACCGTGTAAAGCGGCCTTGTTTATTGCGCATGCTTCCTCGAACAGATAAGATAATATATATATATATATATATATATATTTAAAAATCGATCAGCAGACTTTGAAGGCGCGTTGAATAAATTGAACGAGAAATCGCGAGAGTTCACGAGATGTGTGTTTTTTTTTCTCCCGTCGCGGAGTGATATGAGATTTCCACATATAACCGTGTAAAGCGGCCTTGTTTATTGCGCATGCTTCCTCGAACAGATAAGATAAAATATATATATATTTAAAAATCCATCAGCAGACTTTGAAGGCGCGTTGAATAAATTGAACGAGAAATCGCGAGAGTTCACGAGATGTGTGTTTTTTTTTCTCCCGTCGCGGAGTGATATGAGATTTCCACATATAACCGTGTAAAGCGGCCTTGTTTATTGCGCATGCTTCCTCGAACAGATAAGATAAAATATATATATATTTAAAAATCCATCAGCAGACTTTGAAGGCGCGTTGAATAAATTGAACGAGAAATCGCGAGAGTTCACGAGATGTGTGTTTTTCTTTTTCTCCCGTCGCGGAGTGATATGAGATTTCCACATATAACCGTGTAAAGCGACCTTGTTTCTTGCGCATGCTTCCTCGAACAGATAAGATAATATATATATATATATATATATATATATATTTAAAATCCATCAGCAGAGTTTGAAGGCGCGTTGAATAAATTGAACGAGAAATCGCGAGAGTTCACGAGATGTGTGTGTTTTTTTTTCTCCCGTCGCGGAGTGATATGAGATTTCCACATATAACCGTGTAAAGCGACCTTGTTTCTTGCGCATGCTTCCTCGAACAGATAAGATAATATATATATATATATATATATTTAAAAATCGATCAGCAGACTTTGAAGGCGCGTTGAATAAATTAAACGAGAAATCGCGAGAGTTCCCGAGATGTGTGTTTCTTTTTCTCCCGTCGCGGAGTGATATGAGATTTCCACATATAACCGTGTAAAGCGTCCTTGTTTATTGCGCATGCTTCCTCGAACAGATAAGATAAAATTATATATATATATATATATATATATATTCCATATTTACGGGAAACGCTCTCTGCTTGATCAATTGAGGTTGGAAGCCTGGAGGAAAGATACGAGGGAAAAAAATGAGAGAAACCATTATATTAAAATATTATGCTGTTTATGAGTTACACCACTGTGATCAAAAAGTAAATTGTCATTTAAAACTCCCCGGGTATTAGGAAGGCAGGTTGGTAGGACTGTCTGTAATATTTGGCTAAGCGTCTCTTTGTTAACAGGTTTAATTATCTCAGAGTTACACGTGTGTGGTTTTAGTAAACAACTAATTAAGTGATTTTTGCAATGGGGGTGATTTTGTTGAGCGAAGAACGTTTGCGGAAGGAATATTCTGGTGAGGGGGACACGTTGAAGGCCTTTGGTGATCAAACTACGGCAGGTGGTACAACGAGTTCAAAGACGACCATCAACGTCTACCGACGAGGGCAACGTCCAAGGTGGACAATCAGAGATCTCGCTGATGGTGCTGGAACATCATCTGCCTCAGCCTGAACCGTTGTGAAGAATGTTTTGTGTGTCTCAGACGCGTCAAGTCTCCATTGGTGGGGAAAAGAAGCGTCGTGTTGATGTTGTGTGTGTGAGAAACTTTGCTGGCTGACTGTCAGGACCACTTGAAATGCATCATCGCTGGAGACGACGAGACCCTGAAACCAGCGACCAATCCAGCGGATATCATGCAAAAGGTGAAGACCACGGTAAATATATCGAAAATCAAGGTCATGTTGACAGTCGTGGGTAGTGGTGCACTGTGAAGTCCTTCCGCCCCGGGGCCAAACTGTCAACAAGGAACATTATTTGAGCGTTATTCGTCTGAAACTCTTGGTTCCTTCATCATGTCACACTGCATTGCCAAAAACTCGACTCACGTCGTTCCGCAACCACCGTATTCGTCTGATTTGGCTCCGTGCGACATCTGGATGATCAGCAAACTCAAGAGGCCAATGCGGGGGCGCCGTTTTGACACGACTGAGGAGGTAAAAACCGAATCGAAGAAGGTCTTGAAGGCTACACCAGAGAAAAAGACTCTTCCGACTGTTGCGAGGGCTGGAAAAAGCGCGTTTTATTGGACGAGGATGAAATTGAATTGGAAGAATAAATAAAGAATTTATATATATATACTAGCTGGGTGCCCGGAGTTGTCCGAGATGTCATTTATCTACAACCCCCTATATGACTCCAATTTCGGCTGCTTTTGCGCAACGCTACTCGAACCCTAATCATTATAATTAACTCTGAACAATATTTCTTAAACGCAAATATCTGCCGTGTTTACATGTTCCAAAATTTGCACCCCCGGCTACCCCTGCATCAGAGGGGGGTAAATGCCCAATTTGAATGTCGTAACTAAACACAGTGACTTCCATAACCTTTGATTTGACTCCAATCTCGGGTTGTATTCGCGTTATTTTACTGTAAAGCATCTCCACACCCGCAAACCCGAAGGGTGTCCTTTTCACAGGGCGTAGGGGATGAAAATTGTATTCAGATAACATTGGTAGAAACACTATCAATATCGTTGACCCCTAAAAATATTTATCCGACTCAAATATCGGCTGTTTTTAGTATGTTTAAATATTTCCACCCCCGCTTCTGGGGGGGGGGGTGGAAGACGCGTCTCACCCCCCCGGACAGTGTTTGTTTCCTGGTCGCAAAGACACACGTGTACGAAATTTGGTGAAAATTGTATCGACTGGTGTAGATTTGTATTTTATTTAGAAAACGTTTGTATGGGAAATAGAAAAGGGTTGTTTTTTTAGGGTTTTCCCGGAAATTATTCGATTTTTTCTCGCCTTTTAAACCTTCCCTAGACCTCCACGAACATTTCAAGACTAAGATAAGATAAATCCGTTCAGCCGTTCTCGAGTTTTAGTGAGACTAACGAACAGCAATTCATTTTTATATATATATATAGATAGATAGATAAATAAACTCACCTTACCTTTTTCTTCACAGTGGTGTATATATATATATATATATATATATCAACATGCGTGTGTGTTGGTTTTTATTTATTTATTATTAAACCGTCGAACGACCACTGTCACAGTTTCCATATAAAGTATTTTCGCGCCTCCTTGGAACCGAAAACATTCCAGTGGCGAGCGAACGCTGCGACTGAACGTCTTTGCCTCAACTCGTGAAGCTGCTAACAGAGGGCAGGGGCGGCACTTGCATATAAACTAAAGCCCTGAAGATTTACTCTATAAAATTTTAAGAGGGAAATTGAAATAAAAATGTATCGATCATTAGTTATTTACGAAATCACTGTATTTAAGGTGAGGGCAATGAAAGACGACGAAATGTTTGTCGCAGCTGAAATACTATGACCTCAATACCGATCACCTGTTATTTTTCAAGTTTCGTCGTTTGTCAAATTTTGAAGTCGAACGTTTATTTACTTTTTACCGTCGTCGAAAAGGTGTTGTCCCGCGGGGGAGTATTTCGAGTTTAGGTTTGTTGTCGAATTTTTTTTTCTTTTGCAGTGCTACGACATCAACTTTGTCTCTCGATCGAAATAAAAAGGTTTCCGAATTTCCAATGTAGTACAAGGTTATTGCACCCAGGTGCTGAAGTGAACCTCTTATTAAAGTTTTATACAGAAAACATTTTCCTTTTACGTGGTTGTGTGTGTGTGTTATTTCAGATAAATACTGATTTCCGTTCGGCGCTAATTAAGTGATATGGTTACACTAGAAAACATTGTGACAACATGACAAGTGGGAAAAGAAAAAATTTTCTGTTTTGAGATTATTACTCCAAAGGTAAGTGCAACTCTTCTTAATATCGTACACTTAACGTAAATGCTTCTTCTAACACTACTACAGGTTATGTGGGGAATGGGGTTTATGAAATTGTTATAAATTTCTACACATACACCAAATGTAACAGCAGTACATTATTCCAGTCTAAATATTAATTCAATATCACATAAATCTTTACATTTCCCATTATTAATTCCGAATACATTTAATTTATGTTACAATTTAGCATACGAGTGTCGTAAGTAGTAAATATGTAGTAGTAATCAAAGCGAGATCTTCTTGAAGTGTTGTTGTTGTTACTTTGTGAGTTATTGGAAACTTCAATTCTGTGATTTCCTGAAGATATGTTTGTCAGTTCATGTATACTTTCATTGCGCTGGTTAATATTGAAAGTCAAAAACTTGTTTTAACCAACTGATTCCTTATCGTTATTGTATGTAAATGAATTTATTATCAGATATTTTTATTACATTTCACATCGTACCATAATGTTTGTGTGTGTGTGTGTGCATGCGTGCTTGAGAACTACAAATTTGACGCTGTAGACTTTTGAATAGTTTATTTATCTCCTCATTATTCTGTTAAGCTACAGATATTTTAAATATTCATCCAATTTTTTTTTTGTATTATTAAATTGAGGCAAAATTATTTTTAAAAAGTAATGAAGTTTATGTAGTGTATATTCCGCTTTACTTACTTGATATTATTATTTGTATCATGTTATAATGGTTCATTATTCTATTGAAAGGCTATGTTCACCGAATTACACAGGTTTTTTGGTGTGAGTGTAGATTCATATCTGGAGTGCAGTTTAGTGTTGACAATCTGAAAGTTGGTGATGAGGTTGAAGTTTTTGAGCCACAAAACTGTCCTATCTCAACTTACTTGCAGCAATAAACGTGTCAGTTGTAAGTATTACAGTGGGAAATTGTAAAACAAATGGCTGAGTTTTGAGGTTATGACACAAATACACTATAGAAAGTGCTTTGAGAGAATTGAGTATTGATAATTATTGTAATTGCCTTGGGATGGAACCTTTTGTAGAAAATGAAAGTGAAAGGTCATATGGGGAGAGTTATATTGCGACAAATATCACCAAATCGAGAAGCCACACACACAAACATAATTAGGATCTCATTTAAAGAAGATTAACAGTTACATGGTGAAAATAATTATTTAATGGTTCTTCAGCAGATGAAAATATAACATTCAATGCCATATGCTTTCTACGCGATAGTTGTTTAAATAAATAAAAATTTACAATCACAAGAAAAACAGGCATTGAAAACTTTGAAATTGAATTTAATTGCAGAGAAATGTAAAGGAAACACTAAGAATTATTGTAATTTTTTAAAAGTAATTTAATTTCCAAAAAATGTGTATTAACCTAAAAGTGATTTAATGAAAAATTATTTTTCCCATGAAACACACAATTTTAAAATATTTTACTTACTAATTCCCTAGTTATAATAATTTACTTCAATATTAAGTATATCAGTAAAAACTTCAATAAAGGTATTTTAAATTATTATAGTTTATTACACTTAGACTTTTCTGTAATTCAGTATATGGGAGCTAGGTCAACAATTTATTAATATTTTCTTCCCTCCTTGATTGTAGATGGCTACTAGCAGTGGAGGCGGTGATGGCCGGCGGTCATGGGCTCAGCTCAAAACCACTGTCCTGGAACTCCGCAGGCAACTTTCTGCACTCTCGACTACAGTTCCTTCTTCAATTTCTTTTCGATCACTGCCAGATGGTCGTACAAGAATATACTTCTTGAGCATGCCTCGTAATGGGTGGGAGACGACTTTGTTGTACGCGGACGTGGGAGGTGGAACTATGGTTTCTGATACACTTGCATGGTGGCCAGTCATTGAAGGTAGCTTCCAAGGGGTTCGAAGATTCTCAAGAGAAGAACAGCTTTTATGGGAGAGGAAACGGTTGGCAACTTGGGGTATAACTTCATACGAATTGCATCCTGTATCTGGAAAGCTGGTTTTCCCTGCGGCTAGCAGCTTGTTCCAGTGCCTCGACACTGGATTCTCAGTAAGTATTTAATTTGTGTGTTCTCCCTGGAACCAGTAGTTTGGCGCAAATATTATATTTAGCTTTGCATTAAAAATAAGTCTGTATGGAAATTATTTGTTGCCAGAGTATTCTTCAGAATCAGTCATTCACTCTACATCGTAGGGCTAGTAATAATAAGGTGTAGGAAAT
Organism: Zhengitettix transpicula; assembly: GCA_037074705.1. Taxonomy (NCBI): domain Eukaryota; kingdom Metazoa; phylum Arthropoda; class Insecta; order Orthoptera; family Tetrigidae; genus Zhengitettix; species Zhengitettix transpicula. The sequence goes on along the minus strand of CM073591.1, from coordinate 6,980,109 downwards.
TAAATATAACACTGTCTTGTAGATGTTCTGTACAACCTCTGGACATACCGTACTTTTAAATGAAACATATAATGTGTCTGTTTTGAAAATTAAGGCTAATAAAAATAGCCAAATACAGACAAAAGAAGTGATCAAAGATTGAAGCCTTTCCCGACAGAGTTTTTAGTCGCCGAAACGTTGCGTTCTAATATAATTATGCAAAACCCAGTTGAACTCCGAGAACAATATATTGAAAAGAAGTGATAATAAAAATACCACACAACATTTCTGGAATTCTTTTTATTATTATTTCAGGTGCTAAGAAAACAAAAACACAAGTCAAAAGTGACACAACCTCACAATACAGTTGACAAACTTTTGTGTTATTTGAGTTTGTCAATTGTATTGTGAGGTTGTGTTTTTGTTTTCATAGCACCTGAAGAAAGGAACACAGTTTCGAGAAATATTGGGTGGTATTTATGTCATCACTTCTTTTGTCTGTATTTGGCTATTTTATCTTATTACTTGTTGTATTTTATTAATCTAATGCTACTTATCCATGTGGGGTGGGACTTTTGTATGTTGATTTAATGGGTTCATATTTCATTCAGAGATGTCTTGATCACTTTCACAGACAGACATCCCTGTTTACCTGCACTGAAGTTGAACAGAAAAATTAATTTAAGAAATCCATAAAAAATGCATAACACTATTTTTTTTTGCCGTCACATGCAAGGTTTCGTGTACATGTTACTTATGACTGCTAAATAGAATGGTGGAATTGATTATTTTTACATAAAGAAGATTAATCAAAGATTTCAATTTTAATAAATCTGTTTTCCAGAATGGGCCCCTCTTCCCATCTGAACTCCGAATGGGTACCAGTGGTGCGAAGCTGAACCCTCAAATTTGCCCATCTAATCCAGATCTTGTTGCTTATGTTTGCCACAATGATATTTGGGTTTCCCATACTGTAACAGGTATTTTATATATGCTCATCATTAAATTTGTCTAAAAAGAATAAAATATTACTGAAAAAAATACTAGTTCTTGCAGTACATAATAATTTCTATTTATGTACATTGATGGAATTTTTTCCCTAAATGTGGAAACGTCAGTGTGGCTTCTGGTACTGATAAATAACCCTCACACTTTTCTGTTGTAGGGGCTACAATAAGGTTAACATACGCTCACAAAGGTGGAAGAACACTTGCTGATGATCCTCTAAGTGCAGGAATCCCTTCTTATGTTATGCAAGAGGAATTCAGCAGATATCAAGGATATTGGTGGCAGCCAAAAACTGTTGGTAAGTTCAGATTACTGAAAATGAATAGCAGTGTATAAATAGTTCTCGGGGGCTTCTGACCGAGTAGAATTTACGTGAAGTGACATTTCGATCGCTTGCTCTGTCATCATCGTCTGGACTCTGCCATTGAAACTTCACTCCATGTAAATTCTACTTGGTTAGAAGCCTGAGAATTATTTATGCAGACAATTCACAGAGAAAAACTTCAATCTTAATTAATAGGTGTAGCTCAATCATTGCTGAAAGGAACTTTCACTAATTGAGTTGGAAAGTCCGCACCTTTAATTTAACTGTATTGAAATCAATTTTATATTGATGTATTTATCAAGGTAAAATATCATTTTTCATTCTCACTTATTAATGTTTGTTTTATAAGGAACGTAAGTTTTCTCGGTGTAGTTGCTGGATGAAGTTTTCTTGGGATTCCAACTGGGTAGTGTTGTTTAATATCCACAACGTTTCGATGGCTTGCACCGCCTGAAGAATATGGCGGCGCAAGCCATTGAAACGTTGTGGATATTAAACGACGCTACCCGGTTGGAATTCCGAGAAAACTTCATCCAATGTTTGTTTTCTCTATAAATCACATTAAATTGTTGAAAACATGAAAATCTGGAGTTTGACATATCTTTCTGAACATTTTTGGTTCTGGTAGTTGCGGCATACTATGAAATGCATTGCTTGAATAATTTTTTCTCTTTACTTGATCCAAATCTTTGCCAATCAATGAACTTATAAACGAATCTCCTGTTGTTACAGATGGAGTGTACAGAATAGTTTACGAAGAAGTTGACGATAGTGACGTAAAAATATATTGTTTTCCCTCTTCTAATTCACATTTGGGAGACTTTGAAGAATATAGGTGAGAAATTTATCTTGATACAGATTATGGTTTAATTGACATATTTTTTTTTTGGAAAATGGCCAGAAACTTCAGTTTAAAATTTTGCTACGTGACGCCAACAGTGAGGTATGTTAATGAGGACTAAATTGGCTTGATTCATTTGTGGAATTCTTAGAAAAATAATACATAGTTTTCAGTATATGAGTAGCTTAACATTGTAAGTATGAGTTGCTAACCCTGAGGCAGTGACTGTTTTTTGTGTTGCGTGTCTTCATTTACCATTGTTACCTGGCCAGAACCTGAGAACTTATGAATGTTTGTATAAAGTTTTGTTTCTTTTCTACTGTAATTCATATTTGCAGATTTGAGAGTGAGATTGGAATTGTAGACCTTGTTTTACTACAGTTGACACTATTTCAGTGTTTATTCTTCAGATTATCCATTTTTATATTGAATAATATATGGATAGAAAGATTTCTCAAGTCGTAATGCCATGGTTAAGTTGAATTAAAAGTATCACGATGGAATAAGGTCAACTCGACCAGGAATCAAACCTGGTACCTCCCACTTACCAGGCAGATGCTCTAGTGACTGAGCTATCCCTTTCGACTGCAGATTTGATGCGAAATTTCTCCATCCATTAGACTGGAAATGGGCTCACATACAATTTTTTACAATCACAATTCTTCGTGGCTTAAATTTTGAAATCTTGATGAAGAACAGAGTTTTTGTAAATTCGTTAACAGTAATGGATGGAGGAATTTTTGCACCAGATATGACGTCGGCAGGCGTAGTTCAGTGGTTAGTGTGTTCACCCTATAATAATCTCTCTAATTATTATTAAACTTTCTAATTCATTTAAATATACAGCAGGGCAGGCGTATTAAAAAATAAACTTAGTATGGTTTAATTAATTACCATAACCACCATAGCAACTAAAAAGAACAAAGACAAAACAAAACCAAAACTAACCCAAAGATATACCCCCACTTATTCTTATTGTTATCCACTTATAAATGAAATAAGTTTATTACAAACCGGTAAGTGGAGGTTCTCGGATTTGATTCCTGGTCCAGTCAACATTTTTCCATCCTAATACTCCATTTTTATATTTGAAGTTCACTGAACAGTGACACTTATCCTACTGTATCTGATATGTGATTAGTCTTTGGGCTCCAACCAGTTCAGATTTTTAGATCACAAAGTTTTGGCAGCAAATAGTGTAGTTCAGGGAAGTTGTGAACTTTATTTACTTCAACTTGTAACATTGTCTAATGCTGATAAATCATCATTCTTGTGCCAGTTTCTGATTTGTAATAACTGTTTTAAATGCTTGTCTTTATGTTTGTATTTTCTTCTGTTTCAAATTTTAGGTTTCCTCGAGCAGGGACATCAAATTCTAAGTCAAACCTTAAAATGGTGCAGTTTAGAGTCAATGAATCACTTCAAATATATAATGTCGACATGCTTGAACTTCAGTATCCCCTGTCCGTCATGTTTCCCTGGATGGAGTATTTAGTCAGAGTCGGTTGGACACCCAATGGAGAATAGTACGTAATTGCGTTTAAGTTATTTCTTATAACTTGACAACTTTTTTGTAAACTCTAATTGTAATTAAAATTGATTTGGTTTGGAATTAAAATCTCGTACATTTATTTCAGTATATGGGTTCAGTTGTTGGATCGAAGACAGCAGAGGCTTGAGTTGGTTCTGTTATCTGTTGACAATTTTACGGAACCACCTCCTAATATTTATACTGTGGAACGAAACTTAAATACACCAACACCTGCCGTGCAGGTTATTTATACTGAGGAATCTGATATATGGATAAATGTATGTTTGTATTAACTTCCATATGCCTTTGTGACTAATGTGTCCACTTGAGTTATTTATTTTCCTTATATGTTGCAATTTTAATTATAAGCCTCACGATAGGTTTCGTTGATCTTAAACGATATAACTTATTATTTCACCATATTCATTGTATTTTGCAGTTGCATAATGTACAGTAATGATATTAATTTAATTTAATTTAATTTAGTGCTCAAACATTTTGTAAAATAGTAAACCACTTAGAGCTTGTATTACGAACACCAGACATAACAATTATACTCTCTCTCTTCGAAGACTGGTGTGATTTTGTCAGTGTTTCATTTCTTTGGAAAGCGGTCTCCCACCATGAGCTCGTTTATATTTATTATTTTATTCTGATTACAGGTAAATGAGCTTCTGTACTTTTTCCCTACAAATGATGACAGTGAAGTACGTTTCATATGGGGCAGTGAAGAAACTGGCTTCCGGCACCTGTATCTCGTAACAGCCTACGTGTCGGGGCTCAGCAATGGCGTTGAGGAAACGATTGACAGGATGGAAAGTGAGCAACTCTACTCTACCTTCCTCAGCTCGACTCTGCACTTTGTTCGCAGTAAAGTCAATTAAACATTTTACATATCAATTGACTGTATTCATTTTGATCTAACGTATCGTTGGACACAGTTTTCTTCATAATCAATAATAATAATTATTATTAAGTCGATAATTGGTTACTCAATTCCTTTAGAAATTGATCTATTAGTTATCAACTGTATATTGTAATATTCCAACAAAAATGAAGCAGAAAACAATTGAATTGTAAAGGAGGCTTTTTATGATAAAAAATTTTAATACAAGTACAAACATGGACAGGACTAAACCCACTAAACAAAGTTTGAAAGTTGTATTGACTTACAATATTCAAATATAAAAATATTTTACTCTTTTCTGTCGTCCAAATGAAATATTTCTTCGTAGATGTATATAATCTACTACTATAACTATCACTGATGAAGAATTTTAATTTAATGTCACCCAATTTTTATTTAGAACCATATGCTTAGTGACATAAAATAAGATGGTCTTTTCTCTTTCTCATAAAGTGAATTTCATAGCTTTTTGTCTATATTTATAGGCATATGTGATGAGCTATTTGCTTATGAGACATTTTGATGAGATCTTAACTCACTATTTTGTAGTGCTTATAATGGCGTTTTCAGAAATATGCAATATTTCCCCCTCCCTCCTCTAAGTGAAAGACCAAAATAATTTTTTTCATATTCAGCTTTACATTCCTCATTGTTTTATTACACAGTTATACACATTTGTAAGTCAACTATATCATTGGATAATCGGTTCATGTTTTTAACATAAGCATTATTATTTTATCACTTTACATAGTTTTAAAGTTTTGAAACATTTTTAGGTGTTTTTCTTCAACCTCGAGTTGGTCAGAAGGTGGCACTGACGTCTGGAGAATGGGAGGTTTTGGGACGAACTATATGGGTGGATCCAAATCGTCAGTTGGTTTATTTTATGGGCCTGAGGGAATCGCCCTTGGAAAAGCACCTGTATGTTGTTTCTCTTCGTCGTCCTGAAGAAGTTAGGTTGCTGACAAGACCAGGCTATTCATACAGTATTGATTTCAACAAGGTTCGTGTAACTGATAAAATAGATGTTGTATGAAATGTATTTGACAACCATAATCACATTCACTACGTTAACAAATAAAATGTGAATAAAAATGGGGTGTTTTGCAAGTCTTCACTTTATTTAGTTTCTTTTGGTTATTTTGATTTCGATTTGTATCCCTTTTTTGTAGTTTTGTCTTAATTAGATAGAAATATATCCAAATTAATTTGATAGATATTGTAAATAATGTAGTTATAAAGATATATCTTTTATTTATTTTTTTCAGGAATGTACCATGTTTGTAGCTGTTTACAGCAATATTCAAAAACTTCCTGCATGCCAAGTCTTCAGAGTCTCTCACACTGATTGGACTGTTGAAGGGGTTACCCTCACTCCTGTTGGTTACCTGTTGGAGCCTCCTGGTCAGTATAAATTGACAAATACATCAATGTCTTAATTTACACACATCATCTTGATTGATGGCTGACTCAATGTGTAAGTAGTTTGAAAATTCTTTGTAAATTCAGGAAACTTAGCAACATTAGCTTATGCTATATTAAATTAATAATAATTCTTGGAGGATCAGGCGTACCAAGCTTTCTTGTGATTCTCTGCGGCTGGCAATAATTTGAATCATTGTTTTTTAAAAAATGTGTAAAAGCGAAAATTATTAGAAATAGCTCTGTGAAAGATCAACTAACTGAAGGAAGTTAATAAATCTGTTGAAGTTCAGAGTGCATTTGTGTTTCAAAATGCCTTTAGGGTCTTTTAAATGACTGTTCGTTATTTATCGAGTTTAATTAAATGGTGGATTACAGTGTTGGACCTATGTCTGTTATTAATTGTGCTAATCATCTACTTCATCATCAATTATATTGCAGCATCCTTTCCACGTTATAGGAAAATTTTAATTTAATTAAAAAGCATAAAATTTGATGTTTTAGACCCTTACCATGTTCACAGCAGTAAAGTGCAAGTTCCCATTCCTATTTTTGTTGTTGTTGAAACGTCACATTTATGACCATGGTTTCATAAGTATTGTAGTTCTCAATTGTAATCATTAATTTATAATATCAAGCTGTACATGAATGATAATTATCCCTCTGATTGTCATATCCATCACTGTGGTGTCTTCTGGAACACGCGACAAGTGACGACAACACTCTGGCACGATAATGGTTTTGAACTGTTGGACTCGCACTTGAGGCTTCTCTAGATCGTTTCAGCAAAACAATACATCTTCTTGACACTGTTTTAGGTGAAGAATGTAAATTTTTGACACTCGTAAACAACATTGCCGTGTGTATGTTTCGTAGGTTTCCCTGGTGAATATGCTGCTGGAATTGGTCTTGGGTTTCCAACCGGGAAGATTTCGACACGCTAGTTGACAAAATGTCGTGCTTAGTAAGCGCCACCTGTTGTTGGAAACTTGCGAACAATTCTAGCAACATTGACAATTGTTGCACACAATTATTGCAGTCCAATTAGTGTTAAACCAGAAAGTTGAGAAAACTTATTATTATACTCTCTTCTTCTACCCATTTCAAAGTACGATTACACTCTGTTCTTATACTGATTTCAAATATTGAAAATGAACCTTGCCGCAGCTTGTACAGCCACTGTATGTGATATGGTGCTACCCGTCGTATCTCTTTTTTTCCTGGAATGCACCTTGTTTTATACTATGCCCAATGAATTTCTGCAGGGAGGGGGGGGGGAAACATTATCACCATCTAACAAAATTCAAAACGGAGAGAGGATGAATAACAGAATGTTGTGTGAATGTTATACTTATAAATATCCGGCCCGTTGTGGCTCAGTTATTGTCGTTTTGACTTTTTGTTTTAAAAATCGTCACTTTATCTTATATTTCTTTTTATGTAGTCACTGGCCCTAAATTTTACACTCCTGAGCTCTACACACGTCAGATATCGTCAGGGGACCTTCTGTATGCTATGGTATTCAAGCCTTACAAGTTTGAACCTGGAGTCAAGTACCCAACTGTCCTAAATATATATGGAGGACCAGAAGTGCAGCTGGTGTCCAATACATTCAAGGTATATTATTTGTTGATTAATTCACATTTATAGTTTGATTCACTTTCAAAGAATGCAATGTTGTCTTGGAATATAAAATTATATTTTAACTGAAAATTTAATTCTGTTTAAATGCATATTTTGCCCAAATCCTCTGGTGACTCAAAAATATATTTAAAAATTAATCCTTGAGCACGCGCAAGTATGCAACTAGTGCAAACTTCATACCCTTTAATTAATTGAGAAATATATCTGAAAAAAATACATTTTGCACTAAAAACAGATTATTTACCCTATCTAGAATATGTTTCAGCTAGAAAAGAAAAATATTCAAACGCTCATTGGTTGAAATTTTGTCATGCATATTAAACTTACATCTTTTATCACACCTGAAGTTATTTTTTTCTTCCTTTCCCTTATAACAATGTATACTAATTTATGTATTTATCATATTTAAATTTTATATCTGTGTGTCTTTATGTTCACATAGGGTATGCGGCAACTTCGAATGCATATGCTAGCAGCTCAGGGATACTGCGTCGTGGCGATTGATTCCAGAGGATCTCAACATCGTGGGCTGCTGTTTGAGAGTCACCTCAAGGGCAGAATGGTACGAAGAATTATAAATATATGATTTTCCACTGGTTTCAGTATCTGAGTAATTCAGAAAAAAAAAATTATCATCATGCTGAAGTCAATACAATATATTTTAATATTTTACACAAAATTAAAATCTTGTATGAGAAGAAGGATGTTTAAAATTTTCCCATGTCGATAACTGGTCCGTGTAAAGAATGAAGCTTCGCTGCTGTAGTTTTTGCACTAACAGTTCTCGGCTTCCCAGAGAGGTGAAATTATTTTAAACCGCCAGTTAAAATTCTGAGACTGTGTTCAAGTGTCACACTGTGTAGAAGTTGAGGTTTGACATTAAGAAATATTAACTGGTGTAAAAATGAATTCAATGAAAGTAAACCATATTTAAAGATAAACAGATGAGATTCACAGCGAATAGCTTGGTATATATGAATGACGATTTATGGAAGGCACATTGCTTGGAAATATATTTATGTTTGACAAGATTAACATATCTCAATGGTTCCTGTAGATTTAAGTACATCAAATTTTGTTCACTGCGTACATGTAGACTGAAAAATATTCAATGTTGTTTCGAAATAATGCTTTATTCCTAAATTACTATTTATTTTGATTGGACATTTACAATTTTGATATGTTTTGAAAATTTTATCAACAACTGTGATGTTCTTATGATGATAGATACAGATTTATGTAGTGAATGGATAAACTTTATGTTATGCTTTTAACAACATTGTAATTTCCATCTGGTGTCCAATTCAACCACTCTGTTACAGGGTACAAAATCAAATTTAAAATCTCTTAATAACTTATTTATTTCTGTGTTGTTTCTATTATTTACTTTGACGTCTCCTCCAAAAACATACAGATGTTCCCAAAAATAAATTTGCCACTTTAAGTGAGGCCACGAGAATGAGAGATCGCTATTTGGTTAAGAGTGGTTCATGACATGAGAATTGTTTAATTTTCTTTCAGGGAACTGTAGAGCTTGCTGATCAAATAGAGGTGCTGCAGTGGCTAGCGGAAAGTATGGGATTCATCGACATGAGCAGAGTCGCTATTCACGGATGGTCGTATGGGGGATATTTAAGTCTCATGGCTCTTGCACAGCATCCTGATATATTCAAGGTAATGTAGAAAAGTGTATGTTATTCACATGTTCAGAATTGAGGATGAGGCATAATCATATTTTATATGTTGCAAGGATGGAAAAATAGTTGTCTGAATATGAAAGGCGGAAATTTTTAGGGTTTTGGTCTCATGTTTCATCAGATCTGCTCTACTGGACAGCAAAATGCTAACAGTCCGGTTTTAGTGAAGCTGTGTGAATTTTACATCATGTTTCTAGGTTGACTTTTCTTTGTAGACCTGGAATTTAGATTTCTCTCGTGTTATTCAGGGATTGATTTTCTTCCTGCTGGTGATTTTTCCCTGATCAAAAGTAACACTGTAAGTCTACCCTGCTTGAGAACACTCGGTATCTGCAGCAATTCTGCATGGATCTGTTCATTGCTAAATTTTTATTTTGGGGAATGTGACAAGTACATTATCCATCTGGTAATCTTGCCAGGTAATGACAAAGGAATAATCATGGAGCAACTAGACTCTGTTCCTTCACTTTGTTGCCTTTTCATTCAGGTTCACTTGACTTTGATGAACATTTCCTCAGTCGAAGGTGATCGAACCAGAGATTTGTAGCCATTCAAATGTTAGTTCATGGCTTAAATATTGTTCACCAATAAATAAGTGTTCTTTATCTTTTCAGCTTTCATTTGCTTCGATTTTTAAGACAAATTCAATGAAAATTCTTTGCTTCTCAACAATACACATTTTATTATTATTTTATGTCTGTTTTTGAATTAATAAATCAATTATTGACCTTATACAGCCACTTTTATCTTTTATTTACATCATAACGACATTACGATACATGTTCGTATCTTCTTCAGGTATTATCCAAATTATTATGACAAACTAGCACTAAAAACAATTAAAATTTTAATAAATTCACAAAGTTTTTGAAAGAGTGTTCAAGGCACACAATTCCCTTAACATGATATTGTAATAACGTTTAAATGATATTTAGTCCTAGTTTGTTATAATAATTTGGATAAACTTGAGAAGATATGAACATGTATCGTAACGTCGTCATGATATAAATAAAAAATTAAGTTTCTGTATAAGGTCAATAAACATCACAGCTATTAATGTACAAACTGACACTATTAAACTCAACAATTATTATTTCACTAAACCTTCTGTTTTTCCCATTGCCGTTGCTCCCTTATTGTTACGGTAACGCTTTGGCTCTCACATTGCCATTGAGATCATCACTTTTGAGTTTTGTCAACTGAAAAGTGCAGATGTGTCACTCTAGGCTCTTCTTCACACCTGATGAAAGGGACAAGGATCCCAGAAGCATTGTGTGGTATTTATATTATCACTTTTTTTTTGTCTGAATTGGCTATGTTTCTTATTCATAATTCTTATACTTGTCTAACATTGCAGTGGTTGTAGTGCAGGCAATTCAAATTTTCAGTTATTTCTATACTGTGTACCACTACTTGGCATCAAGAATAAACAGCAAACCTGATAAAGAAGAGCATGACTCTGTCAAAAATTTCTTTGTTTGATTCTGACTAATACTCCAACTTTTTCCTATTTTTATATAGTTGTAATTCATTTTTCTCTCTAGTTATAAATCTAAATTTACGGATATTGTTATTTTTTTCCCTACAGGTAGCGATTGCCGGAGCACCAGTTACGTCATGGTCACTGTACGATACTGGTTACACCGAACGATATATGGATCTTCCAGATAATAACCAAGTGGGATATAAGCAAGGATCCATTATGAGCTACGTTGGTCAATTTCCAGATGAGTATGTATCACAGTTTGTTTAATGACATTTATACATTCCCGTAGAGCTGAACTTGATTGATACCACTTCCTCTGTTCTTGAATTAATTCAATATAACTATGATCAGCTGACTCACAGTATCCATTCTTCACCGAAGTCCTCAAATTAGGCAGTGAAGGATGTGACTCAGTAAATTGTAGGTGAACCTATTGTAATCTGTATATATTCATATGATATTGACAGGAAAGTCAGAGAGAATCGCTGGCTTACCTGAAATTGACGCCTAGTTCTCCATATCGGGCAGGAAGAAACATTTCAAATTTTTGGATGTGCAAGCCTCCTCCTTCAGGAGATAGAACACAATGTCACATCACCCTTTGTTGCTTTATTTGTACGAATGATATAATATTTCTATATCTATTTGATTACTTTTACATGCCACATTTAGTTCTAGTCAGTTAAGTATAATTTTATTACATAACAAAGTTCTTGGCCACAAACAGACTTTTGGCAAAATTGATTTAATTTACTATTTCTCTTTCAGGGAAAACAGACTGCTGATTATCCACGGGCTAATGGATGAAAACGTTCATTTTTTCCATACCAGCCAGTTGGTCAGTGCCATGATTAAAGCCGGAAAGCCATATCAGTTACAGGTATGTTCAATCATTCACAAACATGTGACATCATTTCCCTAAAACAAACTCTAAATAAGGCTTGCTTATTTTGCAGTACAGTGGGAATGTCATATGATTTATATTCCTTCATATTCTGTGGCACAAGGTACAATTCTTAGTAACAATAATAGAAAGAATACAAATCTTTGCACAGAAACTCTGCTCCAAGTAAAATACAAATACAAAATCATTTTCAAAATATAATGTATAACATTTTATTGTATTTTGTGAAATATGTCCTGTACCATAAAAGTGAAATCATGCGTCACATAAACATCTAATTGTAGTTCAGAACAAAGTCATATTTCTAGTGTCTTTTCAAAAATTTTATTTTACATTGCCACTTACATTCTCGATCTATGGGATGAAAAGCTTTTCGAGTCGGAGCATGTTTGTGTGTCTCAAAGACGGATGCATGCGCACTGTTCCATTTGTCAATAGATAGCGTGAATGTATTAATTTTAGTTATTTTTCCTGGTTGAGGATTGATACGCTGGCACAGGTAAACTGTTCCATTCACTTAATGCCATGTTCTGGACTAAAAATTTGTACAAATTTTGTATGTATGATATGATCTACTTAAAATTGGGTGGTTTTTGTATCTCACAATCAATTATCTCACTGGCAATTATGTGACAAGTCTGCCAGCTGATTAGACCTTGCAGGTTGTCACATATTATTGTCCACATGCCTGCACCAAGTGTTCTTTCTTATTCATTATTGATGATGTGGCAACATTTGTCTAATTCTCTGTTCTCATTCGCCGATAGCCAAAACGGCTCCCGTTTGAAACGCACCCGTGTTTAACCTCCCACTGTTTGATAAATGGCCCTGCCTTTATTTGTAGTCTTTCCAAATAATCAATTCAATTTTTTCTGTAAGTATATAAACAAACTGTTTACTACTTCTCAAATTAAGGTTCTCAGTAATGTTTTAAGTGACGTTTCTTTGGATTTTACACTGTAGTTCTTTATATTCTTCTCAGAGAAATTTTTGTGATTTTGTTAAAGTATGTCGCCAACCCCGAGGTTAGTATATATGGATATCCTCTCAAGTAAAAAGAAAATGAAGTTGAGAAACAAACATTGGCAATGATGATCACAGTGAACAAAGAAATGACCCATGATTTTTATGCCTCAACTTTATCTCTCTAATAATTCCTCAACTACTGTAACCACTTTTCAGTATCTGTCCTTATAAAATGTGTTTCATTCCAGTCTCTTATAATTGTATAAGTATTATTAAATTTTAAATCCAAGTAATTTGCATAGTTTTCTTTCAAGAAAGACAGTAAATATTTATAATATAATACAATCGGACTTGAAGAATGCTAATGAGATTGTGAGGAGTATGTGTGTTAGTAATTGTTAAATGTGTGTTCAGTATTAATTAATATTGTATTTTTTTCACCTTTTACGCTTTCAGGTTTATCCTAACGAAAGACACAGCTTAAGAAATTTGGATGCAAGCAAACATTACGAAACGACACTTCTGTCGTTTCTGCAAAACAATTTATAGTGAAGTACTGACGTCAAATGTATTTATTGTAAGGATAAAAAAAATGCTGTGAAGTGATATCTTCCTCCCCTTATACAACAAATGATCAGTTTTGTAACCTGTTGAGTGTGTTTATGGAAAAAAAAAGTATAACAGTATTTATGCTTCATACATTTCAGTTTATTTATGAAGCCAATATATGAAAGTGCAATCTCAAGTTTGGTAGAGATCTAAATCTATTGTCCCGCCCTCATTGACCTTGTAAGAAAGATATTAGACGAGTATGTTGAAGGTTTGGCTGACTTTAACTGTCTTTAGGAAATAATATTTGAGAGTTTGTAGCAGCCCGGAAGAGCGGTACTGAAGAGCAAGGGTCCACTCGTTTACACCACGGAAAACTAAACTGCCGAGAAATGACCACTATCTTTCTCCATCATAATCTCAAATCAGCTCAGGTATCCTTTTGAAAAAACGGAATCGGTAAAATGATCTTAGTATTTGCTTAGAGGCGCACTTTGTGACTGGAATGGTGTTTTGTCTTGACTGTTATTCTTCTGCAATATTTCTGATTGTGCACTGTATTTATTGTCAACTTTACTTTTGATCACTAAGAAACGTTATTCCTACCAGGTGTAATTTATTTTACAAGTAACGGTAATTATTTATAGTGTGTGAAGCTGCAACCGTTCACGTTAGGAATGACAAAAAAATTTTTATAATGTAGCAAATCTTTTATAAGATTCAGGATGTGAAGCAAATCATATAATGTACAGTAATGTATCTGTAAATATCTGCTGTAAGAAGAGTGCAGCAACGTTTAGTGGAGTGTGATAACATTTATTTTTAAAAATTCATTCTTTCCTTCTTGTACAGTAGTACTTTATTTTTAATTATAATATATTAGTTTTGTTGTAGTCAGTAGGTATTTTTTTTATTACTTGTTGAATATTAGTTTATGTACTGTTACATAATCTCCAGTATTTCCAACCCCCACGCCCCCGCCCCAATATTAGTAAGCTGATTTCCCAATAACTTGCCTCATGTTTGACGTACGGTGTGTGTAAACTTCCTGTTTAACGACTACACACTCTCGATCTGTAGTTGGAAAGTGTTTCTTCTCGTATCCAGTACGTATTTACTATTATGTAGCTGATCGTCTGCGTAACGTTAATTATCGACTGACGGTGTACTTCTCGCTTCTTAGCTTGTACATATTCATCCGTTAGTCAGATTTTGACACAAAGTAAATTTATGAAATGAAATTACGGTAAATGAGATATTACACAGTAATGAAATTTAACCAATATTGTGTGTTCCAAGTATTAAATATTTGTGTTTAACAAGAATGTAAATTTTAAAAAAAAATAGTGTGTGAGGAATGCAAAGGTTTATTAACGATACCAACTTATTTGTCATCAGACTTCCTTCGCTGACAATAACTTCTCATAGGCCTAGTGTTGTAAATACCGACGAGTTATTGTTGGGAATTTGTTCCTGTTAATTTATGAACCTTTTTGTTACAGTTTTCTAGTAGAAAACAGTTTTGCCGTATGGCGCTTCTGTCAACCCAAAATATATATATGTATATATATATATTTTTTGTTATGATTTTATTTGTTTATTTTTTAATGTAATAAATAATTAAGTGTGTTTTAATGGTACACTAATTTTTAATGGGATAATCATAGGACAGTCATATACTTTTACGTCATCAGCAAGAATAAATAAAATATTCCATTTTTAAAAGAAAATATACTATGGTGCAGTTTGTTTACCTTTTTAAGTTTAACAAGAGTTTTATTTAAGTACTGAAAATTTTTTCAATAAAATATTTGTTAATAAAACCTAACTGTTAGTCGTCATTGTGCCTGTCTGTCGAGTTTTTCCCCATTTTTCCACATCTATAAAACGAGAATACACAACAATGAAATCTGTGAAAATGTAGTGACACTGTTTTTAGTCACTGATTCATAATTATTATTTCTGAAATGTAATCCCCAGGAAGTGAATGGAATGAAATTTTTATTTACGAGGCTTTAACGTGTGTTATCTTTTTAATCGTGTAATTTGTGATATTTAAATGACTAAAAAAAATTTTTTGATTATATCTTCAACTGTTCAGTAAGTGTGTTGAAAACATTCATTTAATATATGTATGGAAAATAAATTAAAGTTAGTCCATGTAGAATCGTTGATTGAGAGAAGAATGGAATACAATTTTCTTTCCTTAGTCGTTTTTTTTTTGTTTTTTTTAGGGCAACAGGCTACATGAGGGTGATCCACATTGGGCAACTCCCCTTTAATAGCATAGGAAGGGATTTGAAAGGGGGAATGCGGAAGGGTAGAGAAAGGTAGCCAAGGGTTAACTATGGCCCCCGGGCTATATTTTAAGGATCCTACCCGGCATTCGCCTAAAGAAATGCAGGGAAAACCTTAGAAAAACCTGCATCGGGTAGGTCGGGCATTTGGTACTTGTCCCACGCCCTTCCGATGACGGGAGAGGGGTTTGCTGTGGGGACGCAGCTTACCCCTCGCCATGCCTTGGCCAGTTTAGGAGGCAGCTGGCCGACTATTCCAATAGGAATAGCGGACAACTCTTGCCGTATGCCCAAGGTCTGCGACCCCGGAACATACACCTCTCAAAACAGACCGAGGTGCCTCGGCATGTGGGAACCTTAGTTCAAAAAAAAACCAGAGAGATGTGAGAGCATCCCCAAAGGTAGCCCCCGTCAGAGCTCTCTGGGAAGGTTCACCTGCGAGAAGAGACGAGAGTAATATATCCTCTTCGTGATATTTATTTGAATGTGAGTAAATCAATATATTCACTGAGGGAGCATTTGGAATTGTTAATGTTTGAGGGAGGTTTTATGATTTATTGAAGCAGGAGCTTGGCTGAGGAAGTCTTTGTTTTGTGTTGGAATGTTAATTCAGAAGATAATATTTATTTTCAAGTGTCAATAATACCTGTATTGCAAGCGATTCACACAAATTGATGACATTGGAGTGTGACGTCACCCAACTACTTACACAAATTGTCCCTACTTATTAACAGTTTCCAGTAATTTCTAACTGTGGCCTGCCGTCCTTGACGTCACTAACTGTTGACAATCTCCGACCAGTGTATTCGAAACTAATCAAGAGTCCAATTGTGCCAATGATTCTGTCAAAAGACCTGAAACATGCAACCTTGTGATTTTGTGTTCCTAATATAAGCAATTAAAACAGGTTGTTGAAATTGTGTTACTGTTCATTAATTTCAATTTTGGGTCATACTGAAGTGTTAACGCATGAAGCCTGTAATGATTCCGTACATAAGTAAGTTAGATAATTAAACGGATAAGTAACTCTTCGCTTTCCACCAGGGTAAAAGAAAGCTTAAGCTACAACATTTTATTGTCAGCCTCTGCCATCTTTCTCAAGCAAAGTGTGAGAAAATTGTCGGAGCCTTGCATCGAATTGTCGTTGCTTTAGCTTTCCTTGACTGCCGACTTTTTCAAGTGAAGTGAGAAATACGGCAAGGTCTACCATTGAAACATCGTGGCACAGGTGGAAACCCAAGAACTAATTACCCAGAATATCCACGGGAAAACCTTCGATCATGTGATGATAACTAAATGCTTGTAATTTCAGTGCGAGATGACTTCGTCAAGTCACGTTTGCACTCTGGTTACGTCTCCCATGCTTCTCGACCCTCGACAGTTTTATGTTAATTTATACAAATGTATGGGGTCACAACGTCATTGGATAAAATTATAAATAAACAACCGATTTTGTGGACACTCAAATGCTGAGATGGGGGCCTGTGGACAATGGGACAAGGTTAACGGTTACAGGACCTGCCACAAAAGTTGTAGGGTTTCCCGATTCCCCAGAATAGGCTCTGTGACATCTGTTGTAAAAGGAACCATCTTTATTACTGGAAATGCCCTGTCTATATGGAGATATTTTCATTTTGCGTAAGGACTTCTTTGAAGCTTATGAAGAATTTTGTAAAGGAACATCACATTACTGCAATTTTATCAGGAGATAAAACATATAATGTGATACTGTGCAGCGAGATGAAGTTGAAGGGTGGGGGAAAGACTTGAGCAGAGTGCAGACACAAGTCGGTGACTTCATGTCACTGTAATTAGACCGGGTGAGAGACTCGTACACAAATTGAGTCTTTTTGTGAAGTAGGCTGCTATATTAAACAATGCTAGGTTGGTGACTACAGTGGTTAAGGACTTGAGCCACTGGCGCTGTTCACGATTCGAAACTGAATATGACGAAGTAGGTGAGTTTCACCACGTATTTTTACACTTTCCGCACATATATAAACCCTGTTACTGAAAGAAAGGATTGTGAAATCGTCTCTTTTAGGAGGTGTAAATGAATTACTTTGAAGTCGATAAAGATTCAAATTTATTAGGAGACGAGTATTTATAATGCTGTGATGAACGACTAATCTTGACTGTTGCCAAGGGTATGCTGGTGAAGGCGAGACTTTTTTTTTTACCAGAGTGCGGATGCAACCGTGTGACATCAGCTCACACTGAAGAGGAGAAGGGGGTAAAATTGTAAGCTTTAGGTAATTAAAGTTTGTGTGTGTGTGTGTGTGTTCCTCAAGGTATTGATTCTTTCACTTTACCATGACCGTAAATGGTCCAGAGTCAGAAAAAAAATTATCTTTGTTAACATCAATTAAATACATGACGTTTTGTCCCATTTCTAGGACATCTTCAGGGTTGGACAGTCGTTTAATAATTTTCACTCTTGGGTTGTATGTCTCAAATTTGGCAATACAAAATTGTGACTTGAGTAATTATGGATTTCTGTAAAAAGTAAAACAAAACTATTTGAAACAGTCCAACCTGAAGACGTCCTGAAAAGAGGACGAAACGTGTCAGACAATTTTCTGAAGGTTATATATTTTCTTTTAGGTCTGTTTATATGAATACAGTTTATGCTCAATTAAAAAGTTGTGTAGTATATTTTATTTAAACCGCAGTTTGGAATTTAATGGTTTGTTTTTTCATACTAACAAATTTGTATATTCTCCGTAGAAAATACCTGAAGATGGTACAAAGAGGCACCGAAACGTTTCTTTTTGGGGGGGAAGGGGGGGCAGGGCTACTCTAGCTTGAACAACTGGTTAAATTAAATAAAATTACTTCATTTATGAATAATATCCCCTTTAAAAAGAATTACACCCCAAGATCTGTATTAATTACGGAGATATATAGGACTATATGACACAGAGATAAACTTAACCCCCCCCTACTCCCCTCCCCCCCCAAAAAAAGGGTGAGGATGTTTTTGCTCCATTTTACACTTGAAAAAAACCTTTGAAAGATCGTCTTGTAGGAGTTGAGACGAGATTTTTTTTAATGACATCTTCAGAATCTGGATATGAAGTAAGTTGGTTGACCATTGGTGACGTAACATTATTATTTAGATTATTCGGGTAGGGAATAAGTGATAAAAAAAAGGGGGGCAGGTTAAAGAGATTACGTGAAAGATCGTCTAACAGATTAGAAACTCCAACGTTTCGAACTTTGTTCGTCTTTCTTTCTGCTTTTCCTCGTTCCCTTCGCTCTTCTTTCTTCTACTGCGCGGTTCTCCGTATGAAACGTGACGTCACCGCCGCGGTCTGTTTTACTCAACCTGTTCGTTTGGTTGTTTTTTTTTAATAAATGAATCGTCTTAAATTTGGTCCTCAACCATTATTTATAATTGTCAACAGTTTGAGAAAACACTTTTAAATTCGCTTATGAGGGCAACTCCGACGTTTAAGTAAGCCCTCTGACTGGCAGAGATCATACAGAGAGCTTGTGCATTGTAATCGTAGGTTGGTTGCTCTTAGGCGACGAGTTCTCCTTCTGTGTGTGTGTGTGTTGTGTTGTTTGTCTCACACCAGCAGCTTTATTATTCCGCGGCGCAGTGGTAAGATGCAGGACGACAGAGGAGGCGCTAATTACCACATCAGGGAGAAGTGTCTTAATTAGCCGCAGGCTGCGGAGAAGTAAAATTCAACAACCAACCAACAAGACGTGTTCCGCACGGCACAGCACACATAACCTCTTCATAGTGAGCCGCAACGGTCAACACAGAGCTGTGTGTGGGAGCTCGTAGGTGCTTGACGAACAGCAGTGGAAACTCTCAACTGGCTGAGGTCACTCTGAGAAGTTTTGTTTGATGTACGATGGTGGTCAAGATGGAGGGGTACGACGTTGGTTTCCCAAGATGCAACAGCGTGACTTCGGCCTGTCACGTCACGTCACGCATCTAAGTACACTAGAGACAGTCACGTGGAACATTCCACAGCTGCTACTGTCACACGGCCAGTCACGTTGCTAATATCTCTGCTTGTCTGTCCTTCATAACATAAATTTCTGACTTCTTTATATGATTAACTGCCTTGTTTGTTTGTTTTTGTATTAAAAATTAGTTTTCAAAATTCCTGTGTCTTCGTGTGGTTTTAACCTCCCACCTCGGAATTCAATCCTTGCGTCCTTTATTTATTTCATGTCTAGTTTCATTCGTTCTTTCCTCGTCTCTCTTTACATATATGCCCCCCCCTTTTTTTTCTTTCATTCTTTATTCATCTATTTCCTTTCCTTCTAAAATATTTGTTTCCTCATCTTTTTTTTTATTTATTCATTTCCCACTGTATTTCCTTCCTCCGGAATTCTTTTCTTAACCTTTCATTCTTAATTTTCTTTTTGACTATCTACAATTCTTGTTTGTCTTCTTTTTCCGCTTCTTAATTCTGCCTTTCCAGCTTCATTTCCTTCTTGCCTTCATTCCGCATCTCATTATTTATTTATTTATTCATTTCCTTCATCGTTCCTTTCCTTCCTCCGGTATTTCTTTTCTAAACCTTTCATTTTTAATTTTCTTTTTGACTATCTACAATTCTTGTTTGCCTTCTTTTTCCGCTTCTTAATACTGCCTTTCCTGCTTCATTTCCTTCTTCCTTTCATTCCGCATCTCATTATTTATTTATTTATTCATTTCCTTCTTTGTGTATTTCCTTCATCCTTCCTTTCCTTCCTCCGGTATTTCTTTTCTAAACCTTACATTCTTAATTTTAATTTTCTTTTTGACTATCTACCATTCTTGTTTGCCTTCTTTTTCCGCTTCTTAATTCTGCCATCCCAGCTTCATTTCCTTCTTCCTTTCATTCCGCAACTCATTATTTATTTATTTATTCATTTCCTTCTTTGTGTATTTCCTTCATCCTTCCTTTCCTTCCTCCGGTATTTCTTTTCTAAACTTTTCATTCTTAATTTTAATCTTCTTACTTTCTTTCTGCCTACGAACATTTCTTCTTTGCCTTCTTTTTTCCTCTCTTCCTAATCTCTGCCTTTCCTGCTTTATTTCCTTCCGTATCTCATTATTCATTTATTAATTTCCTTCTTTGTGTATTTCCTCCATCCTTCCTTTCCTTTCTCTGGTATTTCTTCTCTAAACTTTTCATTCTGAATTTTAATCTTCTTACTTTATTTCTGCCTACGTACATTTCTTCTTTGCCTTCTTTTTTTACTCTCTTCCTAATTCTGCCTTTCCTGCTTTATTTCCTTCCGTATCTCATTATTCATTTATTAATTTCCTTCTTTGTGTATTTCCTTCATCCTTCCTTTCCTTGCTCCGGTATTTCTTCTCTAAACCTTTCATTCTGAATTTTAATCTTCTTACTTTCTTTCTGCCTACGTACATTTCTTCTTTGCCTTCTTTTTTTCCTCTCTTCTTAATTCTGCCTTTCATTTCCTTCTTCCTTTCATTCCGTATCTCATTATTTATTTATTAATTTCCTTCATCCTTCCTTTCCTTTCTCCGGTATTTCTTCTCTAAACTTTTCATTCTTAATTTCAATCTTCTTACTTTATTTTTGCCTACGTACATTTCTTCTGATACCAAGTACACTAGAGACAGTGACGTGGAATATTCCAGAGACGCTGCTGTCACACTCGAGGCTCGTGTAGCGTTGTTAAATAACAGTGACAGGCCCTGCCTGTGAGAGTAAGGAACGTGACTGAGTAGGGCTGAGATTCAGCCACATGATGATTACTCGTGAAACCCCCAAAAGTGCGTTACAAAGAGGATTAAAACCTCCGCAACCTTCCTCCTATGAGAAATTAGTGCAGCAGCGGCCATTGTGGAGCCATCAGGAGTCACGCCTTCACAATGCTGAGGTTTCAACAGTAAATAATAACACTTGAGGGTGATTAAGTGACATAATCCTCTGTTCTACCTGGGACAATGTGACCAGGGATCCTCAGGCGCCTGTAGTGACGTCGACAACAGAGCACAGATGGTGACGTAGCGTGACGTCAGAGCCTGGATCACGTGACAGCGCGTGACAGGGCAGTGTGATAGAAGAGAGTAAGACAACATTGGGGGCAGCGTCGCACACTTTACGGTACTTGAGGTGTAAATCACGTGACAGTGCGTGACGTGACGTGACGTGTCTCCCCACACCTTGACGTGCTACGCCGCCGCGACAGTGAAGCCTCTCGAGTCACGTGCGAAGGCCTTGACAGCCGAATAAGCTGAATCTAGTAGGCTTATTTCGTTACAGGAGTGTTCGGACTCTTGTGCCGAGCTCTGTGGTTCCTTCCTTAACCCCCCCCCTCCCCCCTCCTTGAAGACGAACTGAGTTGATGCTTCTACCGTCTCATGACCGCTCCTACTACTGTAGACGGGTGGGGCAGCACTCAGCACGCTCTAGTGGTGAAAGAACTTGAAGATCACTTTACAGTAAAACGAAACATGGTTTAATTCAAAGCGTGCTGAAGGATTGGGAGGCAGTTGACGTGCTGTATGCAAGACGGTCGGACGTTGTAACTACGGAAGATGAACTACTACGGGACCGTTGGCTTGACCTGGAAAAGAATGCAACTACCAGGGTTGGTTGATAAACCTGTTAAAAATGTAACAATCCCCTTTTTTTTGGTAAACTTGGTTTATTTTCCAACGTCGTCGTCTCCCTTGGCTCTGCACAGGGCTTCAGCCCATCAGAGTCACAGGTGTTGTCAAACTCTTGCAGAATCCTACGCCGCTTCTTCATTTGATGAAAATTTGTTCTCACCAAGCCAAATTTTTCAAGTTCGGCTACAAGAAGAAGTCAGTCACACTTTGGTGAACAGTGTGGATGAGAAACCAAGTCACTTTGGCCATTGAGACTGCTGCTTTCTTCCCTGGTCGTTTCTCAATCAGGAACCCTGTTTCAAACGATCCAAGAGAGCAGCATCATAGAGACCCTGTTGTGGTCCTGCCCTTCTCCCCCCCCCCCAAAAAAATCTATTAATATTCAGCTGACAAAAACGGCCTTCGGTCTTTTCCTGTTCACTTTCACCAGATTCTGTCCATTGTTGATGGTCTCTGGAGTGTTGTGATGGATCCAAGGTTATGAGGTTGCTGGATTCTGCGTTGAAATATTGTTCCCAATCTGTTTTTGGTCTGTCCAGTCAGTGTCAAGAGTTCGCGGCACTCATCGCGCACAAAGCTTTTTTCATGGCCCCACGGCATCAGCCAGTTTTAGTCTGCGATCATCCATTACGGACTCGTTGAACATTTTTCGATGTTTTCCTCCTGAGTTGTGACCCTCAATTGGGTGGCGCGGTGTGTTTGATCTTCTGTTCTTCTTGCGACCTCGTTTTTAAACTCGTCAATACCAGAAGTAAATGCTCTTCAATGCTGGTTCGGAGTCCGCATGAGGTTTCGACCTGTGCACGTGTCCAACCCCCTTCAAATTAAAGTTGTTTAGCGACTGACTCCCTCCAGCAATAAACTACGACTGGCTTTTTGGGAATATCTTTTTGAAAGGATCATGGTTACCAACTATGGTGCAAAAATGAAAATTTTCCCCCGCTCTTTCATAAAATATTACCAGACTTGTGGAACAACCGTCGTAGATGCGTTGACACTCTGCAGCCAAGGTCATGAAGCAGACCCCACTGCAGGTTCCAGGGTGAGTTGCATCGCGTTACTGTGGCGGACCACAGAGGTTTTGTTTTATAGTACCAGGCCACACGAGGGTGACCCACGTGGTGGCAACTCCCCTTTAATAGCATAGGAAGGGATTTGAAAGGGGGGATGCGGAAGGGTAGAGGAAGGTAGCCAAGGGTTAACTAGGGGGCCCCCGGGATATTGTTTTAAGGATCCTACCCGGCATTCGCCTAAAAGTGATGCAGGGAAAACCCCATCAAAAACCTGCATCAGGTACGTCGGATATTTGGTACTTGTCCCACGCCCTTCCCCTGGATGGTGGCGGGAGAAGAGTTTGCTTGTGGGGGTCGCAGCATTCCCGCTCACCGTGCCTCGACCAGTTTAGGAGGCAGCTGGCCGACTGTTCCAATAGGAACAGCAGACAACTCTTACCCCTGTATTCCCCAAGGTCTTCGACCTCCCCCCCCCGGAACATGCACCTCTCAAAACAGGCTTCGGCTTGTGGGAACCTTAGCTCAAAAACGATTTTTTTTAGGGCAACAGGCTACATGAGGGTGATCCACATTGGGTAACTCCCCTTTAATAGCATAGGAAGGGATTAGAAAGGGGGGATGCGGAAGGGTAGAGGAAGGTAGCCAAGGGTTAACTAGGGGCCCTGGGATCCTA
This sequence comes from Zhengitettix transpicula, assembly GCA_037074705.1. Taxonomy (NCBI): domain Eukaryota; kingdom Metazoa; phylum Arthropoda; class Insecta; order Orthoptera; family Tetrigidae; genus Zhengitettix; species Zhengitettix transpicula. The sequence continues at coordinate 6,956,272 of CM073591.1, read as the reverse complement.
TCTGGCAATTCGCCTAAAGAAATGCAGGGAAAACCCTAGAAAAACCTGCATCGGGTAGGTCGGGCATTGGCTACTTGTCCCACGCCCTTCCGATAGCGGGAGAGACGTCACAAGATTTTCCACGCCAAGGATTTATAAAGACTGCTTCGAAATGCATTGAAAGAAAGTAGGTATGTCGGGCTGTTGGTTCTTGTCCCACGTCCTTCCCTGATTGACCGGGAGGGGGGATTTGCTGTGAGGACGTTCCGCGACCAGCTGCCTGTTCCAATGGGAACAGAGAACAACTCTTACCCCTGTATGCCCCAAGGTCTGCGACGCCCCCCCCCCGGGAAACATACACCTCTCAGAACAGGCCTCGGAATGTGGGGAAACTTTATGCAGAAAACGGAGAGAGAGGAGGAGGTATCCCCCCAAAAGTAGCCCCTCTCTGTCTCCCCCCGGGGCTGGATGGTTCTGTAGTGAGATGAAGCCCCACTGGTCGTGTAGTTTCCACGGCAAAGAGAATAGTTGGCCGTGACCGCTGGGACATGGTCAAGTGTCTGAGGTGACAAGATGGTTCAGAGTCCATCATGGCGTAGTCTCAAGCTCTCTGACGTGCAAACAGGTTACGATGGGCTTTCTCATTGATGTATGGAGCGGGCTGCGGCCAGGTCGTTATAATAATAAAGTTCTGATAGGGAGAAGAAGTGGAAGGTTCCCCCTCCCCCCCCCCCTCCCGCGTCTTCTACTCAATGCTTTCAACGTTTCCAACTAATGCATTATTTGATTAATTAATTAATTAATTACATTCGCCCCCGTAGAGATTTCCGTTGTGCCATCTCTTGTTATTTTTTTTTTTTACTCGATGGCTTCTCCGAGTTTCAAAGCAAACATTTCCAGTCTCCTCGCCGTCTTGTAAACAAATAGTTACTCAGGCAAGAAGCTTCCGTCCGCTCTTCATTTCCCTTCGCCGCACAGCAGCGGCGGTCTTGTTGATTTGGATTCCGTTTCACGGATGAGAGGCGGTGGTGGATTTACCTTCACGTTGCAATGTGGCCGGTTCTTTGTTTCCTCAAATATGTAAAATACTACCCCATGGTCACGGTCGGCGTCGTCCAAGTCTGTTGATGGGGAGGGTGAAAGGTCTTTGTCCATGGTGCTGTTTGTCTTCACCGCGTTCCTCGTTGCCGCAGAGTTCCTCCAGGGGATATTTTGTTTTGGACCCACTAAGACCCTGTCAAGGAAAATTTGGACAAAGTCTCAATTTTTAAGTCTTAAACGTTTATTTTTTGTTTATGCAATATGGTGGATGACAAGTATTTACCGTTGTTATCAGAGAGCAACAAGGAGACTGTGCGGCGAGGATCACTTTCCTCATGGGGAAATTAACAAAATCCAAGATGGTGAAACCGAAAGGGGGTTTGGAGAACGCCCGTCACGGGGGTATGGCAGTTTGATATTGCCGAGAACCTTTCTCTTTGTCGAGGGGAAAAAAAGGACCGCGGAGGCGCATATTTTCGTTTCTCCTCTTAAACGTAGACGGGACGAGCCGAAAGACCACCGCGAGATTCATTAGTGCCCGGTGACGTGTGAGCTTGACAGATAGCTGTGGCACGGCGCACCTGGGTGAACGGGCTTCCCGTAGACGACGTAGCTGGTCGGCTGTTGGCGTGTCACTGTCGTGAGCGTCTACGGAGAGAGAAAACCACGGCTAGGCGACGAGATGGGTTTTCCCCACTGTGTAAAGGAAGGTAGGTTGCGGAGTACAATGCTGCTGTACGTCGTTGATGCTCGATCTTCCCAGCAGCAGGGTGAACGGGCTTCCCGTAGACGACGTAGCTGGTCGGCTGTTGGCGTGTCACTGTCGTGAGCGTCTACGGAGAGGGAAAACCACGACTAGGTGACGAGATGGGTTTTCCCCACTGTGTAAAGCAAGGTATGTTGCGATCTCTGACGGCCCAGTACAATGCTGCTGTACGTCGTTGGTGGTCGATCCTCCCAGCAGCAGGGAAAGCTGTGCCCCCGGTGTGCTCCAGCGATCTCGACGACCCTTACAGTGAACTCACGTTGGCGAGTCAGCGCCCACCATATTGGTCAGACATCAACGTGATGGAACACATCTGGGACGCCAGTTCCCCGGTCCACACACAAAAGCACCGGCCCTGTTTTTGAAGGATACTGCGTATGCCTCTGGCTGCCGCACAGCTCCAGACGACTTGCCACGTCCAATAATAGGGACCTGGACGCTAGTCATCGGAGTATATATATCATATCAGCTACTCAAGGTGTCCGAGACTTTGGACGAGTGACGTCATGTACCCACTGAAAAGGACAGGCTATTTTTTTAATAATAATTTAGTGCGTTTCGAACACTCCTCTGTCCATAGTAACCAAAAACAAGTTTAAAAATCATAAATGCACAATTCTACCCCTCAATAAAATAAGCCAACGAGTTTATAAAGCAATTTAATTACCACACCATATCTGAAGCAATGTCTTTACAGTAGCGTTATCACAATGTCGACTAAGGGTTATAGTGACACCCTCGACGTACAATTGCAATTACTCTATCTCTTGAAGCAGCAGTTCTCGCTTAGCGTCTCATCTGCACCGTACAAGTTCTCTCAGCGTATAGGTTTTTCCTTTAATGTCTCTTTCCCTCCGAGTGCTGCTCATTCGTAAGAACCGTCACACCTCGACCCTGCCGAGAGCGTGCTTTTTTCCTCCCACTCATGGCCGACAGTAAACATGTTCACGTTAATGTCGGATGGGGGGGGGGGCAAGGGGGCGTGTGAAGGATTACGTCACCGTAATCGTCTTTGTGTCTCGAGATTGCGCGTGACTCTCTGAGAGAGCGACTGCGCTATTAAATGCGGCAATCGCGGGTGAAGGACCTCTCAGTCATCGATCCCGCAGACTCTGCTGCAGAGGAAGTTGTCTGTGTGGCCTACTTTCAACGCCGCTATGACTAGCTCTGCCGTCGCGGTGAAACAGCTTCGTTTCCCGTTCCCTCTGTTCATCGTCACGCTGTTACAAGCGTCCGTCCTCACCGCAAGCTTGATCTTATAATCTTTTACGTTCTAGAGGACGGAGAGGGACGGGGCTGTAACCCTCAGAGCTGGCCGTCGTTGACACAAGCGTCCAAAGAAGATCCGGGACAGTTAAGTTCGGAGAGGGACGGGTCTGCATTCCTCAGAGCTGGCCGTCGTTGACACAAGCGTCCAAGGAGGGTCCGGGAGAGTTAAGTTGGGAGAATACGGGTCTGTATCCCTCAGAGCTGGGCGTCGTTGACACAAGCGTCCAAAGAGGGTCCGGGACAGTTAAGTTCGGAGAGGGACGGGGCTGTATCCCTCAGAGCTGGGCGTCGTTGACACAAGCGTCCAAAGAGGGTCCGGGAGAGTTAAGTTGGGAGAATACGGGTCTGTATCCCTCAGAGCTGGGCGTCGTTGACACAAGCGTCCAAGGAGGGTCCGGTACAGTTAATTTCGGAGAGGGACGGATCTGTATCCGTCAGAGCTGGGCGTCGTTGACACAAGCGTCCAAGGAGGGTCCGGTACAGTTAATTTTGGAGAGGGACGGATCTGTATCCGTCAGAGCTGGGCGTCGTTGACACAAGCGTCCAAGGAGGGTCCGGGAGAGTTAAGTTGGGAGAATACGGGTCTGTATCCCTCAGAGCTGGGCGTCGTTGACACAAGCGTCCAAAGAGGGTCCGGGACAGTTAAGTTTGGAGAGGGACGGGGCTGTATCCCTCAGAGCTGGGCGTCGTTGACACAAGCGTCCAAGGAGGGTCCGGTACAGTTAATTTCGGAGAGGGACGGATCTGTATCCGTCAGAGCTGGGCGTCGTTGACACAAGCGTCCAAGGAGGGTCCGGTACAGTTAATTTTGGAGAGGGACGGATCTGTATCCGTCAGAGCTGGGCGTCGTTGACACAAGCGTCCAAGGAGGGTCCGGGAGAGTTAAGTTGGGAGAATACGGGTCTGTATCCCTCAGAGCTGGGCGTCGTTGACACAAGCGTCCAAAGAGGGTCCGGGACAGTTAAGTTTGGAGAGGGACGGGGCTGTATCCCTCAGAGCTGGGCGTCGTTGACACAAGCGTCCAAGGAGGGTCCGGGACAGTTAAGTTCGTAGAATACGGGTCTGTATCCCTCAGAGCTGGGCGTCGTTGACACAAGTGTCCAAGGAGGATCCGGTACAGTTAACTTCGGAGAGGGCCGGATCTGTATCCCTCAGAACTGGGCGTCGTTGACACAAGTGTCCAACGAGGGTCCGGGGCAGTTAAGTTCTTGAAGACGGAGATGAACGGGTCTGTATCCCTCAGAGGTGGGCGTCGTTGACACAAGCGTCCAAGGAGGGTCCGGGACACTTACGAACGTCCCACACTGCCAAGGATACCAGCTGCTTCTCTTCTTGGGTGTTGATGGGGGTCTTTTTCAACCGTGTGGGGATGAAGCGAACGTCACGTCGAGTTACGTAGAGACCGGTAAAAAAAAGGAGTCACAAAACATTTGTATACATTTTAAGTCATAAGAAATAATTTATTAATGTAGAATTAAACAACGTTTCGTAGCTTATTATGCGACCTCCTCAGACTCAAGTTAGAAAACAACAAAACAATTACATTGATCAGAATAACCCTTTTAATACTTACAGAATATTAAAATTTATAACTTCAAGTTTGGCTGATGTTTATTTAGTTATTAGTTTTTCGGAATAGTCAGAGTATATATTTACTTAAAGATGGATTGCAATTAGAAGAGGACTTGTTGGAGGCGCTGTTGCCACACCACACACGCTGGGACTCTCTTCGTGTATGCAATGTCAACTGTAAACATTCAACAACAAGCTGGCGATTGTTCGGCGACGCCGCTTTGTCCCCCGCGCGGCCTTTACATTTTTTAAGTGTTCCGTTAGGGTGGGTGTGGAGGAGGATCCAAAGGTGACACACACCCACCCTGCACCTAGCGGAGGGGTAATAAAGAGAGGCCAAGAGGTACGGCGTTGTCGGCTCTGCGGTCCTCTTAATAACACCGCACTTCTTGTCGTCGTCTCACGATGGGGGCTGTTGGTTGATGTTTTGACGCGTCTCACGGTTGCTACGACGACGCCCGCTCCTGCTACGTCACGACGGCAAGGGTCAGGCAGTGGGCTAATTGGGCGCAACGTCATCCCTCATTCTCGTAAATACGACACGTACAACCCTCCGCGGGGGGAAAAAAACCTTTCTAAAGCCCCGCGCTCAGAAGGGATTTCATAAAAGAGAAAGTAAACACGAGGGCGGGGCGGACGACGCGCTAATAGGCGGGACTGGGGCTGACGAGTCACAACCTAAACACCGGAGAAAATAAAATGCAGCAGTTGTTATTAAAGAAATTATTAAACGAAATTTAAAAAAATTATAGATCCTTACATATTGTAAGGACGTGTGGAAAGAAGAGAATGTTTATCAATTGATATACAAGTTCATTTAAAAACAAATTGGGTGGGCGGCGTTGTCATGGTTAAACTCAGCGACGTCCATAACCCCGGATTCGACTCCAATCTCGGTTGTATTCGAGTTATTTTCTCTCACCGCCCCGCCACCCCGACCCTTAAGGGCGCTCCTCCCCCATGCGTTGTAATTATACACAAAGAATACTGGTAGGATCACTACCAATCACTTTGAACCCCTGAAAATGATTTTTTCGACGTAAATATCGGGCGTTAATCGTTTTTAAAATTTCCCAGCATCCCTCACGGGGATTTAACGGCAAGTTGAGTGCTGTAATTGAAATCAGCGACGTCCATAACCCCGCGGATGATTCTACTCCAACTTCGGTTGTTGTCGCGATGGTTTCTTGTGACGCGTCTCCAGGATCATTTAGGAAAGTTCAACCATTATAAAAACTGTAATTACTGATTAGTCTAGTGGTATGAAATTGTTGTTGGCAGTGTTGCCACACTTACTATCCACCACCGTGAAATAATTAAGGCTCTCAATTATTTACGAATGCTCCGTGATGTTTTAAAAATTGAAATTATTTTTATTTGATTGTAATGAAATTTTTCGCTGGCAGTGTTGCCACATTTTCTATCACACGTATCCCGAAATTTCACGTCCACAATGCTTTAGGACAGTTGTAGAACATTAAAAATGGAAATTTCTGATATTTTAATGGTATTACAATGTTGGCAGTGTTGCCACGATTACTGTCAACACGTCGAGGAAACATTGCGGCTCTCAATTATTTTACGAATGCTCCGTGATGTTTAAAAAAAATTGAAATTACTTTTTATTTTATTGTAATTAAAATTTATCACTGGCAGTGTTGCCACATTTTCTATCACACGTATCCAGAAATTGACGTCCACAGTGCTTTAGGACTTTTCTAGTACATTAAAAATTGGGATTTTCTGATATTTTAATGGTAGTACAATGTTGGCAGTGTTGCCACGATTAGGAAACATTGCGGCTCACATTTATTCAAGAAAACCCCAGTATTGTAAAAATTATAATTAATGATACTAAAGTAGTATTTATTTATCTCTGGCAGTGTTGCCACATTTACTATCCACCACCGTGGATAATTATGGCTCTCAATTATTTTACGAATGCTCCGTGATGTTTTAAGAATTGAAATTACTTTTTATTTTATCGTAATTAAAATTTATCGCTGGCAGTGTTGCCACATTTTCTATCACACTTGTCAGAAATTGACGTCCACAATGCTTTAGGACAGTTGTAAAACATTAAAAATAGGAAATTCTGATAATTTAATGGTATTACAGTGTTGTTGGCGGTGTTGCCACGATTACTGGTCCCCGCTCCCCTTCCGCAATTGTATAGGAAAGCTCCATTACAATAAATTTCATAATCACTGGTCTTATGGTGGTGTGAAACTGTTGTAGAAAAGCTTGAATTATCGGGCCGGTGAGCAACGTCGCTTAACCACCCCCCCACCCCACCCCCCCAACCCCCCCTCGACCTTCCTCCAAACCCTCCAGGGTTCTGTGAACGACGACGAGTCACAGCCGACGCTTGAAAACAGTCAGTCAGTCGCTGCGTTGTTGTTATTTACCTCTCTCATTTGATTCCCCGCCGTCGCCATCTTGTTCAACGAGATAATTAACTCCTGCGAGGAGCCGGAACGCCATCGATTCCGTGTCTCTGTCTCTCTGGAACGGAGAAACTGGAAAAGGGGAAAAAAACTATGTAGCGCCGCGACTGTGACGTCAATGTTCGCTCCGGAGACGAGGAATGAGAACTTAAACACGTGGATCAGCTCTTACACGTGGCAACGCCGCATCCTCCCCTGTAGACCATTTTCATAACACGACCCTGAAATCGTCCACGTGGTTTTTATTATTATTATTATGACAACGGTTACAATTTTTTCGAAATAATTCTAAATATCGGGAAATGTGGCAACACTGCCGGCTATTTTAATAACAGAAATTATAATGACATCATTGTGACGCAACTTAACCCCTAACTAACCTAAAGCGTGTGCCGTAATTTCTTCCACTACGCGCGAACAGTAACTGTGGCAACGCTGCCAACAAACAACTGAATACAGATATTTTCCTTTTCTTAAGCTGGAGGTTTTTCCCATAAATAATCGTGGAACGTTAATTTTTTTTACGTGTCACGACGCGCGCGCGCGGGGGGCGGCATTAATCGTGGCAACACTGCCAACATTTACGTCACATTATTACATCAGTTATTACAATTTTTATTATAAAAAAAAGAAGCTTTGCGGTATAAATGTGGGCCAGCGACGTCCCGATAAATTTGGCAACACCGCAACAAAAAAAATAAAAAAGCAACGTTGCGTTTAAATTTGCGCGTTTGAAAGACTGAAGTAAATTGACGGCAACAGTTTCCAAGAACGTTGCGATACGAAATTTGGCAACAACGGCGCGTGCCGTTGATTTTTTTTCCGTATCAACGATTACGTTTATTTACAAACCATACAACTCGAATAAATAAACGCGGACCGTAATTTCCGACGACGGTAATTTTTTTCACTTTTCTGTCTCCTTCTTCCTCACCTTTCCTGCTTCCTAAACTCAGTTTTTTTTTCCCAGGGAGACGACTAGCACTCAGACACTTGTTTTCCTTGATTCTATCCTCTTTTTTTCTCTTTGTCTTTTCTTTATTCCTTTTTTTTTCACTTTTCTGTCTTCTTCTTCCTCACCTTTCCTGCTTCCTAAACTTAGTTTTTTTTTCCAGGGAGACGATTAGCACTCAGACACTTGTTTTCCTTGATTCTATCCTCTTTTTTTCTCGTTGTCTTTTCTTTATTCCTTTTTTTTTTCACTTTTCTGTCTTCTTCTTCCTCACCTTTCCTGCTTCCTAAACTTAGTTTTTTTTTCCAGGGAGACGATTAGCACTCAGACACTTGTTTTCCTTGATTCTATCCTCTTTTTTTCTCTTTGTCTTTTCTTTATTCCTTTTTTTTTTCACTTTTCTGTCTTCTTCTTCCTCACCTTTCCTGCTTCCTAAACTCAGTTTTTTTTCCCAGGGAGACGACTAGCACTCAGACACTTGTTTTCCTTGATTCTATCCTCTTTTTTTCTCTTTGTCTTGTCTTTATTCCTTTTTTTTTCACTTTTCTGTCTTCTTCTTCCTCACCTTTCCTGCTTCCCAAACTAAGTTTTTTTTTCCAGGGAGACGACTAGCACTCAGACACTTGTTTTCCTTGATTCTATCCTCTTTTTTTCTCTTTGTCTTTTCTTTGTTCCTTTTTTTTTCACTTTTCTGTCTTCTTCTTTCTCACCTTTCCTGCTTCCTAAACTTAGTTTTTTTTTCCAGGGAGACGACTAGCACTCAGACACTTGTTTTCCTTGATTCTATCCTCTTTTTTTCTCTTTGTCTTTTCTTTGTTCCTTTTTTTTCACTTTTCTGTCTTCTTCTTCCTCACCTTTCCTGCTTCCAAAACAATTTTTTTTTTGCGAGAGGAGAACAGCACCCAGTCACTTGTTTTATTTGTTTCTATCCTCTTTGTCATTTATTTATTCCTTTTTTTTCACTTTTCTGTCTTCTTCTTCCTCACCTGCAACACTGCGATCAACAATCGCTTACTATTCTCATGTAAACATTACTATAAATAATACCTAAAGAATTGATCTGAACTGAATCACTGCGGACGGTGAGTTTGAAAATGTGGCAACACCGCCGTCGACAAATACACGTACACTAATTAAATATCAGTGATTATATAAAAAATTTTCTTGCCATTTTTAGAACCGTACCGAATAATTGGTTTTTCGAAATTTCTTGGACGCGCGTGTCTGTACATCAGGCAACACTGCGCGGGCGACAAATGTCTGACATTAAAAAAAAATCGCAAAGTGCAATAATATTTCGAAGGAAAAAAACGACATTGATCTTTTCTAAATAATTGTGGAATCTTAATTTCCCATTACGTTTCATAATAAACGTGGCAACACTGCAAACAACAAGACAACACTGTTAGAATAAACGAGAACAGTTTTTTTTAGAGTATCAGAGATTGTCTAAATAAACGTAAAAATACCCCTTTATTTCAACGAAAAGTGACGAAGTAAATGTGGCAACACTGTAATCAGCAAATAATAACAAAAAATTTTAAAATCAATGTTTACAATTTTTACCAAATGATTGAACGTCATTTATAATAATAATAATAATAATTCTAGACCGTAAATTCAGCGACGTGCGATACTAAACGTGGCAACACTGCAAACAACAAGACAACACTGTTAGAAAACACGAGAACAGTTTTTTTTAGAGTATCAGAGTTTGTCTAAATAAACGTAAGAAAAAAACCCCTTAATTTCAACGAAAAGTGACGAAGTAAATGTGGCAACACTGTAATCAGCAAAAAAATAACAAAAAATTTTTAAAACCAATGTTTACAATTTTTACCCAATGATTGAACGTCATTTATAATTATAATAATAATAATAATTGTAGACCGTAAATTCAGCGACCTGCGATAGTAAACGTGGCAACACTGCAAACGACAAGACAACACTGTTAGAAAAAAACGAGAACAGTTTTTTTAGAGTATCAGAGATTGTCTAAATAAACGTAAGAAAAAAAACCCTAATTTCAACGAAAAGTGACGAAGTAAATGTGGCAACACTGTAATCAGCAAATAATAACAAAAAAATTTTAAAACCAATGTTTAAAATTTTTACCCAACGATTGAACGTCCTTTATAATAATAATAATAATAATAATAATAATTGTAGACCGTAATTTCGGCGACGTGCGACAGGAAACGTGGCAACACTGCGACCAAATTTTTTAATATCGTAATTAACAACATTTGATGTAATTGATTTCATGACCCGTTAATTTGTGACAGTAATTACCACGACCGGCGTTAGTAAACGTGGCAACACTGCAAACAACAAGACAACACTGTTAGTAGTAACGAGAACAGGTTTTTTTTAGAGTATCAGAGTTTGTCTAAATAAACGTAAAAGAAAAAACCCTTAATTTCAACGAAAAGTGACGAAGTAAATGTGGCAACACTGTAATCAGCAAATAATAACAAATTTTTAAGAATCAATGTTTACAATTTTTACCCAACGATTGAACGTCATTTATAATAATAATAATTGTAGACCGTAAATTCAGCGACGTGGCAACACTGCGACCAAATTTTTTAATATCGTAATTTACGACATTGGATGTAATTGACCTTATGACGTGTTAATTTGTGACAGTAATGATCACGACCGGTGTTAGTAAACCTGGCAACACTGCGAGACACAGTTGATTTGACAGTGAAGTATAATATCACTGGAAAATTAACAGAAATAAATAAATGTTTCCTTAACTGCGGCCGCCATCACTCACGACGCTTGATATAAAATAATAATAATAATAACATGGAACCTCACTGACATGATCCAAAGATTAAAAAAGAACGAAACGTATGACGTCATCAGCTCTTGGTCAAAGTGTAAGTAATTTCCTGTTGTTATCAGTGAGAGGTTCAAAAGATATTCCCAGCTGGTTTTTCACCCTTGAACTTGAGATGACGAGGAAAAGTCTCCTTTCGGGTTCTCTAATTCGGGCTTTGCGTTGTTTATTCCGCCCCCCGCACCAGAAAGGAAACCCGTGAATGAACGTCAGAGGCGTTACTCTACAACCCACGCAGAAAGCAAAGACGGCAGGTTATTCCAGAGCGCGCTGTCTAAAAACAGACGCACATCACGGCTGAAAATACGCAAAGAGGAAAGGAAAACTATCAAAAAAGAAAGTCATGGAGATAAAATTATAACTGGAATATCTCCACGTAAACCTCGTTTACCTTACATTTATATTACATAATTAATCAATAAATAAAAATAATAGAGGCCTCAGCCGGGAATTGAACCCGGGACCTCCTGCACCCAAAGCAGGAATCGTACCTCTAGACCACTGAGCCTCTGTGTTAAATATAAACAAAATTAATCTTATAAATAAAAATGAGTGTTTGTTTGTATGTATGTATGTATGTTCCTTATAGAAATCTGCACCGCTGGAGCAAATATCACCAAATTTCGTACACACGTGTGTTTTCTGCGACCAGGAACCCAACACTGTCGGGGGTGAGACGCTTCTACCACCCCCGGAAGCGGGGGTGGATATACTTAAACATGCTAAATCAGCCGATATTTTAGTCGGATAATAATTTTTAGGTGTCCAAGATATTGATGGTGTTTCTACCGATGTTATCTGAATATAATTTTCATCCCCTACACCCTGGGAAAAGGGCACCGTTAGGGTTTGGGCTGGAGAATACAAATCTATACCGGTGGATCAAATTTCGTACACGTGTGTTCTGTGTGACCAGGAAACCAACACTGTCGGGGTGGAGACGCTTCTACCAACCCCAGAAGCGGGGGTGGAAATATTTAAACATGCTAAAACAGTCGATATTTCAGTCGGGTAAATATTTTTAGAGGGTCACAGATATTGGAAAAAAAAACTGTCGGGGTGAGACTCTTTTACTACCCCCCCAGAAGCGGGGGTGGACGGGGGTGGAAATATTTAAACATGCTGAAACAGTCGATATTTCAGTAGGATTAATATTTTTAGGGGGGGTCACAAATATTGGGAAACAAACACTGTCGGGGTGAGACGCGTCTACCACCCCCAGAAACTGCTGGGGTGGACGGGGGTTGAAATATTTAAACATGCCTAAAACAGTCGATATTTCAGTCCGATAAATATTTTTTTGGGGGGGTCAAAGATATTGACAGTGTATCTACCGGTGTTATATGACTATAACTTCAACCCCTTACATCATCGGAACGGAGCACCTTTAAGGGTTGGATGGGTGGATGCGTATTACAAGGAAATAACGCTAATACAATCATGATTCGAGTCAAATCCAGTTTTATGCATGTAGCTGAGTTAAATGATGACATTCAATTCGCCATTTAACCCCCCCCTCCACAGGGGCGGGGCTACGCGGGCGTGAGGGTGGGGGGTAGAATTTTTCTAACAGGGTGAAATGGTCGATATTTGCGTGCAATAAATAATTGTTGGGGGTCAATGACGTTTATAATACATCTACCGATATTGTTTGTAAAATTTCAACCCCTTTCGGCATGAGAGAAGAGCATTGTTTAGGGGTGGGGGTGAAAACTTTTCAAACGTGTAAAACCAACCGATATTTGAGTCGCATAAATATGTTTAGGGGTCAAAGAGATTGATAGTGTTTCTACCGATGTTATGTGAATATAATTTCCATCCGCTACACCACTGGGGGAAAGAGCACCCTTAGGGTTTAGGGTGGAGTTGCTTTACAGAAAAATAACGCGAATACAACCGAGATTGGAGTCAAATCCAAGGTTATGGATGTCGCCCAGTTCAATTATAGCATCAAATTGGCCATTTAGCCCCAAGGGGCGGGAGTGGATGGGATGGGATGGAAATTTTCTAACATGTTAAATCATCGATATTGGCGTGGAATAAATAAATGCCGGGACAATTGACGTTGATAGTATTTCTACCGATGTTGTTTGTAGGCATGATAGGTGTGGGGGTGGAGGGAATTTCCTTGAAAATAACGGGAAAACAACCGAGATTCGAGTCAAATCGCAGGTAATGGAAGTCGCTGAATTTATTTATGACAATCTGGACAACGCTGGGTTGGGATGAGTTGACCGGCTGTTTTTTTGCGCCGATTAAATATATTTCGGGATGAATTAGATTAATAAAATTTCCCTACATGTTCTCTGTGTATAATTTCAACCCCTTTCGGACTCGGAAGGGTGCACCCTTAAGGGTGGGCGTGACGTAGCATTACATAAAAAGAAACCAGAAACTATCGAGATTTGAGTCGAATCCGGGGCTATAGTTGTCACTGAGTTTAATTACGACATTAAACTTGACCGTTTAAGCCCCCCCACATGGGGGTAGGTCGGGGGTGAAAATTTTCATACATGTTAAACGGTCGATAATTATTTCCTGGGGTTAATTACTTTGATAGTATTTATACCGATGTTGTTTGTGTATAATTTAACCCCTGTGAGGGGAGCAAGCTTAGGGGTGGGGGTGGAGGTACGTTAAATAAAAAAACCTGCAAAAACAACCGAGATTCGAATCAATTCAGAGACTGTGGATGTCGCTCAGTCTAATTGTGACAACCCCTGGGGGGTAACGCGACGGGTTTGGGAGGTGTTGGAGGACGGGGGTAGAAATTTCCAGACCATTGTAATCGGCCGGTTTTTTGCATGGAATACATTCTTTTTCATTATCGCACATTTGTGGGGGTGGTCATCTTCTAACATGTAAAAACGACCGATATATTTAGTCAATGACTTCATCCCCCTTCGGCATGGGAGGTGAGCACATTTAGGGGTAGGGGTCGAGGAGCGTTACATAAAAATAGCGCGAATTCGAGTCATATCGGGGGGTTGTAGATAAATGACGCCTCGGGCAACGCCGGGCACCCCCCAGCTAGTATATAAATAGAAATATATTAGAGGGCTCAGCCGGGAATTGAACCCGGGACCTCCTGCACCCAAAGCAGGAATCATACCTCTAGACCTCCTCAGGTCCGTGGTGAGTGTGTTGCAAATGTCACAGATATTAAACACTCGTCCGCTGGAGAAAGCGAGGCTGAACTCGCACGCAAAGTGGTTTTTCTCTCTGTTAATTTTCTTTTTATCGGGGGTAGTTTTCGTCCACAGGGCAAGTGAGATTTTGCCACTCACCTTGGAACCCAGACGCGCTGCTCAACGGCAGGTCGCAACTCCGCGAGGATCCTTCCCCCATCCCATGGATCTAAGAGAGGGAAAGAGGTGGAGGACCACGTGCTCCATCCAGCCTCCTTTACCTGCTCCTGTTGCTATTATGTGTTTTTCTTTGATAAGTTTGCAATTGTGTCTCACTTCACAAAGCGACAGGGAATTATACAAGTTCCTGGCTGGTGGATGGCGGAGAATCCTTTGTGTAGGTTCAGTCAACCCAGGGCGGGTTAAGGACCTGACTTGAAGAGAAATTGAAAGGGGGAAAAACGCCGGAACATTAGTAAAACACCATTTTCGCTGACATTTTTCTATTCAAAAAACATGGGAACAGTCCAGTGATGCGCTGCTCACTTTGTCACTGACACGGATAAAGTCCATAATCCAAGGATCTTAAAACACCTGAAAGACACACATTGCAAAGTAGTTAATTACAAACCCGAAACCTGTCACCATAAAAGATTAACAGAGATGCTGTTAGAAACTGTATTGAAATGACTCCACAGTGTGATGACGTCATCGATAAAATAAATCATCTGAGTCGTGTTAAATGTTACCAGTGAGGATCACAGCGTCACGGGCGAGAGTCGGCGTCTGTTAAGGTTCATTTACGTAACAGTTAAACGTTTTAATGTTGATTATCTCTGACTTTTCCGCCATTTTCCACAGAACAGTCGCGGGGTTTCTTTGGAGTTTTTTTTATCGTGTTTGGAATCGTCGTGATTATTTACACCAAGTAGACTGTGATGACGTAAGCAGCACTCTGCAGCGTTTATGGGATCCTCCGGGTCCTGGAGGGACACAACTGCACTGGTCAGTAGACAAAACTCAAAAGTGACGGAACCGTGACGACAGTGGCAAAGCAGAAGCCTCAGCGCAACAATGAGGGATCGCAGCAAGTGTCGAGGTCCCACAGTGTGTGTACTGTGATCTTTGATTTAATGTGAAGCATCTCTGGCACGAGTCTGGGCTGGGATCCACGACTAAAATCTTAGTATTTTGCCAATCACGTGTATGGTTGGAATTGATGACTAGTGCAGTTGTGTCGCTCTAGGCTCTTCTTAGAGCCCAACTGGTTGAGTTTCTGAGTTTTCTCTACTCACTAGTGCAGTTGTGTCACTCTGGGCTCTTCTTAGAGACTAACAGGTTGGGATTTTGAGTTTTAATCAACTGACTAGTGTAGTTGTGTCGCTCTAGGCTCCTCTTAGAGACTGACAGGTTGGGGTGCTGAGTTTTGTCAAGTTAATAGTGCGGTTGTGTCGCTCTAGGCTCTTCTTAGAGACTGACAGGTTGGGATGCTGAGTTTTTATCAACTGACTAGTGTAGTTGTGTCGCTCTAGGCTATTCTTAGAGAGCAACAGGTTGAGCTTCTGAGTTTTCTCTACTCACTAGTGGAGTTGTGTCGCTCTAGGCTCTTCTTAGAGACTAACAGGTTGGGATTTTGAGTTTTAATCAACTGACTAGTGTAGTTGTGTCGCTCTAGGCTCTTTTTAGAGACTGACAGGTTGACCTTCTGAGTTTTGTCAAGTGACTAGTGCGGTTGTGTCGCTCAAGGCTATTCCCTGCCTCTGAAGGAACCCGGGAACGTTGTTGATGTGGTATTTATTCCATCCCTTCTTTTGTCTGTATTTGGCTATCTTATTTATTATCGTTTAATTTTTTTTTTTTTTGGGGGGGAGGGTTGGTTTTACCATTTAACCGTTTCCTCATTCTTTTCCCCCTCTCCTCTGCTGGTCATAATCATAGTTATCTGCCTACCAGGGTCGTTGTCGAGTGACCAAGCGTCCGTGCTTCTTCGCCTTTATTCTGAAACAGTTCTCTGGTTCCTCCCCTTGTTTTAAACTATTCTCATCGGTTCCCTTTTTACCTTAAGGCGTTTCACCGTCCGCCGTGTCCTCGCTTGAACCTTCCCTTGAATCCTATTTCTGATCCGCCGCCATCAAGAGCGGATCCTCGAGAGATCCCTCAACGGTCCGTGACGGCAATTAGAAACCCTCAATTCCCAGCAGCACAGGAGTGGAAGGAAGAACAGACGCCACCAACGACGCCACTGTTTATAGGAAGCCAAGGGCTGCCAACAGACTGGCATTAAAAAGCCCGTGTCCAGGCGCCAAGGAGTCGCAGCCAACATTCCGGGCCTTAAACGGACCTCGGCGTAAAATTATCGAGTACTTGAAGACCTGCGCAACTACGTCGTGCATATATTGTGATAGACACCACACGGCGGGCAACTGACGTACTAGCAAAATTACAGATGAATGAAAGAATGAATTAGGTTTACAAGAGAAACGTCAACATAGGAAAAGTCTTAAGAAATCTGACTGTATGAAATTTTTATACAAGGTTACAATGGAAGTTACTTACACACCAAACGTCAGGGCAACTCTCATAAATCACTACGCATTCACTTCATCAATCATTTACAAGGTCACGGTATTTCACTGTTCACAACCTACGCCAGAACAACAAACCAAATCTCCACGTTGCCACAGTTAATCAAGTCATTCGGAACGTTGATGAGTTTTAAATCCCCGCTGAGTTCTCTCTCTGCCTCTCTCTCATTGTCTCACTCACTGTCTATCTCACTGTCTCTCTCACAGTCTCCTACTGTCTCACACTGTCTCTCTCACTGTCTTACACTTTCTGTCTCACTGTCTCATTTTCTCTCTCACTGTCTCTCTCTTATTGTCACTTTCACTGTCTCCCACTTTCTCTCACATTGTGTCTCTCACTGTCTCTCGCTGTATCTCTCACTGTCTCACTTTCTCTCTCACTGTCTCACACTTTCTCTCTCACTGTGTCTCTCTTACTGTCTCTCGCTGTATCTCTCACTGTCTCACTTTCTCTCTCACTGACTCTCTCTTACTGTCATTTTCATTGTCTCCCACTGTCTCACTGCCTCTCTCACTGTCTCACACTTTCTCTCACTATCTCACTCATTGTCTCACTCACTATCTCTCTTACTGTCTCTCACGGTCTTACACTTTCTGTCTCACTGTCTCATTTTCTCTCTCACTGTCTCTCTCTTATTGTCACTTTCACTGTCTCCCACTTTCTCTCACATTGTGTCTCTCACTGTCTCTCGCTGTATCTCTCACTGTCTCACTTTCTCTCTCACTGTCTCACACTTTCTCTCTCACTGTGTCTCTCTTACTGTCTCTCGCTGTATCTCTCACTGTCTCACTTTCTCTCTCACTGACTCTCTCTTACTGTCATTTTCATTGTCTCCCACTGTCTCACTGCCTCTCTCACTGTCTCACACTTTCTCTCACTATCTCACTCATTGTCTCACTCACTATCTCTCTTACTGTCTCTCACGGTCTTACACTTTCTGTCTCACTGTCTCATTTTCTCTCTCACTGTCTCTCTCTTATTGTCACTTTCACTGTCTCCCACTTTCTCTCACATTGTGTCTCTCACTGTCTCTCGCTGTATCTCTCACTGTCTCACTTTCTCTCTCACTGTCTCACACTTTCTCTCTCACTGTGTCTCTCTTACTGTCTCTCGCTGTATCTCTCACTGTCTCACTTTCTCTCTCACTGACTCTCTCTTACTGTCATTTTCATTGTCTCCCACTGTCTCACTGCCTCTCTCACTGTCTCACACTTTCTCTCACTATCTCACTCATTGTCTCACTCACTATCTCTCTTACTGTCTCTCACGGTCTTACACTTTCTGTCTCACTGTCTCATTTTCTCTCTCACTGTCTCTCTCTTATTGTCACTTTCACTGTCTCCCACTTTCTCTCACATTGTGTCTCTCACTGTCTCTCGCTGTATCTCTCACTGTCTCACTTTCTCTCTCACTGTCTCACACTTTCTCTCTCACTGTGTCTCTCTTACTGTCTCTCGCTGTATCTCTCACTGTCTCACTTTCTCTCTCACTGACTCTCTCTTACTGTCATTTTCATTGTCTCCCACTGTCTCACTGCCTCTCTCACTGTCTCACACTTTCTCTCACTATCTCACTCATTGTCTCACTCACTATCTCTCTTACTGTCTCTCACGGTCTTACACTTTCTGTCTCACTGTCTCATTTTCTCTCTCACTGTCTCTCTCTTACTGTTATTTTCATTGTCTCCCACTGTCTCACTGCCTCTCTCACTGTCTCACACTTTCTCTCACTGTCTCACTCATTGTCTAACTCACTATCTCTCTCACTGTCTCACTTTCTCTCTCACTGTCTCACACTTTCTCTCACTGTCTCACTCATTGTCTCACTCACTATCTCTCTCACTGTCTCACTTTCTCTCTCACTGTCTCTCTCTTGCTGTCATTTTCATTGTCTCCCACTGTCTCACTGCCTCTCTCACTGTCTCAAACTTTCTCTCACTGTGTCTCTCTTACTGTCTCTCGCTGTATCTCTCACTGTCTCTCTCATTGTCTCACTCACTATCTCTCTTACTGTCTCTCACGGTCTTACACTTTCTGTCTCACTGTCTCATTTTCTCTCTCACTGTCTCTCTCTTACTGTTATTTTCATTGTCTCCCACTGTCTCACTGCCTCTCTCACTGTCTCACACTTTCTCTCACTGTCTCACTCATTGTCTAACTCACTATCTCTCTCACTGTCTCACTTTCTCTCTCACTGTCTCTCTCTCTTACTGTCATTTTCATTGTCTCCCACTGTCTCACTGCCTCTCTCACTGTCTCACTTTCTCTCACTGTGTCTGTTACTGTCTCTTGCTCTATCTCTCACTGTCACTCTCTTACTGTCACTCTTACTTTCTCTCACTGTATCTCTCTCAGTTTCTCTTACTGTCTCTCACTGTCTCACACACACTTTCCAAAAACTTATTCCATAACTTTCTGTTATTATATTTTTCGAAAAAACTTTTTAATTTATTAACATTTTAATTTTTTTGTGTTAGTTTTTTGTAATAAATTCCGTAAGTCGTTCGTTTTTTGTTTACATTGTGTAATAGCTTTCTCTCTCTGTGTCTATATATATATTAATAATTTGTTAATACCTCCTCTTTAAGAAAATAAGTGAAGAAGATACGAAACATGTGTTCGAAACGTCGTCACGCTATAAATAAATAAATAAAATAAAGTCAATAATTGATTTATTAATTCATAAACGGACGTGAAATAAAAACTTTTAGTTGTGTATTTCAGTTCGTTGTGATTTTTAATTAATTTTCATCCCAAGTTTCGACTGTTGATTATAATTTTAAATAAATCAGAATATTCATTGCTCAAGTCTAGGCGGGGGCTTCATTGTGGTTTCATCTCTGACTCGTCCAGAGATGCTGTTGAGGAGGTGTTACACCACTGCCCGAGTTTTATTTCTGGAGTCCGGCAAACTCCAATCATTGCGGATTATTCTTGGAGACTTCGGCCGCAGACCAAAGATAATCCACACGCTGAAACGCCCAAGCCGCATTAAGACACACGCTGCTGACGTCAGACAGAGGTGACGTCACTGAGTAGCTCCCGGACATCATTATAAAACACTACCACGTGTCCAGCAGGAAAGTAGATAGAACAATAATCCAATTACTGACGTCACTGAGTTGCTTCAGCACCATTCTCGCTGTATTCGCAGTCCTCGGTCACTCTCAACAGTATTTATTATGTTATTACGTCATCACCAATTACTTTGCGTTGAAATTAGCGTTTCCAGGAGGTCGCATTTACAGCGACATGACGTCACACAGTTGCTTCCGTACTCGGCAAAAACAACATAAAAACGACTGCAGAGTAACCGCGGGCTTCTCATACACTAATATATATATATGTATGTATCCTGTGTCAAAGTTCCCTGGCAAAGTCAAGGTTTACTGCTATGAAATACGGCGCGCTATAACGTCACTAAGTTGCGTCCGCACTCTGCTAAATTTCTTGCTTTTTCCAGAAACCGTTGTATAATATTAGATATACAGTCGTACGTCATCGCAAATTACTTGGCCGGGGGCGGGGGGAAACATTACTGCGACTAGGACGTCACGTAGTTGCTTCCGTACTGTCATAATTAAAATTTCGTCTTATAAGTAAGTTACATTAATATACAGTTTTACATATATATACAAGCACATAGCTCTGTCCTCTGGTAAAGTTTCGTGGAAGGTTTAGGGCGATCAACTACTGCGAGATAACGTCACTAAGTTGCGTCCGCACTCTGCCACAATCCTTCCTCAGCAACCGTTACATAATATTATATATGTTATTACGTCGTCACAAATACGCAGTGAGTGAACAACAAGGTTCCCGGTCCTAATTATTGCGACGCGACGTCACGTCGTTGCATCCGAACTGTGCTAAATATAAAATCGGGCTCCCAGAATAAACATGCACCTTTAAATATATATATATATAAGTATTTTTACCCCAGGAAAAATTTATTTTAACATGCAACGTTTTTGAGCTACGAATTGCTGCGAGTTAAAGTCACCAAGTTGCGTCCGGACTGTTCTCAAATATTAGCTTTCTCTGGAAACCATGATATAACATTAGACTTTCACTCGTACGTCATCACTAATTATTTACCGTGAAATACAAGTTTCTAGCTCGCAATTTTACTGTGACGTCACGTAGTTGCTTCCGCACTCCTGATAAAATTCTTCCCTTGTCCAGAAACCTCGGTCACACTAACCGCCATTATATAATATTATGTGTGTGTGTGTGTGTCTCATAAGAAACAGCTCTTGATCTTCCACATACGGCGACATGACGTCACATAGTTGCTTCCGCACTCCTGATAAATTTCGTCGGTGTCCTCGGGGCTCCTGTTTGTTGTTGTTGTTATTTGGGTGTAGCCAGGCTGCATGAGGGTAATCCACGTGGTGGCAACTCCCCTCTTATAGCATAGGAAAGGGATTTGAAAGAGGGGATGCGGAAGGGTAGAGGAAGGTAGCCAAGGGTTAACTAGCGGCCCCCGAGCTATGGTTTAAGGATTCTACCCCGAGGTAATTCGTCTAAAAGTGATGCAAGGAAAACCCTAGAAAAACCTGCATCAGGTTGGTCGGGCATTGGGTACTTGTCCCACGCCCTTCCCTGGATGGCGGGCGAGAGGGGTTTGCTGTGAGGACGCAGCATTGCCTTGTCACTGCCTCGACCAGTTTAGAAGGCAGCTGGCCGACTGTTCCAATGGGAACAGCGGACAACTCTTACCGTATGCCCCAAGGTCAGTGACACTCCGGAACATCCACCTCTCAGAACAGGTCTCGGCTTGTGGGAGCCTTAGTTCAAAAACGGAGAGGAAAAGGAAGCCCCTTCGTAACTGTCCTACATGGTTCTGCCTGCGAGGGAACAGCCCTCGCAGACAACTTTCGGGGCTCCTTCAACATTAAGTCCTCACTGTTTACCCCCAACCAGTCCTGACACTAAGAGAATATTTGATTATTTCTTGTCACCCTTGTATTTATGGTCCTGTTTGTTCCGTCCTTCGGCTTAAAGACTCCTCTATTAAGGCCAAGGTTTGGAGCTTCTCCCGAGACGCGCACGAGTGGCCTCTTTGCCTGAGGATTGTCTCGAGAGTCTCGGTGCGGCCGCAGCTTGAGGGTCACCCTGTACCGGCGACGTCTTCCGAAACTCTTAAAAGAAAATTACCAGTCGGCGGCCGGGCCGGGATTTGGGGGATTTTGTTAGAAAATAATAATTGGCAACACTGCTACGGGGATTTAATTACACTGGCTGCTCGGTTCCGCAAAGGGTATTTATTTAAATAAGCGCTACCGGGAAAAAAATTAATTAGAGATTAATATCTTAGACATCGAGAGCGTCACGCCGCCGGGCTGTTGCTGCAGTCATGACTCGCTGTACGTTGGCAGAGTTAGAGTCACCTGCAGACAGTCAGAGATACTCCACGATACGTCAAGAGAGGCAAAAATAGTCCAACCCCCCCCCTCCACCCTTATATGTGCTATAGTGCGCGGTACGTTCGATGGCGGCACGGTTTAGTATTCATCCTCGACGGGGCCAACCCCCTCAATCCCCTCCCCGGCGCGCCGGCCACCAGTTCAGTATCCGCCTAGAGCATGACCACCTTAGATCGTTGTTGTGTGTGTTTATTAGTGAATAACTAATAAACGCACCCAGCAACGATCTAAGGAGGTCATGCTCTAGGCGGATACTGAACATTAGGCGACGCACGGGGGAGATGCTTGAGGGGGTTGGCCACTGCGAGGAAGAATACTAAACCTTGCTGGCATCGACGTACCGCGCACGTTAGGACATATAAGGGTGGGGGGGGGGGTTGGACTATTTTTCCCTCTCCTAACGAATCAATATATATATGGTCGGCCGTTACAATATATATATACTTATATGTGTATACTTATCTCTGCAACCCTACCGTTGCTACAGAGCGCGGTGCAACCGATAACGCCCCCGGTTTACCGTCTCTCTATGCAGGTCCAATCCTACCACTACCCGTAACGCAGTCATTCGTCTTCAGTGCCCAACTAGAGCATGACCCCGTTAGATCGTTGCTATGTGTTTGTGTGTGTGTGTGTGTGTGTTTATTCCGCGTGCATCGTGGCAACGCCGGACATGCGTCGAGCCAGCTTCCCTCCATCAGCGTCGCACGTGCTACAGTCGTGGTTTTGCTCATCCTACGTTTGTTCCACGATCGTAAGGAACATGTTTGCTCCATTAAATCTTGCGTGGTATTTATATGATCACTTTTGTCTGTTTTGACTGCCCTTGTTCTTATTTACATGACATGATTGGATGGTTTTTAGTAAGAACTCAAGATTTTAACAAAATCAATTTATCTGTATTTATTACAAAATGGCGCCCGACGTTTAAAAAGAAAATAGTGTATTATTTGTGTTTACCTCAAATTCACCTCCAACGTGAGGAGAAACATGTTAAAAATTGTAACTTAATTTTTGTATACCACAAAATTGGCGCCCAACGTGGGGCAAAACATTTAAAATTTCGATCATAATAAGTTTATATATATTAAATATATTTTTTTACTGTTACTTTTGGCTCATAAAAACCTTCGTGAATGTTCTGAGACCTGTAAGAAGTATTTATGGACCAAGAAACGCTGCTTACTGAAGGACACCAGTGTTACTATAATCTGTGGTAAACTAGAAGTCTGGATACTGGATAATGATAAAGACCCACACGTCGGGGAGGCTTCAGTAGGCAAGGGACTGCATCAGTGTCTTGGGATTAATGACAGGGAAACCGCGCAGTGAAACTGATCCTGTCTGCTGTGACTGAGAATGACCTTTTTTTTGCAGTATACATACATATATATAGCTACACAAACGTTTCCCCCCCACCACCACCACCACCACCTCCGCCTCACTGACGTCAACGTAAACAGCGCCGAAGGTAAATATTTGCAACTCCGCAACGCCCAGATTATTTAGTCGCTGTCTCCGTCTCAAATTGGCGGCTACGTACACATACAGCATAGTTACAGTGTTGCCATTTTTTTTAGGGTAACAGGCTACACGAGGGGTAATCCACATGGTGCCGAAACAACTTTAATAGCATACGAAAGGATTTGAAAGGGGGGATGTGGAAGGGTGGAGGAAGGTAGCCAAGGATTAACTAGGGGACACCCAGGGCTATGGTTTAAGGATCCTACCCGGCATTCGCCTAAAAGTGATGCAGGGAAAACCGTAGAAAAACCTGCATCAGGTAGGTCGGGCTCTTGGCTACTTGTCCCACGCCCTTCCCTGGATGGCGGTGGGGTCGCATTGCCTCGACCAGTTTAGGAGGCAGCTGGCCGACTGTTCCAATGGGAATAGAGAACAACTCTTACCGTATGCCGCAAGGTCTGTAACACCCCGGAGCATGCACCTTAGTTCAAAAACGCAGAGAGAGGAGGAGGCATCCCCAAAGGTAGCCTCCGCCAGAGCTCTCTGGGAAGGTTCACCTGCGAGAGAATTCTCTCGCAGGCTTCCTTTAATACAGATCGTCTTCTATTGTATATTTGTACGACTCTCTTATTTGTGTGTGTGCGGGAGTGTGAGTGAGAAGGAGATAAAGCGGTCATCGCAGTTTTGTCGCCCGCGTCCTCGTTTCAGGACACGTGACGTCACACAACGTCACTGAGATGCGTCCGTACTCTGCTAAAAGTGAAAGGTGTGAATAAGACGGCGGTGGTAACCATGTAAACGTCATCATCCTGGTTGGACTCCCAACCCACGTTTCCTCCCGGATCTTTCCCCGGCTGTCAGTTGTTTTTTTTCCCACTTTGTGGCTTTTTACGTCCCTTCTTTTTCTTTAATTAAATTAGCTTGCCGGTTGATAAATAAGGAATCGTGCAAGGGAGGAGGTGGAGGGGGGGGGGCGCCAGTAAAGATGAAGAGGTCGCTCTTGGCATGAGATGTTGCCAAGTCTTCGTCTCACCTTGACGTCAAGCGGATCAAAGTGTGACCTGAGAGTATTTCAGGATCGTCTCCGTCTCTCTCTGTCTCACTCTCTCTCATTATACACACACATACATGGCATAAGGGGATGACGTGACAACGCCGGAGGGTCTCTCTGCGAGGGCTATTCTCTCGCAGGCGGTAGGAGTGATACGAAGGGGCTACCTTTCGGGATGCCTTTTCCTTTCCGTTTTTGAACTAAGGTTCCCACAAGCCGAGGCACCTCCGTCTGTTCTGAGAGGTGCATGTTTCGGGGGTCACAGACCTTGGGGGTACGGTAAGAGATGTTCGCTGTTCCCATTGGAACAGTCGGCTAGCTGCCTCCTAAATTGGTCGAGGCACGGAGAAGGGAACGCTGCGTCCCCACAGCAAACTCTTCTCCCGCCACCCAGGGAAGGACGTGGGACAAGTACCCAATGCCTGACCTACCTGATGCAGGTTTTTCTAGGGTTTTTCCTGCATTTCTTTAGGCGAATTGCCGGGTAGGATCCTTAAACCACAGCCCGGGGGCACCCTAGTTAACCCTTGGCTGTCTTTCTCTACCCTTCCGCATCCCCCCTTTCAAACCCCTTCCTATGCTATTAAAGGGGAGTTGCCACCATGTGGATTAGCCTCATGTAGCCTGTTACCCTAAAAAAAACGCCTGGGGCCTGCAAATGCTGTGTACAGTGTTGCACGTCACACCCAAGAAACAGTTTACACGAGGGTTCGAAAATCTATATAAAATAATAGTAACATTAATACGACAGTGTTGCCAAAACCTCTGTCCCGTGTCCGCGTCTATACTACATTTACATGGTTGGCAGATTGAGGGGGACGGGGATGGGAAGTCCGGCGTTGCCACGCTGTGCACACGCACGACAACGATCCAACGAGGTCAAGCTCTAGTCGTTGAACTGGTGCCTTTTTTTGGCTGTGCACAGGGATCGTCCCTGCATCGCTGACGGTCTCCAGAGTTATCCAGATTTAAATAACAGAACCAAGAAGAAACGACCCTGGAGAGTAAAAGAGTCGTTTCGAAGTTTCCCTTGAAAGGACAACCATTTTGTTGTTGTTGTCATTATTTGCAAATGGCGGCATTGATTTCCCCACGCCGCGGCTTGTGGTGGTGGTGTTTTTTTTTCGTCAATGTGAGCGACACAAACATCCCCCGTGCTGCTAACGAGCTGTTTGCTACGTCACGCTCCATGATTCATTGCCTGGACTCACGCTCCGCCATTACGATATATACATATATATGTATAACATCTTATCCACGCGGTCATATCAAATTACAATAAAATTATTATGTGTGTATGAAACAGTTGTGATGCTTCATCTCTGGTCAGAGGGTGCGTTTAAACTGTGTTAATATTTGCCATTTCAGTTGTAATAAGACTAGGAATTTTATTTTACTTCCTGTTCAGTCAGAGATATTACACTCACCAGCGATGCTTAGAGTCTTTAGTAACAAAGAAATTAATCATTTAAATATACGAAACAAAAACATTCGACATGCCTGCCTGACTGACTGAGATCTTTGGCAAGTGTTCTGTCCTATGATTGGTTCTCGCAGCACGCGTGCAGAGATGTTAGTATGGAATCTAAGAAATTAAATATATCAGCTCTCAGAGAAACATGAATATTATATTCTTTATTACTCACACGATTCTTCAGGATATTTGTTAAACATAAAATGTTTAATGTTAATAAAATCTCTGCACGTTAAATGCTAAAAAAAAAGTTGTACCATCGATGTTGTTAAAATATAACAATCAAACATGTTTTATTATGTAATAATAATAATAATAATAATAATATTGAATAATAATAATAATAATAATATTGAATAATAATAATAATACGAAGAGGAAATAATAATAATTATTATTAATAATAATAATTATTAATAATAATATTAATAATTAATAATAATAATAATAATAATAATAATAATAATAATAAATAATAATAATAATAATAATGAAGAAAAAGATGAAGAAATATTAATAAAAGAGATAATAATAAAGAAGACGAAATAATAAAAATAAATAGTAATAATAAAGAAGACGAAATAATAATATAAAATACTAATAATAATAAAAATTAATAAATAAGAAGAAGCAGAACTATTAATAATAATAATAATAATAATAATAATAATAAAGAATAAGAAGAAATATTAATACGAATAGATAATAATAATAAAGAAGACGAAATAATAATAAATATGAATAAATAATAATAAAGAAGAAGAAGAAATAATAATAACAAATATTAATAAATAATAATAAGAAATATTAATAATAATAAAGAAGAAGGAATATTAATAAGAAGAGATAATAACAATAAATAATAATAAACAAGACGAAATAATAATAATAATAATAAAAATATAAATAAATATTAATAAAGAATAATAATAAAGAAGAAGAAGAAATAATAATAATAATAAAGAAGGGATAATAATTATAAATAATAATAAAGAAGACGAAATAATAATAATAATAATAAAAATATTAATAAATAATAATAATAAAGACGAAGAAATAATAATAATAAAGAAGAAGAAGAAGATCTTATAAAATAAATAATAATAATAATAAATATTAATAAATAATAAGAAAAAATATTAATAATAATAATAAAGAAGAAGAAGAAGAATTAATAAGAAGAGATAATAATAATAATAAAGAAGATGAAATACTAATAAATAATAATAATAAAGAAGAAGAAGAAATAATAATAATAATAAATATTAATACACAATAATAATAATAAACCACTGCACGGAGCCCGTACAGAGGAACAATTGCAAGTGTGAGGACACTCTTCGGATGGTTAGTGTCGGCGCCGTAGATGTTCCGACGTACGTCATCGTCGAGAGCGTGCCTTTGTTGTCCGACTACGTCTAAAAGAGAAACGACTCTGTGTGTGATAATTGCCTCCTCAGTGGAGGATTGGACAGGTAGGGAAGGGAGTGGCCTCGTACAGTGGAGGGTGTCCGACGGCGTCTCCTTGGCGCCACAATCTCCGGCTGACGTCACGAGAGTGTCTAATATAAACCACGCTGGCTGCTTGAGTCACCTGGTGCTGGGCCAGGACTTGCGCAACTCCGCCCGACGACGACGACTCTAGATCCTTCTCCTCTCCTCACAATAGCCTCCCCCTCCTCTGGCTTCCATCAGTCGGGTATTGTGTCGTGGGTGAGAGAACGGAAGGACACGACTAATATGGAGGAGAAGACGAACAAATCAGCTTGCAAGTTAGAATAAGGCGCACAGAAGCAAACAGACAGTAAGGAAGAACCAAACACATTGCGGTTCATAACGAAATTAGAGACTACCAGATGCAAAGGGAGAAAACCAATGAGGTGTAAGGAAACCAACTAGTCCTCAGTCCTGTCTGCCCTATTTTAATTAACAGTCTCGTCGACCCCCGTCAGACAGATCGTAGTCAACCGTCATTAGGAAGACCTTGCTGTAATCCTGGGAAAAATTAATACAGAAAACACACGTTAAGTGAGGGAAAAAAATTGTCATGTTATTGTGGATTGATTATTTTACTGGTTAACGTTAGTTCTCAAAATGGCGGTCGGCCTCAAGATGGCTGGTTCACCATAAAATGTGGTCACAAGACGGCGCCCGGCCGGTTTTTGGCTGTTTATCTAGCTAGGAAACGCGCTCTCAAGATGGCGGTCGGCGTCAAAATGGCTGGTTTTGTATATTTACCATAAAACGTGTTCACAAGATGGCGCCCAGCCGGTTTTTAGGTGTCTATGTAGTTAGGAAATGTGTTCTCAAGAGGGCGGTCGGCCTCAAGATGGCTTGTTTTGTATGTTTACCATAAAGCGTGCTCACAAGATGGCGCCCGCACTGGCTTTAGGTGTTTATCTCGCGAGGAAATGTGTTCTCAAGATGGCGGTCGGCCTCAAGATGGCTCGTTTTATATTTTACCACAAGCCGTGCCAACAAGATGGCGCCCGGCCGGTCTTTAGGTGTTTATATCGCAAGGGAACGTGTGCTCGAGATGGCGGTCGGTCTCAATATGGCTGGTTTTGTATATTTATCATAAAACGTGCTCATAAGATGGCGCCCAGCCGGTTTTTAGGTGTCTATGTAGTTACGAAATGAGTTTTCAACATGGCGGTCGGCCTCAAGATGGCTGGTTTTGTATTTTACCACAAACCGTCGCAACAAGATGGGGCTTGGCCGGTCTTCAGGTGTTTATCTCGATAGGAAACGTGTTCTCAAGATGGCGGTCGACCTCAAGATGGCTGGTTTTGTATCTTTACCATAAAGCGTGCTGCTCACAAGATGGCGCCTGTCACGTCTGTGGGTGTTTATCGCACTAGGGAATGTGCTTACAAGATGGCGGACGGCTACATTGTAGTGGGCTGGTATTTATACCATAGAATGGGTTCTCATCATGGCGCCAGGTCGGTCTTTAGGTGTTTAACTCTTAAGGAAACGTGCTCACAAGATGGCGGTCGGCCCCAAGATGGCTGGTTTTGAATGTATTACCATAAACCGTCCTCACAAGATGGCGTCTGTCAAGTTTGCGGGTGTTTATCTCACTAGAAAATGTGATTGCAAGATGGCGGGCGGCCACTTTGTAGTGGTTTGGTGTTTATACCGTACAATGGGTTCTCATCATGGCAACTAGACCGACTTTGGGGGTTTTATCTCGCAAGGGAACGTGCTCATAAGAGAGTGGTCGGTCTCAGGATGGCCAGTTTTGTATATTTACTGTAGAACGTGAGCACAAGATGGCGCCTGTTCGGCCTTGGGTGTTTATCTCACAAGGGAAGGTGGTCACAAGATGGCGGTTGGTCAAATGATGGCCGGTTTTTGTATGTTTACCATAGAACGTCGTGGCGTCTGACCGGGCTCTTTACCTTGCAAGGGAACGTGCTCACAAGATGGCGGTCGGCCTCAAGATGGCTCGTTTTGTATGTTTACCATGAAATGTGCCCACAATATGGCGCCCCGCCGGTCTTTAGGTGTTTAACTCTTAAGGAAACGTGTTCTCAAGATGGCGGTCGACCTTAAGATGGCTGGTTTTGTATGTTTACCATAAACCGTCCTCACACGATGGCGTCTGTCACGTCTTCGGGTGTTTATCTCACTAGATAATGTGATTTCAAAATGGCGGGCGGCCACATTGTAGTGGTTTTGTGTTTATACCGTACAATGGGTTCTCATCATGGCAACTAGACCGACTTTGGGGGTTTTATCTCGCAAGGGGACGTGCTCATAAGAGAGTGGTCGGTCTCAGGATGGCCAGTTTTGTATATAAGATGGCGCCTGTTCGGCCTTGGGTGTTTATCTCACAAGGGAAGGTGGTCACAAGATGGCGGTCGGTCAAATGATGGCCGGGTTTTGTATGTTTACCATAGAACGTCATGGCGTCTGACCGGGCTCTTTACCTTGCAAGGGAACGTGCTCACAAGATGGCGGCCAGACTCAGACATGGCTGTCGTCGCGCACGTGCGTGTTTATTTCCTGTTTTCCCCCTACTCCAATTCTACTATTGTCATTGTATTGAATTTCCACTGAACACTGACGAACAAACTTTCGAGATAGTGAAATTGAGTGAAATTGAGTGAGTCAGAGATAACAGTAATTACTTGCACTTATCTGTTACAGTCTCTTTATCGCGCGGGTTTACAGCGCACTCTCGGCGATAGCATGTCTTTCCTTATCTCCTCTTTGGGACCTACGTTCCAGGAAAGTCTCGCCAGCATCTGAGATAATCAGCGGGGGAAAATTAGGCCAAAGTCAGAGAATTTCTTTATAAAACTTAAAGGGAACTTTAAATAAATCAAGAAGCATGTGGAACGACAAGGTCGAAAACCAAAGAAATACATAGATTAAATTTTTGTTGTGTCCATTTCCGGTCATCAAACAAGTGGATAATAATTTATGATTGTCAGAGGTGACACAGAGGCGGACTGTTCCTTGTACCGCAGTGGTTGGTTCAGAGAACGTGCCTTAAGTTCCGGTTTTGAAATTTCCGTTTTGTCTGGCCCATGTAACAGGCACTGCACTCCAGATCCTTGTGACGTCGTAATTAGGAAATTTTTGTTTGTGTGTGTGTGTGGATGTTTTCTGGAAGCTGTCTACGGTCTTTGGAAAATTATATAAAATATTATGTTACAACAACGTGTAACATCCCGCCTGCCACCATGTAACATCCCAGCGCTGTGACCATGTAGCATTCCAGCAGTTGTAAATGGGAAGTCCAGATAGATCGTTCACCAACCGAGCTATACCTCCGTCAGCTCACCTGGCTGCTACCGATCTAGAGGATAAAGGAAGAATTAAGAACAGGAAATAGGAAAGTCGGTAACGTGAGGGTTCGGGTTCAACTAATTGAACCTAGGCGTGGTGGTTGGTGTTTCGCTGCGCTTCAGTCAAATAAGAGTTGATGAAGAATAAAGAGATTTAATAGTTAGAAATGAAATAAAGTAAGACAAACTGGCGGATAGCACCAGAAGCCACCGACTGTCGTTCCCAAGAAGCTCTGAACAATTCGAAGACTCCTTTCCCCCTCCCTGATGATTTTAAGTCTCCAATGAGAAGAACTCTTACAGGGTGGAAGATTTCTGCTGCCGTGAGCAAGTCTGCATAAGGCACTTAAAATGCTCACGTCTAGACGCAGCGTTTTCACAGCTGCTTAGGCGGAAGGGGTGAAGATTTATGTTGTTGTTGTGTATCGTTACTCGCTATATCTAAAGTGATGTCTTTAACTGCATCAGCGTCCTCTTAGGTCCGCTATGCTGAAGCGACGTTATGATAAGAGGGCACGTGTAGACTATTATGTGACAACACTGTAAGTGTTCCTCAACTCTCATAACGGCCATGGATGTGCCTTCAAGGTTTTCCCCGCGCTGTTAGTCACCCTCCCTGTCCTCTGAGATGCCTTGGTCTCGCTTTCCTTCTCCGCATCCCCACTGTCTACACCATATAACTTTAATTTTTCAATGGTCGTTTCTCCAGCCAGGGTCCGTCCCACACGTGCGCGTCACTCCACGACAGCAGGTGTCACTGACACTTGATATTAATTACTAGAGAGACGACCACAGCAGTGTTCACGCGGCGATAACAAGGAAGTTAATATCTGCGTTATCTCTGGAAGGATTCGTCAATGAATGGGGGCCAATATGGCGGGCGTGAGTGGTGCAATTAACGTCTGACGCGTGATCGCATCATGGCGGACGCCACGCGGTGATCTTATCCAGAGATTCGCGTCACTGGTCGATAGTGGAGTGGAGTGTGTCGTCTACTCGACTAAGGCCAACAATCACGCACATTGTTGGTTCCCCGCGACAATGGGAAACTCTTTGCTGCTCGGACCATCCAGACTGTTTGGCTTCAAAGACACTCTGCATCTAGGTCCTTGTCCAGATCCTCCGTGGTCCTTCCACTATGGACCTTCCTTACGTGCAGTGAGGATCAAATAATTTTTTCTGGGGGGATTTAAGATATTGACGAGTGACGTTTTAATCACTTAATATCCTTGAAACTGTTACCTTCTTTGACATCTTTTCTTCCCTGCGGGTAATAACATAATATCACTGGAAAAACCTTGAGGCCACTTCATAACTCGCCATGACAGTTGATGTTTTTTAAAACGTCATAAGATGCATGAAAGCTTTTTATCTTTACGTGTATGTTTCTTGAGACCGAACCTTAGATCACAGTTGGTCGCTTTATAACCCCATAAGCTGCTAAAAATGGCGGTTTATCTTTACATTTATGTTCCTTGAGGCCTATTCTTAGACTCGCCATGACAGTTGGTCACTTTATAACCCCATAAGTTCCTTAATAAAGTTTTTTATCTTTACGTTTAGGTTCCTTGAGGCCTATTCTCATACTCGCCATGACAGTTGGTCTATTTATAACCCCACAAACTCCTTAAAAAGTTTTTTATCTTTACGTTTATGTTCCTTGAGGCCAATACTTAGACCCGCCATGTCAGTTGATCACTTAACAACCCCATAAGCTGCTAAAAAAGGTGGTTTATCCTTACATTTATGTTCCTTGGGGCCAATTCCTAGACCCGCCATGACAGTTTGTCTTTTTATAACCCCTTAAGCTGCTTGAAAGGTGTTTTATCTTTCCGTTTAGGTTCATTGAAGCAAACTCGTAGACTCACCATGACAGTTAGTCTTTGTATAACGTCATCAAAGTTTTTTTTATCTTTACCTTTGTGTCCCTTGATGCCAAACCTTAGATCACCATTGACTCGCCATGACAGTTGGTCACTTTATAACCCTGTAAGCTGATTAAAAAAGGCTTTTTATCTTTACGTTTATGCTCCTTGATGCCAAACCTTAGATCACCATTGACTCGCCATGACAGTTGGTCACTTTATAACCCCCATAAGCTGCTAAAAATGGTGGTTTATCTTTACGTTTACGTTCCTTGAGGCCAATTCTTAGACACCCCACGGTAGTTGGACTTTTTATAACCCCAAAACCTCCTTAAAAAGTGTTTTATCTTTACATTTATGTTTCTTGGGGCCAATTCCTAGACCCGCCATGACAGTCTGTCATTTAATAACCCCGTGAGACACATCCAAGTTTTTTATCTTTACGTTTACGTTCCTTGAGACCAATTCTTATACTCGTCATGACAGTTGGTCACTTTATAACCCCAATAAGCTGCTAAATATGGTGGTTTATCTTAACGTTTACGTTCCTTGGAGCCAATTCCTAGACCCGCCATGACAGTCTGTCTTTTTATAACCCCATAACCTCCTTAAAAAGTGTTTTATCTTTACATTTATGTTTCTTGTGGCCAATTCCTAGACCCGCCATGACAGTCTGTCATTTTATAACCCCATAACCTCCTTAAAAAGTGTTTTATCTTTACATTTATGTTCCTTGGGGCCATTTCCTAGACCCGCCATGACAGTCTGTCATTTTATAACCCCGTAAGACCGGGACAGCGTCCGTCCAGGCGGGAAACGCAGCTGGATGACAGCCTGTGGACCAAGGATGAGAGGCCTCCACTCTTCTCAATGCACATGCTGCGAGGGTCTGTGGTTAAGTCAGCCGTCAGCGATGACGTCACCTTTACTGGTCGCCATATCTGTGGACTCGTTCTTCCGTCTAGGGAGAAACGAAGCTTATTAAGAAGAAGGACAACTGCGGGGATTTGTTTCGCTCTTTAATTAAAGAATCCTACAGGGAGAATTTTATTTTATTTAAATAATTGCGGGGTTGTTGACGACAAAGGAATTGTTAAATATCGTTTTACCCGTTGCAATTATCGTGGCCGAGGACGTCGTCCATTAGAAGTAACGAAGGTAATCAGGAAGACGGTGACTTAAGTGAGGACAACAGCAGAGGGAGGCTTAGACGAGGAGAGTCCTTGCTCGTACCCCGAGGCTTGTAACGGGGGATTCATGCCTGTGAGAGCATTCCCTCGCAGGTGAACCTTCCCAGAGAGCCCTGGCGGAGGCTACCTTTGTGGGGGATGCCTCCTCCTCTCTCTGATGTTTTTAAAACTAAGGTTCCCCACATGCCGAGGACTGTTTTGAGAGGTTGATGTACCGGGGTCACAGACCTTGGGGGCATACGGTAAGAGTTGTCCGCTGCTCCCATTGAGCTGCCTCCTAAACTGGTAGAGGCACGGAGAAGGGAATGCTGCGTCCCCACGCCAACCCCCTCTCCCGCCATCCAGGGAAGGGCGTGGGACAAGTATCCAATGCCCGCCCTACATGATGCAGGTTTTTCTAGGGTTTTCCCCTGCATCCCTTTTAGACAAATTGCCGGGCAGGATCCTTAAACCGTACCCCGGGAGCCCCCTAGTTGACCCTTGGCTACCTTCCTCTACCCTTCCGCATCCCCCCTTTCAAATCCCTTTCGTATGCTCTAAGAGGGGAGTTGCCACCATGTGGATTAGCCTGTACACAGCTTGTCTACACCTCAAAAAGAAATTAAACATGTCACCTAATTATCGCTAAGGTTTTTTTCCCCTCAGCCCTACGCTGTTCTCCGTGAATGACCGTGTTAAAGGGTAATACGCCCTCAGGTGCGGATCAAACACAAGTTCCCAATCCTTGTGTTCCAAGATACTTTACTAACAGCACGTGCAGAGGGGGTGGAGGAAGTGGTAGAGCCCGTGCTTGGCCGTGCGTGCCTTCAAGGGGACACGGCCTTTAAAGGCACGGAGGGATGTTCTCTGGTAGGCAGAACCTAGTAGGAGAGACAGGAAGGGGCTGCCTTTCGGGATTCCTCCTCCTCTCTCTGGTTTTGAACTAAGGTTCCCACAAGCCGAGGTCTGTTCTGAGAGGTGCATGTTCCGGGTTCGCAGACCTTGGGGCATACGGTAAGAGTTGTCCTCTGTTCCCATTGGAATAGTCGGCCAGCTGCCTTATAAACTGGTCGAGGCATGGAGAAGTGAATGCTGCGTCCCCACAGCCTAGAGGCTCCTCGTGGCAGGAGGTCACTGTTGTTGTATTCTAAGCCACTGGAACACGCGACGAGTACAAGAGATACTTCAGAGGTTCCGGGACACTACCTTGAGGCACTCCAGATTTAATCTGGCCGGATTATTCTTCAATTTACTTTCGGGATTCCTCCTCCTCTTTCTGCTTTTGAACTAAGTTTCCCACGAGAGCCGAGGCGTGGTATGAGAGGTGTATGTTCCGGGGTTGCGGACCTTGGGGCATACGGTAAGAGTTGTCCGCTGTTCCTATTGGAATAGTCGGTCAGCTGCCTCCTAAACTGGTCGAGGCACGCGGAAGGTGCAAGCTGCGACCGCACAGCAAACTCCTCTCTCTCCCGCCATCCAGGGAAGGGCGTGGGACAAGTACCAAGAGCCCGACCTACCTGATGCAGATTTTACTACAGTTTTCCCTGTATCACTTTGCCGGGTAGGATCCTTAAACCATAGCCCGGGTGCGCCCCTAGTTAACCCTTGGCTACCTTCCTCCACCCTTCCGCATCCCCCTTTCACTCCCTTACCTGTGCTACAAGAGGGGAGTTGCCACCACGTGGATCACCCTGTACACAGCCTGGCTGCACCTTAAAAATAAATGGTCCCGGCACTTCGCCTAGAAGATGACGACAGAGCTTACAGTCGTCGAAACGTTGCGTTTAAATATGTTATACCCGTTTATCGAACAATTACACCAGGAATGACTTTAACCTTTGATTATTATTACACTCTGCCTCCATGTCTACGATGTACCTCACAGATATTATTTAAACATAGTGAAAGCCATCCCTGTTCTGGACAGTTCCCCCCCCCCACCCCCCTCCTCCCTCTCTGTCCCAGACAACCCGCACACGACGAGTCTCTCACCTGGGACTCTTTGGGTTGCCAAACTGACTCCGTCTTCTAGACTAATTTATCTTTCATTCCCCCCCCCCTTCCCCATGGGAACCTTCGGGGATCCGAGCCAAGAGCAACCCCGCCCTTCAAGGACTGTAAACAACCTCTGGTGTCTTTCCCGTCCGTCTGCATTGTTTTTCGCTTCTCCTTTAAGGACCCCCCAGTACCTTGACCTTCAAAACCTTCGCTCCCAAAAACATTTCGTGGAATTGACACGAATAAAACCACGACGACGACGCTCGCTGGTTGTCTATTCTCGTAGCGACCGCGCAAGTCTCTTAGCGTGTATTTAATGGTAATAATAAGTGAAACCAAGGGAATGTGGTGTTAATAATAACTACGACAATCTTCCGCTGGCACAGACTCGGGCCACACCACCACAGCAAGAGTTGTCAGCTGTTCCCACTGGCACAGTCGGCCAGCTGCAACACTGTTAGGTGAATTATGAGGAGGTTGGCTTCGTCCCTTTATCGAACTACCTTCTGATGCTATTAAACGGGATAGAGAGAGAGAGGCAACAGCCTTGATGACCCTCAGCTACCATGTTACAAGGTAATACATATATTAGAAAACACATTGGTCTGCAAAAAAAAAAATACCATTAGCTCCGGCTTGGTTATAAGGTCCTCCTTCTCTACAGGGTAATGTGGGCGGCTCCGTAGCTGTTCAAGAACAGAGCCTATTTCCGCACTGTGTAAAACAATTCAACTTTTGAAGGCACTTTACAGAAATGGTGACCCTTACTTTTACCTTGTGGCGTCAGCAGTGGGTCACTGGTCTTGTAGTCTGCAGCACACGATCTCCTTCTCTCCAAACACTTTTGTTGGCTACCGCTCGCCAAATTTTCCACCCTCTCGCCTCTCTCACTCCATTTTCAGTCCTCCCTCCGTGTGTCTGCCTGCGTCTGTCCACTTTAACCCGGGTTCGGAGTATATATTCGTACTCCGGGCCCCCCCTCCCCCGCCCCAACGATGCAAAAAAAAAGGGATGCGTACCCGCGGCTTCTTGGGGCCTCTCGGGCAGGCACACGTGCACGTTTAATGTATTCCTTCTCAGGTCCCCGGACACAAGGGCGGCCACTTACCGATGTTATTCACTACAAAATATATATATATATATATATATATATATAAGGGGGGGAAATAAACTCATAAATGAAATAATGAATAAAGTTGGAAATATAGAAGGAACAGAAAGGGACCTTGATAAGGTCACATACTTGTGAAAGGATTAAATTAAACTTGGAAATTAGTCCATCACTAATATGTAAAACCAAGAATATATATATATATATATATATATATATATATATATATATATATAACGGGGGGAAATGTGTAAATAAAATGATAAATAGAGTAAAAAACTCAATAAGTAATCAATTTAATTTGATGATGTAATTAAATACTAACAAATTAGATAAAATTAAATATATGTTATATATATATATATATATATATATATATATATATATATATATTGTAATAGACAGTAAAAATTCCTTTTAAATCGGGCCCCACACGATGGGCGCCATTTTGTAATAATCACTAATGATGGAGCTTTTTTAAAAATGAAAAAGAATTTATATTTAACAATCAAAATATTTATTGGCAATAATTTAAACAATTTCAAATTTAAAAAGCCCTTCATTAGTGAATTATTACAAAATGGCGCCCGACGTGGGGCGCCCGATTTAAAAGGCAGTTTTAGTGTTTATTACATAATGGCGCCCAACGTGGGGCGCCAAAATGTAATAATGAAACGGAAGGCGTTTAATAAATAAATAAATTGATAATAAAATCTTTTGTTTGTTAGTAAAGTTGAATAATTTTTAGTTATTAAACGCCTTCCGTTTAATTATTACAATATATATATATATATATATATATATATATATATATATATATATATATAGATAGATAGATAGATAGATACATATAGATAGATATACATATACACAAATATACACACACATATATATATATATATATATATATATATATATATTAAATATATATATATATATATATATATATTAAATATATATAGATAGATATAGATATATATATATGTGTGTGTGTATATTTGTGTATATATAAATATATATATATATATTCCTCTTATAAACACATATTGAATTTTATCACATTTGTTAGGATATTATATATATATATATATATATATATATATATATATATATATATATATATATAGACATGTGTGTGTATATATATATGTATGAAACAATACATAAAGTCAAATTATATAAGGAAATTGTGACCATGACAATCTAATTAAGAGTAGTGCAGACTGAAAATGACCAGTCATTAAACGGTTTCAGTGTCTCTCTGTCACGTGTGAGGATGTAAAAGAAGGAAACACTTAATATATATAGTATGAGATTGTACACGAAGAAGGAAAATATGTGAGGAAAAGACAACAATAGGTTGTAACAATAACAACAATTGTTTATTTGCCAGTAATACATTGTTACAAAGCTATCAGCATAGTCAAGAGCCTTAGAATGTACATTTTACAAACATGAAATGCTCTGCAGACAGATGCACGTTACAATATATATATATATATATATATATATATATATATATATATATATATTGTTGTGTACAAAGATATGGAGCTTACAAGCAACGTTACAGTATATTGGGTGCAGGTATTAATTAGTACAAATATACAATTAACAACTAGGGTAAGAGACTATATTAATAGCTATTAAATAATTACAAAAGTGAGAATGTTTGCCCTGGGTAAATGGAAACATGAAAAATAAAGAATGAATAATGTGAAATACAAAAAAAAACAGTGAGATGAAACTCAATTCATGGGAGTGACACATGTGTAAGGAAATATTTTGGCTGTAAGGCACAGAAATACATCAATGTTACATGAATGAGAATATAAGTGAAGGAGGAAAATACACAAGGGGAAAAAGTGAGGGAATATAGTTTAATTAAATGATAATAATGAGCTGAAATGTAATACATGCATGAGTAATATTTCTGATAAGTGAAAGGAAATGTACAAACAATAATGTATATAACATTATTCTAATTACCGAAATGTATATGTGAAAGAAGCATATGTGATATTAGGACTAAGATAAAACCCACATGAGGGAAAAATAGAACTTGATAATGTTATTAATGACCAAAGATTGATGTCAAACTGAATGAGTGTTTCAAGGTTACTTTAAAGAATGTTGATACACACACACACACACACACTCACAAGGAATGTGTAGTGCATGCACAAGTTTTAAGAGACTCGGCAGTTGTTGTGAGTAATCGGATCCTGCACCTAGGATCCTGCAAATAGCTGACCCACTTCGTTGAAGGCCCGACAACTGCTGCCATCTGCCAAAACAACTTCCAGCCTTCTATCAGAATAAAATTCATTACTCTCCCACAAGGTCAGACACGAGGCACTTTGAGGGGGGGGGGGAGGATTTACCTTGGGTGCAGGTGACACATCAAAGGGGAATAAGGAGACACAGGCTGGTGTCAGTTTTCAAAAGGTTGCCAAAGGAACAAGGGAAAAAAGCTTTCAAGGCAAAAAAAAAATAATAATACCTCTTCATCAGTCTGTATAACATGACTGCCTTCTGCTTGTGAAAACTGCAATTAAATATATACTCTCCATTGAAACCTCTTCATGTACAGTCTCAATACAATTAATACGTGCCTTTTGTCTGAAACAACGCCTTAATTACATTAAAATTTTTGTTTCAATTATCTGTAATTATAATATATAGGCGGAAGAAAGTTGTCGTCAAAAACACACCGAGTCAAATAACCAACTAACTAGTCCAAGAACCAGTATTTTAACCCTACTACCCCTCCCCTTTTTAAAACACACAATATAAACTTTCTGACTTGTTTAATAATTATGGAATCAGAATTATATTTTATAACGGACAGTAATTTCAATCTAGTTAGCAATATTAATGACAACATTAACACTTTAGAAGGCTACTAACATAAAAAACTAATTGTTGGGGGTTGTTATATGGGACAAAACTAAAAGATGTCTGAAGACTAGAGTCAGCGAACATAAAAAATAATGTGACTGTTAACGCCCCAGAGTCATTCAGTGTCTTTCCAAACATAATTTCTATTGGCAACAAGATTTTTGAGAATGAAGAATGTTAACATGATCCCAGATCCAGAGTGATGATGAGTGAGACGTTGCCACATTAGATCCAACGGTTAATGTTGAAGACGACGCCAGTAATCTAAATAGCATTTATGGTTCTCTACTATTATTGTTGTAGTATTAATTGTTGTATTATGTAAAATTCAGTAATGCTCGTAGCAGCTGTACCAATATAACAGTCGATTAGGTGGAAATCCAGAGAGTGATGAGTGAGAAGTTGCCACATTAGATCCAACGGTTAATGTTGAAGATGACGCCAGTAATCTAAATAGCATTTATGGTTCTCTACTATTATTGTTGTAGTCTTAATTGTTGTATTATGTAAAATTCAGTAATGCTCGTAGCAGCTGTACCAATATAACAGTCGATTAGGTGGAAATCCAGAGAGTGATGAGTGAGAAGTTGCCACATTAGATCCAACGGTTAATGTTGAAGATGACGCCAGTAATCTAAATAGCATTTATGGTTCTCTACTATTATTGTTGTAGTCTTAATTGTTGTATTATGTAAAATTCAGTAATGCTCGTAGCAGCTGTACCAATATAACAGTCGTTTAGGTGGAAATCCAGAGAGTGATGATGAGTGAGAAGTTGCCACATTAGATCCAACGGTTAATGTTGAAGACGACGCCAGTAATCTAAATAGCATTTATGGTTCTCTACTATTATTATTGTAGTCTTAATTGTTGTATTATGTAAAATTCAGTAATGCTCGTAGCAGCTGTACCAATATAACAGTCGATTAGGTGGAAATCCAGAGA
Organism: Zhengitettix transpicula; assembly: GCA_037074705.1. Lineage (NCBI taxonomy): Eukaryota > Metazoa > Arthropoda > Insecta > Orthoptera > Tetrigidae > Zhengitettix > Zhengitettix transpicula. The sequence goes on along the minus strand of CM073591.1, from coordinate 6,915,482 downwards.
GTGATGAGTGAGAAGTTGCCACATTAGATCCAACGGTTAATGTTGAAGACGACGTCAGTAATCTAAATAGCATTTATGGTTCTCTACTATTATTGTTGTAGTCTTAATTGTTGTATTATGTAAAATTCAGTAATGCTCGTAGCAGCTGTACCAATATAACAGTCGATTAGGTGGAAATCCAGAGAGTGATGAGTGAGAAGTTGCCACATTAGATCCAACGGTTAATGTTGAAGATGACGCCAGTAATCTAAATAGCATTTATGGTTCTCTACTATTATTGTTGTAGTCTTAATTGTTGTATTATGTAAAATTCAGTAATGCTCGTAGCAGCTGTACCAATATAACAGTCGTTTAGGTGGAAATCCAGAGAGTGATGATGAGTGAGAAGTTGCCACATTAGATCCAACGGTTAATGTTGAAGACGACGCCAGTAATCTAAATAGCATTTATGGTTCTCTACTATTATTATTGTAGTCTTAATTGTTGTATTATGTAAAATTCAGTAATGTTCGTAGCAGCTGTACCAATATAACAGTCGATTAGGTGGAAATCCAGAGAGTGATGAGTGAGAAGTTGCCACATTAGATCCAACGATTAATGTTGAAGACGACGTCAGTAATCTAAATAGCATTTATGGTTCTCTACTATTATTATTGTCTTAATTGTTGTATTATGTAAAATTCAGTAATGCTCGTAGCAGCTGTACCAATATAACAGTCGATTAGGTGGAAATCCAGAGAGTGATGAGTGAGAAGTTGCCACATTAGATCCAACAGTTAATGTTGAAGACGACGCCAATAATCTAAATAGCATTTATGGTTCTCTACTATTATTGTTGTAGTATTAATTGTTGTATTATGTAAAATTCAGTAATGCTCGTAGCAGCTGTACCAATATAACAGTCGATTAGGTGGAAATCCAGAGAGTGATGAGTGAGAAGTTGCCACATTAGATCCAACGGTTAATGTTGAAGACGACACCAGTAATCTAAATAGCATTTATGGTTCTCTACTATTATTGTTGTATTATGTAAAATTCAGTAATGCTCGTAGCAGCTGTACCAATATAACAGTCGATTAGGTGGAAATCCAGAGAGTGATGAGTGAGAAGTTGCCACATTAGATCCAACGGTTAATGTTGAAGATGACGCCAGTAATCTAAATAGCATTTATGGTTCTCTACTATTATTGTTGTATTATGTAAAATTCAGTAATGCTCGTAGCAGCTGTACCAATATAACAGTCGATTAGGTGGAAATCCAGAGAGTGATGAGTGAGAAGTTGCCACATTAGATCCAACGATTAATGTTGAAGACGACGCCAGTAATCTAAATAGCATTTATGGTTCTCTACTATTATTATTGTCTTAATTGTTGTATTATGTAAAATTCAGTAATGCTCGTAGCAGCTGTACCAATATAACAGTCGCACGTTTGAAAAATTGTCCATAGATAAAGTTATGTCTCTGGTTTTTCTAAGCCGTTCTTATTTAGTATTTAAAAAATCTTCCATTCTGTTTACCCGATGACTTACATATACTCAGGAAACACAAGTACTGATCTTATTATTTTATGCTGGCTATTAATATATTTTATCTGACTTCAAATTGGCCATTGTTTATTTATAAATGATGATTTTATTATTTTGCTGAAAAGAAATTTTTCAATTTACACATTTTATCTGAAGTTAAACTTCCTATATGACTAGTTTTTTTTTTCAGTCCCCGCCAATGTTTTGTCTCGACACTAGTTAAGAGTACCTGGAGACATGCTGGTTCCCAAGTCACACGGAAACACCACCTCCGGAAGGTGCGACGACATGTTTCGCACTGGCCATGTTGCCAGACCGGCTCGTGGCGAGGTCGAGGTGAGGTTGTCCGGGTTCCGCGGTGTGTCTCATAATCGTTGACTTGTCACCTTCAACGGACGCCGCGCCGATGTGACACCACACGTGTGTCGCGCGCTCTACGGCCCCTGTCACGTCACGTCACGTCACGGAGTCGAGTCACGTCACGGCGGGATTCAGGAAATGAGTCGCTCGGGCCCTTAAAAACAACTGGAGGCGGCTGACGGGCCATTGACGAGGCTCTGGATCGACGCTGACGTCCAAGCATTCTCCTGCTCTTGTTCTAATCTTTAAATATATATATATATATATATATATATATTGTAACATGATTTTGTTACATTGTCAATTTATGAATTAATGACCTTTGTCGGTGTCCCTTTGGTGTAAGGCGCGCGCCGTGACGTGGCGGGGCAACGCTTCAGTTCCGCTTAGGGCTCGACGGAGGTCCCAGTGGGTTTAACACAAAAATGTAATAAATCAACCACCCGCCCTCCTGCAGAGAGTAAATGCTCCTCAATGCTCGAGAAATAAATTACTTATATAAAATAATTGTTTTTTGGTAATTTCACTCAAACAAATTACCTGGCGGCCATGTTCTAAATGGGGTCTAAAAACGTAAGGTCGGACGGGCTTTTGCTACAATATATATATATATTTCCTAAGCCACATTCATCCCTTATTTTTATAGAAAAAAATATTTACAAACTATTTAAAGGACTTTCCTCGGCGTGCGGCATTCTTTTTTGGATACCGGGCCCCTTAAACTGCGGTGAGAGTTGTCCGCTGTTCCTATTGGAAAATTCGGCCAGCTGCATCCTAAACTGGGTCGAGGCACGGTGAAGGGTAATGCTGCGTCCCCACAGTAAACCCCCCGTTCTGTCGCCAACGGAAGATCGTGGGGGTTCAAGTCCCTGGAGCCCCCGACCGACCTGATGCAGGTTTTCCCTAGGGTTTCTCTGTGCGAGAAGCCGGGTAGGATCCTTAAACTGCAGTCCTTGTTAACCCCTTGGCTGCCTTCTCCGCATCCCCGCCTTTCAAATCCCCTCCCTGTGCTATAAGAGGGGAGTTGCCACCACGTGGATCATCCTGGTACTCACCCGTATGACGTCACTGAACCGCGTCACAGTGCCAGAGTGAATAAGGTATGTCTACGGGGATTGAAGTAAGACTCATCGCCCGAAGTTTTCCTTTCTAAAGGACCAGGATGGTTCCGGGAACCGAAGCCCTGGTCCGTTCCTGATTTTATTCCGCGTCCCGGTCCTTTAATTGCTGTTTGATTGCCTCTGGCCGTCGTTCCTTCTGTTCTTGGAACGTCCTATTTTCCCACCGCCTAGAAGAAGTTCAACTTCTCCCGTACGGACCCCGCGCGACCGCTTCGACACGAGCCGGAGTGTGTTTTATTCCGAGCGTGGGCGCCGCCAGCGACATTCCGGAGTTGCAGCAGCATCGTTGCGTCTGTCTCAATCTCTGCGGCTTGTGGGCCGCTGAGGGGGGGGGGCATTTATAAATAGCCCGCACGGCAACCTTGAGGCCCGCTGCACCGCCGCGACAACCTTCTTAAGGCAGGCAGGTTAGGTTGACTTCCTCTGGAGCTCCACACAAGATCTCGGACCCTGCGCCCAGGAGGAAGGCCGCGTCGTGCTGCCCTTGGCTGGCCACTCCCGTCCACGAACACGCAAGAACTGTTGGCATTCAAGCGATTTTAACAAAGTATATTGACAGTAAATGCTGTAGTTACCGCAGCAGCTGTGACCTGCCAGAGCCTTCCTCCTCAGTGACAAATACTCTAAAGACCTCGGGAAAAGTTTCTAAGGGCCTAAGATACCACACACAATTTTTCAGTTTTCCGCTGATAGCAGAAGAATGAAGCGTTCTGGTGAAAATATTGTTCAGTGATGAATTGTAGAGGATGAAATTCTGCATGTGATGGTGGACTCGAGGACGGAATCAGGTCCAAGGAAGTGGGAGAAATCCTGCGTCAAAGTCACGGCATTTCCCTAAGAGAACGCAGCTTGTCGCATTCCTAGTGCTGATATCTACAAAATGGCCGCCAGTGACGTCATTAGTCAACGGAGGAAAGTTGTAGAGAATTTAATCCTCTTTCCAACGCATGATCTGGTTTTAACAAACCAATTAAATTGGCCGAAGATACACACGATTTTGTGTGTGTACATCGCTAATATGGCGCCGATGATGCGAGTGACGTCACGTTCCTTTGGCTATTCTTTGCTTCCGTGCAAAAGAATGTAGACATTCTTTGAAACGCTCGTATTTTTTACCCCACCTTTGTACATGTCGTGGCTATTAGTGAAAAAAAAACAAAGTTTTCCTATTCAAAACGCCCGGGAAGAAAGATTTTGTGAGCCAAAAAACCACGACATTTTGGTTCCTCTCTTCAGGTTTTTCGCTGATGGCAGAAGAATGAAGCGTTCTAGAGGAAATAATGTTCACTGATGAATTGTAGAGGGTAGAATTCTGCATGTGATGGTGGACTCGAGGACGGAATCAGGTCCAAGGAAGTGGGAGAAATCCTGCGTCAAAGTCACGACATGTCTTAAGAGAATGCAGGTTGTCGTATTTCTAGTGCTGACATCTGCAAAATGGCCGCCAGTGACGTCATTAGTCACGGAGTAAAGGTCGTGGAGGATTTAATTCTCTTTCCAACGCGTGATCTGGTTTTCAAAAAAATCAATTCAAAATGGCCGCAGATACACGCATGTTGCTGTCTGCACACACGGGGCTGATGTCGTGGCGCTGAGTGACGTCACTTGGCTCGTGTATTAACATGTCTAAGAGTGTTGTTTCTCTATGAGCAAGAAAGAGTCCAGCCTTTTCAAAGAGTCTCTACACACACCTCCAAGGAAGCAAAGACTAGCAAGCAGATCGTGCATCACAATCTCTTAGAGACCAACAGATGTCTCTGCCATGGTGAGATACTGAAGGGTTTGTAACGTTATAATGGGGTAACAGACTCGAGACGTTTCATCCCTAATGTTTTAATGCTTTTAAATTCAATTAAATTATATAATTTCACATTCGTAGCAAATATTAATTTGTTAATAGAATTAATATGTAAGTAGGCCATTTGCTTAAATATTACGACGATGATAATATTAATTTATCTGACGTGTCATTGAGCTAAACGATATTGAGAACGATTTCCCCTGACAGCGTCCGTGACCCTTCACGCGCTCCTGCGCTGCGGGCTGCGGGGTTATCAGGCGCAGTCTCTCTGACTTCCTCCTTACGTACATTAAACGTTGGCTGTGTGCAATCTGCGGACTTAGCAACACTTTCTCTGGTGGCGCGTAGGAGGAGCGAGTCTCGTCGTGGTCACGTGACACTCTACCCGCTTCCCCGAGCTACAATCAAATCTGTGGTTACAGCCTCATTAAAAAAATTAGATGGTACTCGTGAGGTAGGGGGGTGGCGCTGTTGCCAAACTACACCGCCGCAGAGTGTAACAACGCTGTTAGTGGACAGCGGAGGGGATTAAATCAGCCCCTGAAACTATAACGGAGAACATTTATTAAGGTCCCGTATTCAAGTCGTGGACATAATCGGTTCCGGTCACGCTGGTTTACTATTCAACGGCCTCAGAAACACAGCGCGGTTTTTTTTTTAGGTAACAAGCTACACGAGGGTAATTCAGATGGTGGCAACTCCCCTTTAGTAGCATAGGAAGGGATTTGAAAGGGGGGATGAGGAAGGGTAGAGGAAGGTAGCCAAGGGTTAACTAGGGGCCCTAGGGGCTATAGTTTAAGGATCCTACCAGCTGCATTCGCCTTAAAGTGATGCAGGGAAAACCCTAGAAAAACCTGCATCAGGTAGGTCGGGGCATTGGGTACTTGTCCCACGCCCTTCCCTGGATGGCGGGAGAGGAGTTTTCTGTGGGGAAGCAGCTTTACCTTCTCCGTGCCTCGACCCGTTTAGGAAGCAGCTGGCCGACTGATCCAATGCGAACAGCGAACAACTCTTACCCCTGTATGCCCAAGGTCTGTGACCCCAGAACATAAACCTCTCAGAACAAGCTTGTGGGAACTTTAGTTAAAAAAAAACCAGAGAGAGGAGGAGGCATCCCCCAAAGGTAGCCCCTTCGTGTCTCTCCTACAAGGTTCTTCCTGTGAGAGAATAGCCCTTGCAGACGTTCCTCTCAAAGATGAGGCGAATTTTTTTGTTTTATTTTAGGCCAACAGGGTACATGAGGGTAATCCACACGGTGGCAACTCACCTTTAATAGCATAGGAAGGGATTTGAAAGGGTGGATGCGGAAGGGTAGAGGAAGGCAGCCAAGGGTTAACTAAGGGCCCCCGGGGCTATGGTTTAAGGATCCTACCCCGAGGCAATCTGCCTAAAAGTGATGCAGGGAAATTCCTAGAAAAACCTGCATCAGGTAGGTCGGGCTGTTGCTACTTGTCCCACGCCCTTCCGATGGCGGGAAAGGGGTTGGTTAGCTGTGGGGTCGCAGCTTTCCCCTCGCCGTGCCTTGACCACTTTAGGAGGCAGCTGGCCGACTATTCCAATAGGAACAGAGAACAACTCTTACCGTATGCCCCAAGGTCTGCGACCCCCCGGAACATTCACCACTCAAAACAGGCCTCGGCTTGTGTGAACCTTAGTTAAAAAAAAATCAGAGAGAGGAGGAGGCATCCCCAAAAGTAGCTTCCGCCAGCCAGAGCTCCCTGGGAAGGTTCACCTGCGGGAGAATACTCTCGCAGGCTTCCTTGATCCAAGCACACAGCGTCGTCACTCCTGGTGTCTATTTAAGTTTCCTCGCTGCGTCACGACTGCGAATTTAGTGACACGTTCACCAACTTAATTTCTATTTACGCGCTGCGTCACGCCAAACAACTTCAGTAACGCCTTCACCACCATATCCATTAACCTCGCTGCGTCACGACAACAAACGCAGTACCACGTCCACCAAACGACACTTTTCACCTCTGCCAACTTCTCAGAGCGCTTGGAGAAATTTATATTGTCGTTGGAACACGCAAGCTTCGACTCATTGCTTTGTTTTTTAACGTCGTTGACCATTATTGGTGAAGAATTATTAATCAGCTTTGCAATTACGACGTTTCAGTGGTTAACCGCGTCCTTCATCACTAAAGAACCGCGACTGTCCCCAGTGAAGGTGATTTATGAAGTTCATATCGGGTTGCCAATCGCGTTAAAACGTTTCAATGGCAATCTTCTTTCCTCTTTTACGATTCTCCTGAAGGTGGAGGCAGTGACATGTACTGAAACGTCCGGGTTTTATTTTTTTCTTCAGAGTGCGCCAGGCTACATGCGGGTAGTTGCAAGTAGGAAGGGATTTGAAAGGGGGGATGCGGAAGGATAGAGGAAGGTAGCCAAGGGCTAACTAGGGCCCCCCCGGCTATGGTTTAAGGATCCTACCCGGCATTCGCCTGAATGTGACAAACTATGGTAGGTCGTGGGCTCTTGCTACTCGTCCCACGCCATTCCCTGGATGGCGGGAGAGAGGAGTTTGCTGTGAGGACGCAGCAATTTTCTTTTCATCACCCTTCACGTGTCCGTCTCCCTCTAACATCTTTGTACGTAGAAAGAAGAAGAAGAAGGTGTAGACAGACCTGCATGAGGGTAATCCACGTGGTGGCAACTCCCCTTCACTAGCATAGGAAAGGGAGTGAAAGTGGGGATGCGGAAGGGTAGAGGAAGGTAGCCAAGGATTAACTAGGGGCCCCCGGGCTATGGTTTAAGGATCCTACCCGGCTTTTGGCAGGGAGAACCGTACATTAACCTGCACCAGGTAGGTCGAGGGCTCTTGGACACTTGTCCCACGCCCTTCCCTGGATGGCAGGAGAGGAGTTTTCTGTGGGGACGCAGCTTTACCTTCACCGTGCCTCAACCAGTTTAGGAAGGCAGCTGGCCGACTGTTCCAATAGGAACAGCGGACAACTCTCACCCCGTATATCCAAAAGGACTCCGACCCAGAAACATACACCTCTCAAAACAGACCTGGGAACCTTAGTTCAGAAGACAGAGGGAGAGAGGAGGAGACATCCCCAAAAATAGCCCTCTGCATCTCTCCAGAAATGTAACCAAAATGGTGGTCAGCCATGCTGCTATAATACAATTCTATTCAACTAATTACATCTCTATTGATATATGAAATAAATATAATTAGGTCTGATTCACATTAATTGGATAATTGGTGTAATTAGAACATCCTTGAGAATGACACTTAAATTTTCTTTCTTGTAAAAAGGCAAAGAAAAAATAAATACTGTGAAGTTGTCCGAAGGGAAGGGAAGGGGGGGTTGCAAAATCTGTCCCTTTGGGGGGTTGACTGACAGAAAGCTCGGGCAGGGCATGTTGTTTCATATATATGCATCACAATCTCTTAGGAAGCCAACAGATGTCTCTGGTGTGGTGATAGTAAAGGGTTATGTCGCATATATATATTGTAATGATTAGACTTTATTACCATATATATATATATATATATGTATATAGTCTGCAAAAAATTAACAATAATTATCTCCGGCCTGGTTAATGCAATCCTCCTCCCCTACAAGGTAATGTGGCTTAGTTCCGTCCTGTGTCTGAAGGCACTTTACATTAATGGCGACCCTTACTTTACCTCGTAGCATCAGCAGAGGATCACTGGTCTTGTAGCAGCCCCCACGATCTCCTTCTTCGGCCTCCACGCGATGGACGTCCACACTCCTAAACTCTTGTTCCTTACTTCTTCTTCCATCATGGCGCTACAGTCCCGTAGTGAACCTTGGCCCTTTCCAACGAGCTTCTTCCATCCTTCACGATCATGTGCTGTCCTCTTCCAATTTCTACATCCCAGCTTCCGCAGATCTTCCTCCACTCCGTCCAACCATCTTCTTCGGGGTCTACCTCGTCCTCCTGGGTTTCCAAGTAGAATCTTCTTTGTTCCTTACAGCTCGCCAAATTTTACACCCTCTCGTCTCTCTCACTCCACTTTCAGTCCCCTGTCTGTCTACTTTCATCCCGGGTGCGGAGTATATACCCTTACTCCACCCCTCAAACGATGCAAAAAAAACAGGGACGCGTACCCTCGGCTTCTTGGGGCCTCGCCGGGGCGCACGTGTACTTTTAATTAATTCCCTGTGAGGCCCGCGGACGACAAAGGGCGGCCACTTACCCATGTTATCCACTACAATATATATATATATATATATATATATATATATATATATATTGGGTACACTAGAGGATGCGGGGAGGCACTAGAGGGGTTTGTTTTAAGGGTTTGAACCCTGTCTGTCACTTCTTGATCCCATCAGCGCCCCTTTAACGCGATAAACCGACAACAGGGTGATTTAACTAGGGTCGTGATGGGCGGCATGTAGCTCCGTTAACATCCTGTAACAAGACAGTTCCAGAATAAGCAACTTCTACAACCCTTAAGAGTTTCGACCGGATTTTGCGAAACCTTCAGAAAATTGATTTTCTCAAGGCTGTTCTGACGTCATAATTGTCCAATTAACGTGATCATTATTGACAAATGAGGCCTGATTATGTTTATTTCACACGTGTGGATGAGGCTGTAATTATTTAAATAAAATCTGTATTATTTTGGGGTAACTTTTAATGAAGAAAATTATATTTTACGTACTGCAGAACAAAGCCTTGAACAGTTGCGGATTAACGACCAACCATATGTGTACAACACACACACGTGCGTGACGTCACAGCGTAATAAAACTGTTGAAATACTATTATGAAAATTTCGTCCATTTTTTTTTGGGGGGGGGGGGCAGGGGGATGTTTTTACCGTGGTGTAGTCACAGTGATATATCTAGTAAGTTGATGTGTAATTGTTATAAATTTTCGACGGCGGTGTTGCCAAGTGATTAGCAGCGACGTTGTTGTTGATTGAGGCTTGTTTCCGCGCTTCAGCGATTATATAAATAATGACCGGGGGGAGGGGGCGGGGGGCTATTAATGAGTTGGTGGTGGTGTGTCGTGTCCCTACTACGCCCCCGTCGCCGTCGCCGCCGCCCCCACGCCCGGCTTGTTTACGTGCCGCAGCCGGCCGGCGTGTTGCATTCCTCGCGGCGCGGCGCTGTACCGCCGAGGGATCGATGCGAGGAGCCACGCCATTGGCCGGGCCTCGCTCGTGGAAATTTCCACTCACTCGCGGACGAGACGGAGACGGAGATAGCGCGAAAGCCAGACGCGCCGTATTAATAGAGGCAGAGGGAGAGAGGGCGAGGAGGAGAGGAGAGGAGAGGAGCCTGGGTCCGCGGCGACGGCGACGGCGACCCGCAGCACCCGAGCCTCACGTGTCGCACGGCACGGCACGGTGACGTCACGGCCACGAGGGTCGCTGACACTCAGGGGCCGACGTCATCGGGGCGGACCGTTGCCTCAGGTCGTCACTGTCACGCCAAAGATGTCACGTCACGCCGTGTCACGTCACGTCACGTCACTACAGGCGCCTGAGGATCCCTGGTCCCCCGTAGAACAGAGGATTATGTCACTTAATCACCCTCAAGTGTCATTATTTACTGTTGAAACCTCAGCATTATGAAGGCGTGACTCCTGATGGCTCCACAATGGCCGCTGCTGCACTAATTTCTCATAGGAGGAAAGTTGTGGAGAATTTAACGCACTCTTCAGGGGTTTCAACCAATCACCTGCAATACACGAGTCATCATCACGTGGCTGAATCTCAGCCCTACTCAGTCACGTGCCTTACTCTCGCAGGCAGGGCCTGTCACTGTTATTTAACAACGCCACACGAGCCTTGAGTGTGATATTTAGATTAATCCCCCCACACACGTGACAGCAGCATCTCTGGAATATTCTTACTCGCTATTACACTGGAGGCGTGATGTCCGACTCACAGACGTGACGTGACAAGCCGCAGTCACATGACAGTATGTGACAGTCACGGCAGCGTGTCTGCGGCGTTCCTCTGGACGCAAACGGTCCACTTTCACCGGTGGTGCCCTGATGATGACGTCACCGTAACTGTCCGCCGTCAGCGTCAGTGACCCTAACTAGAGGAAACCACTGACAATGCCGACGTCGGCCCGTGACGTCACCAGAGGAACGAGGCCCTGACTTCTAGATTGGTGACGGCGGTGACGTCACCGGATCGATCGCAGACCCGCGGAAGATCCATACTGGCCCTGTCGAGGACTTACCAGCAAACATAATTCGACAGAGGCCTCACCAGAGGATCAAGGTCGTCAGTTCTGGAGACCCCAGCTGACACTTGAGTGACACCGGAGGCTTCACAATGGTGGTGCGACTCATGCGGGTCAGAAGAACGAGGCCTTGACTGGAAGACGACCACCGGCAATCACGTGGTCAGTCACGAGGGAAGACACCAGAGGATCAAGGTCCTTACTTCTGGAGACGGCGGTGACGTCACCGGATCGATCGCTGACCCGCGGAAGATCCATACTGGCCCTGTCGAGGACTTACCAGCAAACATTATTCGTCAGCGGCCTCACCAGAGGATCACTTCTGCAGACCCCTGCTGACACTTGAGTGTGTAGCGTCTGTAGAGGACCAGTGACACCGGTGACACCTTACAGTGGTGGTGCGACTCATGCCGGTGAGAAGAACGAGGTCTTGACTTGAAGGCGACCGGCAGCAATCACGTGGTCAGTCACGAGGGAAGCCACCAGAGGATCGAGGTCCTCACTTCTGGAGACGGCGGTGACGTCACCGGATCGATCGCAGACCCGCAGAAGATCCATACTGGCCCTGCCGAGGACTTACCAGCAAACATTATTCGTCAGCGGCCTCACCAGAGGATCACTTCTGCAGACCCCTGCTGACACTTGAGTGTGTCACGTCTGTAGAGGACCAGTGACACCGGTGACACGTTACAGTGGTGGTGCTACTCATGCGGGTCAGAAGAACGATGCCTTGACTGGAAGGCGTCCGCCGGCAATCACGTGGTCAGTCACGAGGGAAGCCACCAGAGGATCAAGGTCTGGAGACACCAGCTGGCAATTGAGTGACACCGGTGACTTCACAATGGTGGTGCGACTCATGCGGGTGAGAAGAACGAGGCCTTGACTGGATGCGGACCGCCGGCAATCACCAGATAAAACAAGATGGACGAGACCACTTCCGCTGACACTTTCGACGAGTCACAGAGTTGGAGGAGATGACCAGGGACAAGGATTCCCCGTCGGGAGCGCCACCTGCCTCCACCTGGAGGAAGCTTTCTCCCCGCACCTGTCGCCAGTTCCTGTGGTTCGTTGCACCAGCAGCAGCAGCACCACGACTCCGCTTTCCCCCCCGCGAGGTCATCGCTGGATGTCCTTGAGTGTCCCAGGAAGTATCTCGCCTGCGTCCGAGGTCAGACCCACAATAAACAGCCGCAAGTCTATTTTTGGGCTGCTCCGCGACTCGTCAACTGCGCAACGTTGCGCCACGGTCAGGGCAAGGGATGAGGAACCATCACGTGACGGCCGCCGCCGGGGAGTCAACCCTCTGCCTATATATATATATATATATATATATATATATATATATATATGCCACTATCACCACTCCAGAGACATCTGCTGGCTCCTGAGATGAAACAACGTGTCCGAGCTTTCTGTGAGGCAACCCCCACGTGTTCTCATTACAACCAACACCATAACTGTCGTCAATTAACGCGAATTATTGATAAATCACACCCAATTATATTTTTCCGCGCATATTCCATTGTCTCGGAGCAGAAAAGTGAGCAAGGAAAATGGCACGAAAGTAAAAAAAATGCAAAGAAAAGAAAAAAAAGGGCGAAGAAAACACCAGCAGCAACACACAACGTTTCCTCAACCACGTGGTGGTGGACGAGGTGTCCAAGTGTAGCGACAGAAAGAGACTGAGGGATGTTGAACTTGCAACAGGGTGCAAATAAAAGACGGACAGTTAAAGAGAAGAATAACCGTTTATTTATTTTTTTTAAAATTCACCCTATAAGAATTATAACAATATTAAAGTAATAATAAAGCTGGATCCTTTTTAGAAAAGATGATAAAGTAACAGAGAGTAACAAGGGTGCAGACAATGGCAGGAATCCAAAGTAAATGTGTCAAGTGAAGGCAATGATGCCTCTGACACGGTGTGAAGGGGTTGAGTTAGTCCTGGGAATGGGATAAAGAGAGTGCGGGGGTTAAATGTTACGGGAAAAAAACACAACAGAGAGAAAGGGAAATGGTAAGGGCGAGGAGTACCTCAGGGTAGGGTAGTTGGCCCCACCGTTATCCTTGTAGATGTTGAAATTTACTCCAAGGGAAGGAAACAAGAAAAACAGAGGGAAAGAGAGGGGGACGGATGAGCCCAATGTGCAAGTTAAGGTAAAGTGACGACGTGGGAGACCGTCTATGAGGACGTAGAGATTTACTAAAACGTTTATCGAACAGTAAAGGAAAACTTTGTTTGTTTTTTTTCCCCAGCGAGACGAATAGCACGCAGACACTTGTTTTTCTTTGCTTCTATCCTCTTTTTTCTCTCTTTGTCTTTTCTTCATTCCTTTTATTTTCACTTTTCTGTCTTCTCCTTCTTCACCTTTTCTGCTTCCCAAACTTAGTTTTTTCCCAGGGAGACGAGTAGCACTAAGACACTTGTTTTATTTGCTTCCATCCTCTATTTTTCTTTTTGTCTTTTCTTTATTTTAATTTTTTTCACTTTTCTGTCTTCTTCTTCCTCACCTTTCCTGTATCCCAAACTTAGTTGTTGTTTTTTTTGCGAGAAGAGATCGCAGACACTTGTTTTATTTGCTTCTATCCTCTTTTTCTCTTTGTCTTTTCTTTATTCCTTTATTTTTCACTTTTCTGTCTTCTTCTTCCTCACCTTTTCATCTTCCCAAACAAAGTTTTTTTCCCCAAGAGGAGAACAGCACGCAGACACTTGTTTTCTTTGCTTCTACCCTCTTTTTTTCTCTTTATTCCTTTTTTTCCACTTTTCTGTCTTCTTCTTCCTCACCTTTTCTGCTTTCCAAGCTTAGCTTTTTTTTGCGAGAGGAGAACAGCACGCAGACACTTGTTTTTCTTTTCTTGTATCCTCTATTTTCTCTTTGCCTTTTCTTTATTTTTATTTTTTTCACTTTTCTGTCTTCTTCTTCCGCATCTTTTCTGCTTCCCAAACATAGTATTTTTTTGCGAGAGGAGAAAAGCACGCAGACACTTGTTTTCTTTGCTCCTACCCTCTTTTTTTCTCTTTGTCTTTTCTTTATTCCTTTTTTTCCACTTTTCTGTCTTCTTCTTCCTTACCTTTTCTGTTTCCCAAGCTTAGTTTTTTTTGCGAGAGGAGAACAGCACGCAGATACTTGTTTTCTTTGCTTTTTTCCTCTTTTTTTTCTCTTCGTCTTTTGTTTATTCCTTTTTTTTCACTTTTCTGTCTTCTTCTTCCTCACCCTTCCTGCTTTCCAAACTTAGGTTTTTTTCCCGAGAGGGGAACAGCACGCAGACAATTGTTTTTCTTTTCTTCTATCCTCTTTTTTTCTCTTTGTCTTTTCTTTATTTTTATTTTTTTCACTTTTCCGTCTTATTCTTCCTCACCTCATCTGCCCACACAGACAGACGATACGAATATCCTAAATCCCAATGTTTCCTCTCACCATTGTCAACAAATTCCACATGGAAACTAATTATTTTTATGTTGAATGCGTGCAACTTCATGAGTCAAATTGCCTTTGGTCATGGTTTTTTTGGAGGGTTGGGGGCGGGGTGGGTTATTTTTTTCCAGTATTGAATTCACAAAAATGTCTAAAAAAAATTAGAAAAATATTTTCCACTCAAGGGTTAAAAAATAATTCATTCAAACCCCTTTTTTAAGTTCCTCCAAAATTTTCAAAGAATATAAAATATCTGTTGTTGTTGTTGTTTGTTTTTACAGATCTACTTTTCTCCTTCTTGATTAAAAAACCACAAGGACTCTAAATAAGATTAAAAACTGCGACTTTGTCTGAAGATGTAACGAAATTCTACTTCATCTAACAGAATCTTTGGAATGAAGACTTTAGAAATGAATTTCAGGAAAACTAAAACAAGAAAAACCATAATTATAAGAATATAAAGAAGAAATTCTTTTAAGGGGCACCCAGATTAATTATTTTTTAAAAGAACAATAATTAAAGATTTACAACAGAAATGTTTCATATTCATAAAATAATATTATAATATAATAAAAATATAATAAAATGTGAGCAAATCGTTACGCTCTCGTGGGTGGACATCTGTCGACAGGTTCAAAAGGCGGAGCGGGGGCTGGGGTGGGGGCAATTTATGAGCTGTGTCAACGTTTCCTGTTATTTCAAGAAAGTAGAACAATAATCATGTATTAGTTACAAATAATCGTGTGACACGTGTAAAAGTGAATATCTCTGGTCAAGGATTGGCTGTTCTAAAATTCTTTTGGAACAATGTAACGTGTAACTGACAATTAAACAGTTCATTATTGTTACTAACGAAGTGCCTTGTAACTAATAATGAGCTAATGTTATTCAATTAATGTGTAATTTGACAATTAAACCACTTTTATTATTACTAATTAAGTTCTCTGTATTAATAATGAGTTAATGTTATTCAATTAACGTGTAATTGTACAATTAAACCACTTTTATTATTACTAATTAAGTTCTCTGTATTAATAATGAGTTAATGTTATTCAATTAACGTGTAACTGTACAATTAAACCACTTTTATTATAACTAATTAAGTTCTCTGTATTAATAATGAGTTAATGTTATTCAATTAACGTGTAATTTGACAATTAAACCACTTTTATTATTACTAATTAAGTTCTCTGTATTAATAATGAGTTAATGTTATTCAATTAACGTGTGACTGTACAATTAAACCACTTTTATTATTACTAATTAAGTTCTCTGTATTAATAATGAGTTAATGTTATTCAATTAACGTGTGACTGTACAATTAAACAACTTTTATTATTACTAATTAAGTTCTCTGTATTAATAATGAGTTAATGTTATTCAATTAACGTGTAATTGTACAATTAAACCACTTTTATTATTACTAATTAAGTTCTCTGTATTAATAATGAGTTAATGTTATTCAATTAACGTGTGACTGTACAATTAAACAACTTTTATTATTACTAATTAAGTTCTCTGTATTAATAATGAGTTAATGTTATTCAATTAACGTGTAATTGTACAATTAAACCACTTTTATTATTACTAATTAAGTTCTCTGTATTAATAATGAGTTAATGTTATTCAATTAACGTGTAACTGTACAATTAAACCACTTTTATTATAACTAATTAAGTTCTCTGTATTAATAATGAGTTAATGTTATTCAATTAACGTGTAATTTGACAATTAAACCACTTTTATTATTACTAATTAAGTTCTCTGTATTAATAATGAGTTAATGTTATTCAATTAACGTGTGACTGTACAATTAAACCACTTTTATTATTACTAATTAAGTTCTCTGTATTAATAATGAGTTAATGTTATTCAATTAACGTGTGACTGTACAATTAAACCACTTTTATTATTACTAATTAAGTTCTCTGTATTAATAATGAGTTAATGTTATTCAATTAACGTGTAATTGTACAATTAAACCACTTTTATTATTACTAATTATGTTCTCTGTATTAATAATGAGGTAATGTTATTCAATTAACGTGTAACTGTACAATTAAACCACTTTTATTATAACTAATTAAGTTCTCTGTATTAATAATGAGTTAATGTTATTCAATTAACGTGTAATTTGACAATTAAACCACTTTTATCATTACTAATTAAGTTCTCTGTACTAATAATGAGTTAATGTTATTCAATTAACGTGTGACTGTACAATTAAACCACTTTTATTATAACTAATTAAGTTCTCTGTATTAATTATGAGTTAATGTTATTCAATTAACGTGTAATTGCACAATTAAACCACTTTTATTATTACTAATTAAGTTCTCTGTATTAATAATGAGTTAATGTTTTTCAATTAACGTGTAATTGTACAATTAAACCACTTTTATTATTACTAATTAAGTTCTCTGTATTAATAATGAGTTAATGTTATTCAATTAACGTGTGACTGTACAATTAAACCACTTTTATTATAACCAATTAAGTTCTCTGTATTAATAATGAGTTAATGTTATTCAATTAACGTGTGACTGTACAATTAAACCACTTTTATTATTACTAATTAAGTTCTCTGTATTAATAATGAGTTAATGTTATTCAATTAACGTGTAACTGTACAATTAAACCACTTTTATTATAACTAATTAAGTTCTCTGTATTAATAATGAGTTAATGTTATTCAATTAACGTGTAATTGTACAATTAAACCACTTTTATTATTACTAATTAAGTTCTCTGTATTAATAATGAGTTAATGTTATTCAATTAACGTGTGACTGTACAATTAAACCACTTTTATTATTACTAATTAAGTTCTCTGTATTAATAATGAGTTAATGTTATTCAATTAACGTGTAACTGTACAATTAAACCACTTTTATTATAACTAATTAAGTTCTCTGTATTAATAATGAGTTAATGTTATTCAATTAACGTGTAATTTGACAATTAAACCACTTTTATTATTA
>CM073591.1:6868086-6893086 GCA_037074705.1 Zhengitettix transpicula | reverse complement strand
AGAGAGAGAGAGAGACGAAGGGGGCGCAGCGGGTGTAAATCTCTGAAAGCTACGCCACCAGAGATGCTGCTGGGGTTCAGCTCTCGGGGTGGTTTCGTCTAAGTAAAAAAAAAAATGGCCGCAGCAGAATCCTCTCACTTTAGTCCCCGTCCGCGAGGAAGGTAAATCAGAAAAAAAGGAACACGCACACACGCACACACACACAAAAAAAAATACCTGAGGGAAAAGAAGAATTATAATAGTCTGAGGCTAAGTGGGGGGGCGGGGCGGGGGGGTTGGGGGCAAAGAATTGAGGATTTATTAAGCTGACCTTTGTACGGGGGATTTCAAGGGGAAGGAAGCAGAGTCACAAATTTACCAATGGTAAAAGGAAGATTAATATTTTAGGGGAGGGAGAAAAGAGGTTAATTGTTACTTGCATACACTCAAAGAAAGGATGTAGAAAATGTTTTAAAATAAAGGTAATTAATTCCAGCCCAGCTGTGTATATATATATATATATATATATATATATATATATATATGGTTTTTTAAATTATGTAGCCAACCTTTGTTTGGTATTTTATATTTTTTTAGGGTAACAGGCTATGTATAGGATAATCCACGTGGTAGCAACTCCCCTTTAATAGCATAGGAAGGGATTAGAAAGCGGGGATGCGGAAGGGTAGAGGAAGGCAGCCAAGGGTTAACTAGGGGACCCCCGGGCTATGGTTTAAGGATCCTATCCCCGGGGCAATTCGCCTAAAAGTGATGCAGGACAAACCAACGCTAGAAAACCCTGCATCAGGTAGATCGCGCTCTTTGCTACTCGTCCCACGCCCTTCCCTGAACAATATGAGATTGTCTCAATACTGTGGATGTCCAATAACGTCGTATATTAAACACTTGATCACGTTGTTATATCGGGCAGACTAAACGACCTTTAATTGATTAGCCACTTTTTTGTTGTCAACAAGTGATTGAGGTTTATTGGAAAGTTGTACAAAGAAAATAAGCTGGAGTACAATGTAATAATTTAAATAATAAAAAAAAGAGTGTCCGTGTGAGGTCGTCAGTTGTTTCACAGACGATCTTTGTTGACCGGAAGCGTAAAGGAGGATCATCAAGAACGATTCTCCTCTGTGATGTCAACGGTTGCCTTCACAGTGTTGGCAGCGCTGTTGTAAACCCTCAGAGATGCTCCACACACATCTCACTGTAGCTGCGATTATATGTAACCTTTGCTATCTTGCATCCACGTTCCTCAACTCTACGACTGAATACATTATTAACTCTGGAATGGCAAGACAAGTGACTGACGCCCCCCCCCCCCGTACAACAATCAACCAACAACCATACACAACTGTAATAATAATAATAATTATTAGGGTGACATAATCATAATAATAAAAATAACAAACACACTGCAAAGTTTCAGTGATCCTTGTGTTGTATAAAACAACAATGTGTGGGGAAATCCACGTGTGGATTTTTAAAATCGTTTGAGATAATCGTCGTCGCTGTTACATCGACCAGACTAATCGATCATTGTTAATTATTATTATTATTACTTCTACTTAACAATGATCGATTAGTCTGGTCGATGTAACAGCGACGACGATTATCTCAAACGATTTTAAAAATCCACACGTGGATTTCCCCACACATTGTTGTTTTATACAACACAAGGATCACTGAAACTTTGCAGTGTGTTTATTATTATTATTATGTCACCTTTTTTTATTGGTTGTAAGCATTTGGCAACCTTTCTTATTCAAAATTACAGAGATGTTCAGTTGTCTTTGAACAACCTTCTTTTTTTTTGAAAATAAATAAATGAAGTTAGATAAACAATAATAATAAGTTTCTGGTTAACAATGATCGTTTAGTCTCGCCGACGTAACGACATTGTTGAACATCCAACAATGTTTATTGTTGTTTGCTGTTGTTGTTGTTGTTGTTTTTACCAAAATAGGACAAAGAAAATCACAAGATTTGAAAATTACTAGAGATATCGATTTTTTTTTACTTTTCTTTGAACAACTTTTCCAAAATCCAATTCCAAAGAGAAAAAAATATTTTTTTCTTTTTTAAAAATGTAAAACAAAAGACACTTCTCGTTTTAAACAGTATCTATGATCGGTTTATTGAACGATCTTTGCTGGTTTTATGTATTTTCTTAACCTTTGACTGTGTTTTGTGTCTGTCTTTCTGTGTAGCGTTGACGAGGACCTCAAGAGGTGATCGAAACGTTTCAAACTCACGTTTTTAAATTTATATTTCTATTGTTTTACAAAGTGTAATTTCTGTCCCCCGTGTCTGATATACGAGGAGAGGGGGGGTTAATTACTTGCATGTATATATATATATATATATTTATTAAAACACAAGCCCCCCCCCCCCGTGGTCTGTCTGTGAGCGACGTTGCCTTTGTCTGTGCCTGAGGAATCAAACTAATTTCCTCTTTTTTTCTTTAGATTAAAATAAAAAAACAACAACGCAACACTGAAATCAAATAAAAGGGGACAAACCAGCGATATTACGCTCTCTAATTGAGGGTCATTGTTCTTGGAAAAAAAGAGTCTCTCTGATTGTCCCGGCAGTGTGTTGTTTCAACGAACAATCAGAGGATTTGTTGCATCCCCCCCCCCCCCCCCAGGGACACTAATGAACGCGACAAGCGGGGAATTAATTACGTGTTGCGCGGCGGACAGGGCTGCCAACGTCACGCAGACAACTGTCATACATGTCAATATATATATATGTATATATTGTGACTAGTATTGGGAAAAATAATCTTCTATTAAATAAAGCAGAGTGTTTGTAAGCGTGTTCGTTGCGACCAGGAAACCATCACTGTCGGGGGAGGGAGGGGGGGTGAGACACGTCTATCACCACCCCCCAGGAGTGGGGGCCGATTTTTGAGTCGGATAAATCCTTTTAGGGGGTCAAGTCTTTTTACTCTTATTCGCTGCGTATGATTTCAACCCCCCTTACAGCCTTGAGCACCCTTAGTGTTTGGGGGGGATGGCCCGGGCGTTACGAAAAATAAAATAAAACCGAGATTTGAGTCAAATCCAAGGGTTATGGATGTCGCTGACTTTTAACTTGCCAATTAACTCCCAGGGGGCGGGGGTGGAATTATTCAACCATGCTAAAACGACCGATTTTTGAGTGAGATAAATCATTTTAGGGGTCAAAGAGGTTTATCGTATTTTTATAGATGTTCTCTGCGCATGATTTCAACCCCCCTTACAGCCTGGAGCGCCCATAGGGGTGGTGGTGGGGGGGGGGGAGTTGCCGGGCGTTTCCAATAAAAAATTAAAACGCGAATACAACCGAGATTTGAGTCAAATCCAAGGGTTATGGATGTCGCTGACTTTTAACTTGCCAATTAACTCCCAGGGGGGGGGCGAAATATTCAAACATGTTAAAACGGCCGATTTTTGAGTCGGATAAATCCTTTTATGGGGTTCAAACAGGTGTCTAGTCGTTTTACTCTTATTCGCTGCGTATGATTTCAACCCCCCCTTACAGCCTGGAGCACCCTTAGTGTGCGGGGGGTGGGGTGGCCCCCCGGGCGTTATGAAAAAGAAATAATAATAACGCGAATACAACCGAGAATTGAGTCAAATCCAAGGGTTATCGATGTCGCTGACTTTTACATTGGCAATATATTCCCAGGGGCAAGGGTTGAAATATTAAAATATGCTACAACGGCCGATTTTTGAGTCATATAAATCCTTTTACGGGGTTCAAAGAGGTTAATATTCTCTTTACCCATGTTCGCTGCGTATGATTTCAACCCCCTTACAGCCTTGAGCACGCTTAGTGCTGGGGGGGTGGGATGGCCCTGGCGTTACCAAAAATAAAATAAAACCGAGATTTGAGTCGAATCCAAAGGTTATGGATGTCGCTGACTTTTAACTTGCCAATAAACTCCCAAGGGGTGGGGGTGGAAATATTCAAATATGCTAAAACGGTCGATTTATGAGTCAGATAAATCCTTTTAGGGGGTCAAAGAGGTTTATCGTATTTTTACCCATGTTCACTGCGTACGATTTCAACCCCCCCCCCTTACAGCCTGGAGCGCCCATAGGGGTGGTGGGGAGGGGTGACAGGACGTTACCAAATAAAAAAAATTAAAACGAGAATACAACCGAGATTTATGTCAAATCCAAGGGTTATAGTAGTCGCTGACTTTTAAGTTGCCAATTAACTCCCAAGGGGTGGGGGTGGAAATGTTCAAACATGCTAAAACGGCCGATTTTTTGACCCTTAGTGCTGGGGGGTGGACCGACCGTTATCAAAAAATAATAATATTACGAAAATAACCGAGATTTAAGTCAAATCCAAGCGTTATGGATGTCGCTGACTTTTAACTTGCCAATTAAATCCCAAGGGGCGGGTGTGGAAATATTTAACCATACTAAAACGGCCGATTTTTGAGTCGGATAAATCCTTTAATGGGGTTCAAAGGGGGGTCTAGTCTCTCTACCCGTGTTCGCTGCGTATGATTTCAACCCCCCTTACAGCCTGGAGCACCCGGGCGTTACCAAAAAATAATAATGACGCGAATACAACCGAGACTTAAGTCAAATCCAAGGGTTATGGATGTCCCTGACTTTTAACTTGCCAATTAACTCCCAGGGGACGGGGTTTACGAGGGTGCAAGATTTTGAAACTTGTTAAACGGACCACGAATAATATTTTTACTGGTGAGTCTACCGCAGTTTAAAGCCATTCCGGCGTGGGAAGGGAGCGCCCTTAGAGGTTGGGGTGGAAGGGGGGGCTGGTGGCACGTTACACAAAAATAAAGCAAAATGAACCGAGATTGGGGTCGAATCAATGGTTATGGATGTCAAAAAAATACACCTTAAGAGGGTTAATTACCCTCCCGGTGCCCGACGAGAGATCAAAACGTACCTTAAGAGGGTCAGAAATACTCCCCGGTATTTAAAAAGAGTCCAACGTTCTCCTTGTAATGTAGAATGTCCACCCCCTGCACTTCTGCTCGTTTGTTCCTGTATCGTCAGCAGCATCTGGTAGAAATCACTGCACGTGCTCCACAAGTCTTGTTTTCCCTTCCATACAACCCTCCCCCACCCTCCTCCCTCCCTCCCTCACTACCTGGGGGGGGGAAGGTTGAAGCACAACTTGACAGGCAAGTGTTGAACGTCACAATTAAACTCAGCGACATCCATAACCCCCCCCCCTCCACGGGATTGGACTGCAATCTCGATTTATTCTTACTGTAACGTCCCTGTAATCTGCCACCCCTAAGGGTACACTCCGCCCCCTCCCATGCCCTAAGGTTGTTTGAAATTATACAGAAAAAAAACTTTCTACGTCGTTGATCCAGAGAAAAATATTGATTTCGGCCGTTTTAACATGATCGAAAATTTTCCACCCCCGCGGTCCCTGGGGTTGGTGGACGTGTCTCACCTCCGAAGGGGTTGATTCCGGGGTGTAAAGGAACACGCGTACGAAATTTCCTCGGAACTACAAGGTCATGAGTTGTTTTAATAATTCAAAATCAGACGTCTTAAAAAATATTATTTATATATGTTTTTTTAAACAAAAAGTGGCTAATCATTAAAGATCGTTTAGTCTGCCCGATATAACAACGTGATCAATTATTTAATATACGACGTTATTGGACATCCACAGTATTGAGACAATCTCACTACTACTATGGATGTCAATATGTTCAGGGAAAAGGGCGTGGGACAAGTAGGCAATGCCCGACCTACCTGATGCAGGTTTTTCTAGTGTTGTTTTCCCTGCATCACTTTTAGGCGAATTGCCCCGGGGTAGGATCCTTAAAATCATAGCCCGGGGCGCCCCTAGTTAACCCTTGGCTACCTTCCTCTACTCTTCCCCATCCCCCCTTTCAAAATCCCTTTCCTATGCTATTAAAATTCCTCGGAATTTCCTCCATGGTGACCATACAGCTATATATATTGCTGTGACGCTGTACTCTGGCTGGACGTCTTCGCTTAAGTGCTTTGGGCTAACGGAGTCTCATAAATAAAAATCTAAACTCTCGTCCAGGGGAAGCTGCAACGTGTCAAAGTCTCGCGCAATGTTGCGAGAATAAACGAGACGCGCCTCGCCTGCGTGTTTGAGGAGGAGGAGGAGGCCCTTGGGGGAGGAATTTATTTAAGCTCCACTCAGAGGCATCGCAGTTCTCTTAATAGGATCCATTCAAGTTCTAGAAGGGGGGAGGGGGTGGGGGAGGGGGTGGGGGAGGGGGTGGGGGGTAAGGCTCTTACTCGCTGCGTCCAGAGTTGTTTTTTCAAATCCTCTTCTCGACGCCCGTAGCCGATACACACAAGGGAGGAAAGTCACGTGATACTGCGGCGAGCGTGACGTCACGAGCCACCAGCGTGCTGGAGGGAGGAGACTCTCTGGAATCAACTCTTAAGCGATACGGCATTTAACCCCTGAACGCATGATTTTTTTAAAAAAAAGGGTCTGTTTTGAATCCAACACGAATAAAAAAAAGGCTCATGAAGTTGCACACGTCGAATGGAGATTTAATTAGATCTGGATTTGAAACTTGTGGACAAAGACGAGGTAACGTCATTATTTAAAATTTTCCGGGAGCATCCTTGGTGTCTTGGAGTAGAAAATTGAGCAGGGAAAGTAGTAATAATATAAAATAAAGAAAAGACAAAAGGGGAAAATAAGGCAAAGAAAACTAGTGTCTGCGTGCTGTTGTCCTCTCGCAAAAAAACAACTAAGTTTAGGAAGCAGGAAAGGTGAGGAAGAAGGAGACAGAAAAGTGAATAAAAAATAATAAAGAAAAGACAAAGAGAAAAAAAGAGGATACAAGCTAAGGAAACAAGTGTCTGCGTGCTTTCCTCCTCTCGCAAAAAAACAACTAAGTTTAGGAAGCAGGAAAGGTGAGGAAGAAGGAGACAGAAAAGTGAATAAAAAAATAATAAAGAAAAGACAAAGAGAAAAAAAGAGGATACAAGCTAAGGAAACAAGTGTCTGCGTGCTGTTGTCCTCTCGCAAAAAAACAACTAAGTTTAGGAAGCAGGAAAGGTGAGGAAGAAGGAGACAGAAAAGTGAATAAAAAAATAATAAAGAAAAGACAAAGAGAAAAAAAGAGGATACAAGCTAAGGAAACAAGTGTCTGCGTGCTTTCCTCCTCTCGCAAAAAAACAACTAAGTTTAGCAAGCAGGAAAGGTGAGGAAGAAGGAGACAGAAAAGTGAATAAAAAAATAATAAAGAAAAGACAAAGAGAAAAAAAGAGGATACAAGCTAAGGAAACAAGTGTCTGCGTGCTTTCCTCCTCTCGCAAAAAAACAACTAAGTTTAGGAAGCAGGAAAGGTGAGGAAGAAGGAGACAGAAAAGTGAATAAAAAAATAATAAAGAAAAGACAAAGAGAAAAAAAGAGGATACAAGCTAAGGAAACAAGTGTCTGCGTGCTTTCCTCCTCTCGCAAAAAAAACAACTAAGTTTGGGAAGCAGGAAAGGTGAGGAAGAAGGAGACAGAAAAGTGAATAAAAAAATAATAAAGAAAAGACAAAGAGAAAAAAAGAGGATACAAGCTAAGGAAACAAGTGTCTGCGTGCTTTCCTCCTCTCGCAAAAAAACAACTAAGTTTGGGAAGCAGGAAAGGTGAGGAAGAAGGAGACAGAAAAGTGAATAAAAAAGGAATAAAAAAAGACGAAGAGAAAAAAAGAGGATAGAATCAAGGAAAACAAGTGTGTGAGTGCTAGTCGTCTCCTTGAAATAAAACTAAGTTTAGCAAACAGAAAAGATGGGGAAGAAGAAGACAGAAAAGTGAAAAAAAAGGAATAAAGAAAAGACGAACAGAAAAAAGGGGAAAAGGCAAAGAAAACAAGTATCTGCGTGCTGTTCTCCTCTCGCAAGAAAAACAACTAACTTTGGGAAGGAGAAAACATGAGGAAGAAGAAGATAGAAAAGTGAAAAAAAGGAATAAAGAATAGACAAAGAGAAAAAAGGGGGATAGAACAAAGAAAACAAGTGTCTGCGTGGTGTTCTCCTCTCGCAAAAAATAACTAAGTTTGGGAAGCAGAAATGGTGAGGAAGAAGAAGACAGAAAAGTGAAAAAAATAAAAATAAAGAAAAGACAAAGAGAAAAAAATAGGATAGAAGCAAATAAAACAAGTGTCTGCGATCTCCTTTCGCAAAAAAATACAACTAAGTTTGGGATACAGAAAAGGTGAGGAAGAAGAAGACAGAAAAGTGAAAAAAATTAAAATAAAGAAAAGACAAAAAGAAAAATAGAGGATGGAAGCAAAGAAAACTAGTGTCTTAGTGCTACTCGTCTCCCTGGGAAAAAACTAAGTTTGGGATACAGAAAAGGTGAGGAAGAAGAAGACAGAAAAGTGAATAAAAAAAGGAATAAAGAAAAGACAAAGAGAAAAAAGAGGATAGAAGCAAAGAAAAACAAGTGTTTGCGTGCTAGTGGTCTCGCTCGGATAAAAAACGAACAAAGTTTTCCTTTACTGTTCGAAAAACGCTGGAGTAAATCTCTACGTCCTCATAGACGGTCTCCCACGTCGTCACTTTACCTTAACTTGCACGTTGCCCTCATCATCCCCCCTCCTCTCTCTCTCTTTCTGTTTTTCTTGTATCCTTCCGCTTGGAGTAAATTGCAACATCTACAAGGTGGGGCCAACTACCCTACCTTGAGGAACTCCTCGCCCTTACCATTTCCCCTTCTCTCTCTCTCTCTCTCTCTGTCTGTTGTCCTTTTTTACTGTAACAACTACCCCCCGCACTCTCTTTTCCCATTCCCACGACCAACTCAACCCCTTCAACGCGTGTCAGAGGCATCATTGCCTTCACTAGAGACATTTACTTTGGATTCCTGCCGCTGTCTGCGCCCTTGTTACTCTCTATTACTTTATAATCTTTTCTAAAAAGGATCCAGCTTACTTAAATATTGTTATAATTCTGAGAGGGTGAATTTTAAAAAAATAAATAATCAGTCATTCTTCTCTTTAACTGTGTCCGTGTGTTTTTTATTCGAACCCTGTTGCCAGTTCTTCATCCCTCAGTCTACACTTCGAAACCACGTGGGTCGAGGACAGGCGGGCGTTTGAAAGCTGTTACATTGGACATGCTGTTCCGGTCCAGTTTTATTTTTTTTTACTTTCCCTGGTCGCGGTTCCCTCCGCATGACGTCACGGGCGGTGTTGAAGTGAGCAGAGGAACATTGTTGTTAGTACCAGCAGGCACCAGCTAACAGGCGCTAATCAGTCCTCCTTATCCACTGCGCCTCATCTGCGTCGTCCGCACACACACACACACACACACACACAGGGTTCAAGCAACGGGTGTGAACCCCCTTGTCATCACCTAGTCGGAGGAGTCTTTTCGTTTCGTTGCGGTCATCGCCAAAGATCGTCGTTGCCCGTTCTTCTTCATCCTCATATACATACATACATACATACATATATATATTATTCTCTTTATTTACATATTAACGAATCAAACATTCCCTTGTCAAGTTTGAATATTTTTATTTTTCTCTAAATGTTTCCCTATTTTTAACCTTTTTCTACCTTGGAACAACCTTTTTCTACCTTGGAACAACCTTTTTCTACCTTGGAACACCTTTTTCTACCTTGGAACAACCTTTTTCTTTTAACGTATCAAACATTCCCTTGTCAGGTTTCAATATTTTCAATTTTTCTATAATGTTTACCTATTTTTAACCCTTTTCTACCTTGGGACAACCTTTTTCTTTTAACGTATCAAACATTCCGTTGTCAGGTTTGAATATTTTTAATTTTTTTCTATATGTTTCCCTATTTTTAACCTTTTTCTACCTTGGAACAACCTTTTTATACCTTGGAACAACCTTTTTCTTTTAACGTATCAAACATTCCCTCGTCAGGTTCCAATATTTTTAATTTTTTTCTAAATGTTTCCCTATTTTTAACCTTTTTCTACCTTGGAACAACCTTTTTCTTTTAACGTATCAAACATTTCCTTGTCAGGTTTCAATATTTTTAATTTTTTTCTAAATGTGTCTCTACTTTTAACCTTTTTCTACCTTGGAACAACCTTTTTCTACCTTGGAACAACCTTTTATACCTTGGAACAACCTTTTTCTTTTAACGTATCAAACATTCCCTTGTCAGGTTTCAATATTTTTAATTTTTTCTAAATGTTTCCCTATTTTTAACCTTTTTCTACCTTGGAACAACCTTTTTCTTTTAACGTATCAATCATTCCCTTCTCAGGTTTGAATATTTTCAATTTTTCCCAAAAGTTTCCCTATTTTTACCTTTTTCTACCTTGGAACAACCTTTTTCTTTTAACGTATCAAACATTCCCTTCTCAGGTTTGAATATTTTCAATTTTTCCCAAAAGTTTCCCTATTTTTACCTTTTTCTACCTTGGAACAACCTTTTTCTTTTAACGTATCAAACATTCCCTTCTCAGGTTTGAATATTTTCAATTTTTCCCAAAAGTTTCCCTATTTTTACCTTTTTCTACCTTGGAACAACCTTTTTCTTTTAACGTATCAAACATTCCCTTGTCAGGTTTCAATATTTTTAATTTTTCTATAATGTTTCCCTATTTTTAACCCTTTTCTACCTTGGAACAACCTTTTTCTTTTAACGTATCAAACATTCCCTTGTCAGGTTTGAATATTTTTAATTTTTCTCTAAATATTTCCCTATTTTTAACCTTTTTCTACCTTGGAACAACCTTTTTCTTTTAACGTATCAAACATTCCCTTGTCAGGTTTCAACATTTTTAATTTTTCTATAATGTTTCCCTATTTTTAACCCTTTTCTACCTTGGAACAACCTTTTTCTTTTAACGTATCAAACATTCACTTGTCAGGTTTCAATATTTTTAATTTTTCTCTAAATGTTTCCCTATTTTTAACCCTTTTCTACCTTGGAACAACCTTTTTCTTTTAACGTATCAAACATTCCCTTGTCAGGTTTCAATATTTTTAATTTTTTTATTAATGTTTCTCTATTTTTAATCTTTTTCTACCATGGAACAACCTTTTTCTACCTTGAAACAACCTTTTTCTTTTAACGTATCAAACATGCCCTTGTCAGGTTTGAATATTTTTAATTTTTCTCTAAATGTTTCCCTATTTTTAACCTTTTTCTACCTTGGAACAACCTTTTTCTACCTTGAAACAACCTTTTTCTTTTAACATATCAAACATTCACTTGTCAGGTTTGAATATTTTTAATTTTTTTCTTAATGTTTCCCTATTTTTAACCTTTTTCTACCTTGCAACAACCTTTTTCTTTTAATTCTGGGATCCTTGTTCCCTGTCGTCAGGTGTTTTAAGCAGAGCCTAGAAGCGACGCCTTTGAGTGTTTGTCACGTGACCCTGCTGCATTTGTGTCTCTGCTGTGAGGCTCCTCGTCTTAGCGCACCTGACGGGAAAAGGGGGGAAACAAGGATCCCCCCAGAAACGTCGTTGTGTGGCATTTATCTTACACCCCCCCCCCCCCTTCCTTTTTTGTGTTCTGTATTTGGCTGTCTTCCTTATTCATTATTTTCTATCAGACGTAAACTTATTTTTCATTTTCTCTTTAATTCATTTCTTAAATTTTTTTTCCTCATTCGGGTCTTTTCCAGATTATTATTTACTCACTTTCCTTGTAATTTCAGTTTCTTAATTATCTTTTTTCCCCCCCGTCTTCGTTTTCTTGTATTTGTTTCTCTGACCAGTGTTTTTAATATTTTGATAAGTCCTCGTATCTTTTTTTTTCTATATTATTAATTCATATTTTTTAAAAGAACCGCAAGGACCGCACCTGACAGTCCTGTGTAGCGCAAACGTTGTCCCTCTGATTCTAAGTGCTGCTACATGGGGCGAACGGAACGTTCCCTCGGTCACTGACCCCCCCCCCCCCCCCCGCTCCCGTTACCAAGGAACACGAGTCCAATATCAAAGACAATCTAAATGCCAAGGTTTTTAGTCGTGGTGGAGCAGCCTGAGTCGTGTCAGAGATGCTGCAACAGCTCAGGCAGTTCACGTACTGACTCTGTGTGAGTGTCTTCCCACGATCCCCCACTGTTCGCGCTAAGCCACTGAGTGTCGCAAGTGCATTGTGTCGCTCTAGGCTCTCATCGTGGTCGTTGTTGTTGTTGTTTCCTCCCCCCCTCCCAAACACCTGACGAAAGGAACAAAGAAGGATTCCTAGAAACTTTTAATACAAGTCTTTTCTCATTTGGATATTAATAAGTACCTGAGGAATTTGTTCCAATCCTTTATGTATTTGATCTTTCCCCCTCCTCTTACAGTTTCCGACCTCTGGTGATATTAAAAGTCTTTGAACATGTGTCTTGTATTTGTTGTTGTTTTTTTTATAAAAAAAAATGATTATTTATCACTTCACGCCACAGAGGCTGTGTCTCAATGTTGTAGTACACTAGGCCTGCTGCTGCTTGGCTCCTCTGCAACTCCTCAAGGTGAAAAATTAATTCCAAAGAGAAACCACCTCTGGATCAATTAACAAAAAAAAGGATAATAAGACGTGATGATGTGAGTAAACGCCACGCAGCGACAGCAGCGTTCACTGGAAGCCTTTGTTGCTTACGTCAGGTGCCAAGGAAACTACGGGGAGGACATATAAACCACACAAGAGCCAGGAGTGACACAACCGCACAAACTCAGAGGAAAGAAAACACGACGAGATTAAACATGCACTGGAAGAACAGGATAAGTTACTTTGAAAAGAAGAAGGAGAGGGAGGAGGACGGAGGAAGGTGGCAAGGAAGAGTCAACAAACACAAGGATGACGTAGTTGGTGGGAGAGAAAAAAACACACACACACAAACAAATTAAGAAAGAAAATAAGTAATGAAAAAAAATTAACTAGGAAACATGTGAATGAAAAGCAAAATAAGGGAAACTGTTACAAAGCCAGAGATATTCGGCAATTACACAGGAGAAAGAGAATTCAACGAGAAGGAGCAAAGTGATAATTAGGTGACGCGTCGCAAGCCGGGAGCGACACGACCGCACAATTACAAGTTGACAAACTCGGAAACCCGAAGCCAGAACACGACGACAATGGGGGGGAAGCAGCGACGTCACAATGAGGGATCACGGCCATTGTGCGGCTCCGCGGACTCAAGCTAATTGCGGCCATGTTGGATCCACTGTGAAGCATCTCTGATACGAGTCTGGGGGGGGGGCGATGTCTGTGGTCTCAGTGCTGCTTCTAAGTGACGCTGTGCTTGCAGACGGTCTGTGAACGCTTCGTCCGCCCTGTGTAGCAGGCTACAGTGAGAGCAAGGGCGTCCTCGTGGTCTGCCATGAAGAAGGAGAAGGAGATCTCTAAGTGACGGGGGGCAACGTTGGACGACGTCACGTGTGTGCGTGTTGCTCCTACACCTCTACACGTGCTCCTTGCTGTGGGGGTGGGACACGTCCAGCATCCCTGCTCACGGGGGTGGAGAAACACGCAGATATTGGCGCCGGGGTCAGTGAGACTTCAACCCCCTTACAAGGGAGCAGCCTTAGGGGTGGGGGGCGGGGAGGTGCAGGGGCGTTACACAGACACAACACTGCAACAACCGTGACTGGAGTCGAATCCGTGGTTATGGACGTCGCCGTGTTTAATTGCGACAACCCGCGCAACGCCGGACACCCTCATAGTATTATATATACATAAGGAGCAGGATCCAATCTTATAAATTGGGTAAGAAAGAAAACAAAAAGAAATAAATGATGTGGTAATGTGGAGGTGCTTAAACAAGGAATACAATAAGAACTAGAACACGAATAAATAATGTTATGCAGGGAAAAAAAAGTATGGGGAAAGAAAGGAAACTAGTAGATAAAAAAAAATTACAAATGGTTGATGAGGAAAACGAAGAATAAGAAAATACACGAATCAGAACCGACAAATATAAAAAACAAAAACAAAGGACAGTATACATTAATAAGAGGATCAAAATAATATTAATTGGAGAAACAAATTAAAAATGACAAAAAAGGAAAGATGTTCCTTAATTAAAAACAAATTAACTATGATGGGAGGCTTCCATTACGGTTTGTAGGTTTATTTGAATTGGGAAAATGAAACATTTAAGAATATGAGAATATACATAAATAATACGTTACTGAGAAGAAAAGTTATGAAATAGAAATGACAAAAGTAGGAAAAAATATAAGGGAATGGGAGTAACAAATAAAATATGAGAGAAAGGAAAATCAATTAAGTGGGAGAACATGGATCATAAAATGGAAGAATCGGATAAGAGGAAATACGTAAATAAGATGTAAGAGGAATTACAATTACAGCAAGAGTAGCGAGAAGGTTCCTGCCTGAGTGACAAATGTTCTGTAAACATATGGGACTAATTAGTGAATGTACAAATATAGTCGCCATGGCTGAATCATGTCAGAGACGCTACACATTAGATCCAATTAAGATGGTGCGCATGCCTCTGAGGGCTGTTCTCTCGCAGGCAGAACCTTGTAGGAGAGACAGGAAGGGGGATGCCTACTCCTCTCTCCGTTTTTGAACTAAGGTTCCCACAAGCCGAGGCTTTGTTCTGAGAGGTGAATGTTCCGGCGGGGTCACAGACCTTGGGGCATGCGGTAAGAGTTGTTCGCCGTTCCCATTGGAACAGTCGGCCAGCTGCCTCCTAAACCGGTCGAGGTACGGAGAAGGGAAAGCTGCGTCTGCACTACAAAACCTCCCTCCTCCCGCCATCCAGGGAAGGGCGTGGGACAAGTACCGCAATGCCCGACGTACCTGATGCAGGTTTTTCAAGGGTCTGTCCTGCATTAATTTTAAGCGAATTGGCCCGGGGTAGGATCCTTAAACCATAGCCCCGGGGACCCCCTAGTTAACCCTTGGCTACCTTCCTCTACCCTTCCGCATCCCCCCTTTCACATCCCTTTCCTATGCTATTAAAGGGGAGGTGCCACCATGTGGATTAACTGGCTACACCTATAAGAAATAGATCCAATTAACGGACACTCGTGAGACTCAACAATGACCAGGGGTCCCTCCCCTCCCCCCCTCCTCCCCAGTGTCCGCGGGCGTTTCAGGCTTGATTTTGTTTTTTTTTCTGCGATGTTGCATGAGTTTAATATTAATAATACCTTGTAAAGGGTAGGAAAAAGAACATAGATAATAAAATGGAAAAATCGAATAAGAGAAAATACGTAAATAAAGAGGAAAATAAATTAAGGGGAAGAAACTTGGAAGTAGGCTAAGAACATGCTGGAACAAGACATGACAAATAAGAAATTAAAACCAAAGAGAAGGAACGTACATGAAAAGTGAAAAATAAGAAGAAATTAATGGGAAATATATAATTGTAGAAACCAGATGGTTACAGGTTAAAGAGGAAGTAGAGAATAATTTATTTTATTGTTTATTTTGTGTTGGTGTCAGGAAGGAAAATAACTCTGTCAAGTACAAAAAAGTCCCGTTCTTCATTCAGGCCCCCTAGAGACTGTAGACGAGCCTGCATTCGGTTTGATGGATCTGGCTGGAGGGTAGCTCAGGTGGGAGAGCGACCGCGCGGGTTCCGTCCCCTGCTCCGTCCTCTTGCTTCAGTCCTAATTCTCAGTGTCGCAGGAAGTGCGCGGGGGGGGGGGGACGTTGATCCTCCACGCACGTCAGTGGCCTTGCACAGTGACGTCACGCAACACGCACGCACGTGTCACACGTTACTGTAAATGTACAAAGTTCGTTAAGTGTAAAGTCCCCCACGTCCTGGGTCGAGCAAGTCTCCTTGTACAACTTTCCGAGGGAAGGAAGCTCTTCGTTTAAGTGCTTAGACATCATCTCTTTGCTACCACCAAAGGAGGGGGAGGGGGGGTGGTTTGTAGTCACTGTGGAAAGGTTTTTTTTTTCAAAGGAAAGGAGTATTTATTCCAAATCTGAACAATTACACTGAAGATATGTCGACAACCAAAGTCCTTGCACGACAGAACTTCCTCTTCCAGTAATTCGTCTCACTTCCTGTTCTTATCTCCTTCACTTACACGAGGCGCCTCATTACATCAGGCGGTCGCCGCACCTCGCCTTCACTCTTCTGCTTCAGTTTCCTTTAGTGCGGCATGTTTCAAAATTTCCACCCCCCCCCTCCCTGGCCGGTGAGAGGTTAAACGGCAAGTTGAATGCCACAATTACAATCGGTGACATCCGTAACCCCGGATTCGACTCCAATCTCATTATGTTTACACGTTATTTTAACGTAACGCCTCTCCACCCCCACCCCACTTAGAGTTCTCTCCCCTCCCCGTGCAAGACAGAGGTGGCAATCATAACACCAGCAACATCGAGAGAAACACTATCAATTTATTTAAACCTGAAACATACATATTGAACGCAAACATCGCCCGTATTAACATGCCTTTGCTTCCACCCCCGCCCCTCCCCTGTGGGTTAAATAACAAGTTCAATGTAATAATTAGACTCGGCGACATCCATAACCCAGGATTCGACTCCAATCTCGGTAGTATTCGCGTTATTTCCTTGTAACGACCATCCACCCCCACCCCAAAAGGCGCTCCTTTCCCACGCTTTAAGGGGTCAAGATTATACGCCATCAACATTGAGAGAAACGCTACGCATTTAATTAACCCCGAACGTAAACATCGCCCTATTAGCTTGCTTTTATTCCCACTCCCAGTCATATGGGGGTTAAATAGCAAGTTGAATGTCATAATTAGACTCAGCGACATCCATAACCCTGGATTTGACTCCAATGACGGTTGTATTCGCGTTATTTTCTTGTAACGCGCATCAACCTCCACCCCCAATGGTGCTCCTTTACCACACTTTAAAGGGTTGAAATTATCAAAATCTAGAGAATAACTACGCATTTAATTAACCCTGAACGTAAACATAGTCCGTATTAGCATATTTTATTTCCACCCCCGCCTTTGGGGGTAAAATGGCAAGTTTAATTTAACAGTTAAACTCAGCGGCATCAATAACCTTCGATTTGACTCCAATGTCGGTTATATTCGCGTTATTTTCTGGTAACGACGCTCCACCCCCCAAGGGTGCTCCTTTCCCACGCTTTAAGGGGTTGAAATTATACCCAATCAACATTGAGAGAACCGCAACCCATTTAATTAACCCTGAAACATATTTATTCAAAAGCAAATATCGCCCGTACTAGCATAATTTTACTTCAACCTCCGACCGCCCCCCTCTGGTGGTTAAATGGCAAGTTGACGTCATAATTAAACTCAGCGACATCCATAACCCTGGATTTGACTCCAATCACGGTCGTATTCGCGTTATTTTCTTGTAATGCCCCTCCACCTCCTCCCCAAACGGTGCTCCTTTCCCACGCTTTAAGGGATTGAAATTATACACCGTCAACTTCGAGAGAAACTCTACCCATTTAATTATCCCTGAACGTAAACATCGCCATATTAGCATGTTTTTATTTCCATCCCCGCCCCTGGGGGTTACACGACAACTTTAATTTAACAGTTAAACTCAGCGACATCAATAACCATCGATTCGACTCCAATCTCGTTTATTTTCGTGTTATTTTTTTGTAACGCCGCTTCCACCCCTAAGGGTGCTCCTTTCCCACGCTTTAAGGGGTTGAAATTATACACCACCAAGATCGAGAGAAACACTACCCATATAATTAACCCTGAAACATATTTCTTCAAACTAAACATCGCCCGTATTAGCATGCTTTTACTTTCACCTCCGGTCCTCCCCTGGGGGTTAAATGGCAAGTTCAATGTCATAATTAGACTCGGCGACAGCCATAACCCTGGATTCGACTCCAATCTCGGTCGTATTCGCGTTATTTTCTTGTAACGTTCCTCCCCCCCCCCCCCCGCCCTAACGACTCGTCTTTCCCATGCCAGGAAGAGGGTTGAAATTATACACAAATAAAAACCGCTATCAACCTCAATAACCCCGAAAAAAATTATCCGACGCAAATATCAGTCAGTTTAACATGTTAAAATAATTTCTACCCCTGCTACTGGGGGTGCGGGGGGTGTTGTAGGTGTGCGTCACCCCCGACAGTGTTTGATTCCCTGGTCGCAAGGAACACGTGTACGGAATTTGGTCCAGGGATGTGGGTTTGTATGAGGAACGCACGGACTATCAGTGAGGAGAAGCAACGCCACGAGTGTGTGCACTAGGTTGTTACTAATTAAGGATTTCAAGTACATTTTTCGTTAATTAGCGAACGGGGGGGGGAGATGGGGAACCGGTTTCCTCGCTCACTCTAGAAACTTCGCCAACGGAGGAAATAATTGGCTAACGGCCCCGCCGTCGCAATAAGTAACCTCTTTGCTCCTGAGAGACTCCCAGAGCGCCGCAGTATCGAGTTTCTCGTCTATGACGGGATATTAAAGCCAATATGGCGGCTGCGATAACGTCACTCAATTAAGGAACCGATAATGAAATTTTATATCTATATATATATATATATATATATATATATATATATATATATATATATATATAGCAATACTGCAATCAGAAAATTCCTCCTCTACATAATTATCTTCTGTTGAGCTCAAGAGCCCTTCAGTCCTAAAGAGATAATAAAAAATATTGTAGTTTCCTCTCAGCCCGGGTATTTTCTTTCAAACTTGTGTACGTCGTGGCCATTAGGGGGGGAAACCCCCCGCCCCCCCCCCCAAGTTTTACCAATACGAAAGGCCTCGGGGGAATCACGAAACTTCGCACCACTCTTCAGTTTTTTGCTGATAGCAGCCGAATGAAGCGTTGTAGAGGAAATAATGTTCAGTGATGAATTGTAGAGGATGAAATTCTGCATGTGATGGTGGACTCGAGGACGGAATTAGGTCCAAGAAAGTGGGAGAAATCCTGCGTTAAAGTCACGGCATTGCAGCTTGTCGTATTTCCAGTGCTGATATCTGCAAAATGGCCGCCAGTGACGTCATTAGTCACGGAGTAAAGGTCGTGGAGGATTTAGTTCTCTTTCCAACGCTGTGATCTGGTTTTTAAATAATCCATTCAAAATGGCTGCAAATAAACGCATGTTGCTGTCTGCACACACGGGGGCTGAAGTCATGGCGCTGAGTGACGTCACGTGCTACTTGCTGGTCTTGCTTCCTTGGTGATGGATGTAGAGACTCTTTAGAAATCTTAGAGAAACAATAGACATTATAATATCGAATAAGTTTCCCCGTGACGTCACTCTCGAGTTTTCCAATTCTAAAGGACTCGGGGGGGGAAAGTTTCTGTGAGCCTCTAAACGCTCGGAATTTAGCAGTTTTCCGCTGATTGCAGAAGAATGAAGCGTTGTAGTGAAAATAATGTCCAGTGATGAATTGTAGAGGATGAAATTCTGCATGTGATGGTGGACTCGAGGACGGAATCAGGTCCAAGGAAGTGGGAGAAATCCTGCGTCAAAGTCACGACACTTCCTAAGAGAATGCAGGTTGTCGTATTTCCAGTGCTGATATCTGCAAAATGGCCGCCAGTGACGTCATTAGTCACGGAGTAAAGGAAGTAGAGGATTTAATTCTCTTCCCAACGCGTGATCCGGTTTTTAAATAATCCATTCAAAATGGCCGCAAATACACGTGGTGGTCTGCACACACACGGGGGCTGATGTGACGTCACGGGGGGAAACTTCTCTTCTCTGTGGCCGGGAACATTAAAGTGTCTAAGAGTATTGTATTCTCAGAGGAACAAAAAGACTGTAGCGTTTCAGAGGGTCTCTGTATATACGTCTCCAAGGAAAGTAACAATAGCAATCAGAAATAGAAGCCGTGCAGATTTCCTATTGTTTCTTCCTTGGAGACGTATATACAGACTCTCTGAAACGCTCGACTCTTTATTCCTCTCTTAGAACAACAACACTCCTAGACATTTTAATATCCAAGACAAGTTTCCCCCCGTGACGTCACTCAGCGCCATGACATCAGCCCCATGTGTGTGTGGAGACAGCAACATGCGTGTATGTGTGAGCCTAAAAACCACGAAATTCTGCCACATCTTTTCAGTTTTCCGCTGATAGCTGAAGAATGAAGCGTTCTAGAGAAAATAATGTTCAGTGATGAATTGTAGAGGATGAAATTCTGCATGTGATGGTGGACTCGAGGAGGGAATCAGGTCCAAGGAAGTGGGAGAAATCCTGCGTCAAAGTCACGACATTTTCCTAAGAAAATGCAGGTTGTCGTATTTCCAGTGCTGATATCTGCAAAATGGCCGCCAGTGACGTCATTAGTCACGGAGTAAAGGTTGTAGGGGATTTAATTCTCTTTGCAACGCATGATCTGGTTTTAATATTCCGTTCAAAATGGCCGCAGATACACGCATGTTGCTGTCTGCATTCACGGGGCTGATGTCGTGGCGCTGAGTGACGTCACGGGGGGAAACTTGGCTTGGATATTAAAGTGTCCAAGAGCAAGAAAGAGTCCAAAGAGTCTCTACATCCACGTCTCCAAGGAAGCAAGACCAGCAAGCAGCAAGTGACGTCACTCAGCGCCACGACATCAGCCCCGCGTGTGTGCAGACAGCAACATGCGTGTATCTGCGGCCATTTTGAATTGTATTCTTTTAAAAACCAGATCATGCGTTGGAAAGAGAATTAAATCCTCCACGACCTTTTCTCCGTGACTGATGACGTCACTGGCGGCCATTTTGCAGATATCAGCACTGGAAATACGACAAGCTGCATTCTCTTAGGAAGTGTCGTGACTTTGACGCAGGATTTCTCCCACTTCCTTGGACCTGATTCCGTCCTCAAGTCCACCATCACATGCAGAATTTCATCCTCTACAATTCATCACTGGACATTATTTTCTCTACAACGCTTCATTCGGTTGCTATCAGCAAAAAACTGAAGAGTGGTGCAAATTTCGTAATTCCACCGAGACCTCTCAAATTGGGAAAACTTTGGGTGGGGGGGGGTGTTTCACTAATGGCCGCCACGTATAGATGTTTGGCGAGGGAGGGGGGGGGGGGGAATTGACTTGCCGAGGCATTTTTTTCATGGGCGTGGCTCCAGGACCACGATGCAAAGAAAAATTGTTTCTGAATGCTGCACGCTTCTCTCGTCC
Source organism: Zhengitettix transpicula (assembly GCA_037074705.1). Taxonomy (NCBI): domain Eukaryota; kingdom Metazoa; phylum Arthropoda; class Insecta; order Orthoptera; family Tetrigidae; genus Zhengitettix; species Zhengitettix transpicula. The sequence goes on along the minus strand of CM073591.1, from coordinate 6,872,086 downwards.
GCACCAGAGATCCTAGTCACACCTGCTCGTCAACGTGCGTGTTGGAAAAACAGAGGTAAAGAGGAGACACACGGTTGCCAAATGTAGTTGAGGGCTTCTCAGAGTGTCTTAAAACACGTTGTTGCTTGAGTGTTTCCTCCGTGGCCGCGGATCTGGGCGCTTGTTGAGGCTCACCCCCGCGGTGCGACGTGGACCAACCCCCGCTCCACCGACCCCCCTCCCTCTGTGCGAACTTTTACGTGTCCACCCGCTGTCGGGTCCCTATGTTGTTGGAAGATCTCTGGCTTGTGGGTTTAAGAGGAGAAAATCAATGAAAACAGTTGTGTCCCTCTAGGCTCTTGAAAGAAAGGGACAAGGATCCCAGAGACGATGTGTGGTGGTGTTTACATCATCACGTACTTCCTCTGTATCTGGCTGTTATTAGGAATAAATAAAGTCATAGGCGTCTTAAATACGTTTTCATCGCTTTCCAGAACCTTTCTCCAGCAGTTCCAACTCCCTTTTTTTGAGGTGTAGACAGGCTCCATGAGGCTAATCCACATGGTGGCAACTCCCCTTTAATAGCATAGGAAGGGATTTGAAAGGGGGGATGTGGAAGGGTAGAGGAAGGTAGCCAACTAGGGGCCCCGTGGTCTATGGTTTAAGGATCCTACCCGGCAAAGTGGTGCAGGGAAATCACTAGAAAAACCTGCATCACGTATTCCCGCCATTTTATTCTAACGCCGCTCCAACACACCCACCTCTAAGTGTTCTCCTTTCCCATTTAGAAAGGAGGGTTGTAAGTATAGACAACAACGTCGGGAGAAACACTATCAATCTCTTTGACCTCTAAACATATTTATCTGACTTAAATAACAGCCGTTTTAGCATGTTCGAACCCCCGCCCCTAGGAGGGTAGTAGACGACTGTCACTCCCTCAGTGTTTGCTTCCTGGTCCGCAAGGAACACGTGTACGAACCTTGGTCGCAATTGCTGCACGGGTGTGGACTTGTACAAGGAACACACACACAATCAGTCAAATTTATTTATTAATATATAGTTCACATCATGAGAGGCGCTAAGTATGAGGAATGCAAAGGAGGTGAATTAAAAATGAACGATTCCGCCACAATATTTCAGCGTCCCGAAGAAGACGAAGAAGCAGGAAACACTTTTATTACACGCCGCGGGCGGGACACAACGCCGTAACACGAGAGCGCGCTGTCTGTCTGTCTGTCTGTCCGTATTGAGTTGCCGGAGATGAAATGGCGTAGTAGTTGCGGTCGCAAGTTGCGGAGTTTCCGGGAACAAAAGAGGATCGTCTTCTTCTTTGACGCAGTATCTCTGCCTGGAAACAAAGAAACGTCGTACCGGAAACTTTTGAAGCGCGACGCCGCCTCCGCCTCCCGCCGCCCCCCCCCCCCCCCCGCTGACGTTACTCCGGGAAATGAAACTTCAGGAAAACCTCCGCCGTCATATATATATATACAGCGTCACATAGGGTGTGGCTACATACATATATACATATATATTGTAATAATCAAAAGAAAGGCTTTTAATTATTTCCTTTTGGCGCCCAACGTGGGGCAAATTTCATTTAATTAACGTATTAATTGTGATTATTATATTTTGCCGCTCACACGTGATGCAAATTCATTAAATTAAACTGATTTAAATAAAGCTTAATTGCTGTTCATTAAACCATTTGGCTACCACAACGTGGATTACTACAATATATATATTGTAGTGAATAACATCGGTAAGTGGCCGCCCTTTTGTCCGCGGGCCTGAGAGGGGATTAATTAAAAGTGCACGTGCGCCCCGTCGAGGCCCCAAGAAGTCGAGGGTACGCGGCCCTCTTTTTTTTGCATCGTTTGCGGGAGGGGGGCCGGAATAAGGGTATATACTCCGAACCCGGGTGAAAGTAGACAGACAGACAGAGAGAGGACTAAAAGTGGAGTGAGAGAGGCGAGAGGGTGGAAAATTTGGCGAGCTGTAAGGAACAAAGAAGATTCTACTTGGAAACCCAGGAGGACGAGGTAGACCCCGAAGAAGATGGTTGGACGGAGTGGAGGAAGATCTGCGGAAGCTGGGATGTAGAAATTGGAAGAGGACAGCACATGATCGTGAAGGATGGAAGAAGCTCGTTGGAAAGGGATCAAGGTTCACTACGGACTGTAGCGCCATGATGGAAGAAGAAGTAAGGAACAAGAGTTTAGGACTGTGAACGTCCATCGCGGGGAGGCCGAAGAAGGAGATCGTGGGGGCTGCTACAAGACCAGTGATCCTCTGCTGATGCTACGAGGTAAAGTAAGGGTCGCCATTAATGTAAAGTGCCTTCAGACACAGGACGGAACTAAGCCACATTACCTTGTAGAGGAGGAGGATTGCATTAACCAGGCCGGAGATAATTATTGTTAATTCTTTTGCAGACTGCATACATATATATATATATATATATATATATGTCAGGAGGCACAAATGTCCATATGAATGTGTCTTACCGGAACCGCGGAATATTCCGCCTTACATCAACATTGAGCCCTGTAGCCATGTCCAAAAGAAAATAACGATCCGGTCGTGGCCATTAGTTGGGGGGGGAAACCCCCACCAAGATTTACAATTTTGAAAGACCTCGGGGAAACGTTTCTATGAGCGTAAAAGCCACGAAATTTTACTCCCCTTTTGCAGTTTTCCGCTGATATCAGACGAATGAAGCGTTGTAGCGAAAATAATGTCCAGTGATGAATTGTAGAGGATGAAATTCTGCATGTGATGGTGGACACGAGGACGGAATCAGGTCCAAGGAAGTGGGAGAAATCCTGCGTCAAAGTCACGGCATTGCAGCTTGTCGTATTTCCAGTGCTGATGTCTGCAAAATGGCCGCCAGTGACGTCATCAGCCACGGAGTAAAGGTCGTGGAGGATTTAATTCTCTTCGCAACGCTGTGATCTGGTTTTCAAAAGAATCCAATTCAAAATGGCCGCAGATACACGCGCATGTTGCTTTTTGCACACACACGCGGGGCTGATGTCGTGGCGCTGAGTGACGTCACGTGCTGCTTGCTGGTCTTTGCTGGATGTAGAGACTCTTTGGACTCTTTCTTGCTCTTGGACACTTTAATATCCAAGCCAAGTTTCCCCCTGTGACGTCACTCAGCGCCACGACATCAGCCCCGTGTGTGTGTGCGCGCAGACAGCAACTTGTGCGTGTATCAGCGGCCATTTTGAATTGGATTTTTTTAAAAAACTAAGAGGAAGAAAGAGTCCAGCCTTCTTCTTCAAAGAGTCTCTATATTCTTTTGCAAGGAAGAGAGAGAGAGAATAGCAATGACGTCACTGCCATCCTCGCCCTCTGCGAGATTCCTCATCATTAATTACATGAAGAGTCTTGGGCAGAAAATTTCCAGGCCGCGATTTGCCCATGACACTCGTCACTGTTATGTTTGACAACACTGTTGAGTTTAAAATTACAATATATATATATATATATATATATATATATATATATATATATATATATATTTAACGTGAATGACGGGTTGTGATTCCGTGCATCATAGTTGGAGAAGGTCCGCGTGACGCTTGACCGACCACACGAGACGAGACCGCGCTGGAGATTTTCCAGTGAATGGTGAAAGTCGTCACCGTAGACCGACCTGAAATTCTCTTCTGCTTCTTCTTCTTCCTCCTCTTCCGTCGAGCACGGAGCAGCTCCTGGAACTATTGTCTGGGGTAAAGAGGATTGACCCACTTCTCCAGCACCTGTTCTTCCTTTCTCCGCGTCTCTTCCCCACACAGGGTTCTGTCCGTGGCGTGCCCTCATCCACCCCCACCCCCAACATCGACGAGGACTATCTTAAAATAATACACCTACATTAGTTGACAGTGTTGCCAACTCTCTGACCCCACACGTAATAAGCTACATTCCTAGAAGTGTAACGCTAGCTCGGCGTTGCCCCAGAAATACAATCAATATAATTAACCCTGAATAATATTTATTCAACGCAAATATCTGCCGT